>CM029128.1:12729603-13264603 GCA_016859345.1 Istiophorus platypterus | reverse complement strand
GTTAAATATAGTGAATTTTTAACCTTGAGGCCTCAGATATTGTCAATACAGAGACAAACAACCACTGCATTATCAGAACTCTGCTCATAGAGGAATTTCAAGCTGAGGTGCATCTGACTTGGAGGCTGAGACACGCTGGTAATAGTATGCTATTATTATATGACAATTTATTGAAATGTCCGTCAAATCTTTTTTTTTAAATCTCTAATCAATAGGAGAAGATTTTTTTTTCCATAATGGGTCACAGAAAACCAGTGAATGCTACTTAGTAATAACTCTGGCTGATCTTCCATGGAGAGGTCATAAAAGGACATCTTTTACAATTTCCTCTTTCACCATTACTAGGGCTATTGAAGAAAAAAGGGAAGTTAACCACACACCAATTACCATGGCAGCCTTCAACTGCATATATTGGCCCTAAGGTAAGACAGTTAAAAAAAGTTTGCTCCTTCTTCATCCTCTCTATTGTCTTTTTGTTACCTATCCAGTCAGGGAAATGTGAAACATGCATAACAGGAATAGGCAGCTGTTTCTAACACTGGCTATGAAACTAGGCCTGTTGAGGTGGAGCCTCAGGTCCTGGCAGGTGAGCTCTTCGAAGCTGTTTTTCAAAGATGCGGTCCTACACTTTCGCAGGTTACAGATGTGAAAGTGCTTTGCTTGCAAATGCATGATAGTGTAATGAGATGAAAACTTTGAAGTTATTCATTCAGATGGTCGTTTGTAGGGAACTTGACCCGATGCATCCTATGTAACTATTACCTAAGATAACATTTTTGTCTGAGTCAATATCATTGTTTTATAAAATATCATTCCACTGAGCAGTCATGAATGCTGATTTTGATTTATAGCCCATCCCTACCCACACTAATGCCTTTGCAAATCTATGCAAATACAGCATAATTTTTGATGATAACTATTTGTCAGCAACTACAGTGTCACCAAATATCAGATTGGTATCACTTTGTGTCCAGGGTCTTGTTTTGGCTGACTACAATTGTCCTCAGGATCATTGATTGTTGACCTGCCTGTCAACAATTACATATTTGTTTGAATAGTTACATATTTTTTATTATTCTGGTTATGTTTCCAGCGGACTAGATTTGAAATGAAATGATTTTGACCGTTGACATTTTAAATTAACACCATAGGAACCATAGACTTTTTTTAGGAAAAATATGAAAGAACTATGACTCCCTAAATTTCTGAGCAGTACATTGAGACCATGATAATGCTTTAATTCTTATACCATCCAAAGAATCTGGATGTTAATGCTCTCAAGGATAAAGCTGAAAGTCAGCACTTTACCCTTGTAGTCATTTGTTTTACTTGAGGCCCAGTGGTCTGGACCGCTGAGCCAAAACAACTGAAAATTTGTCATTGTCAAAACATAAGCGGACTACATTTTATCTTGGCTGACACTTCCTGTGACAGCAGTTAAGACTAGACATGACTGGTTGAAAACAGAGAATGAAAAAAAAGAAAAGAAATGACTCATTAGAGGTATTATCCCCATGCTCGAAAGAGAATGAGAAGAACTCGGATTCTTTGACTTTTCTAGGTTTAATCATTCATCATTAACACACAACACCCGCTTACTGTAGGTCTCTGCCAACTGTTTTGGCAAAAATCTGCAGGAATCTCCATCCCCCGCTGCCCAGGTAGAAGATCAGGATGGCCGGGAGAACCTGGTACCAAGGCAAACCCGCCAGCAGCCTCAGCACAAACAGCAGGGCTGTGCAACACACTAGACGCATCATCCTGAAAGAATGCACACACATATAAATAGACAGAGATAATGGCCTACACGCCGCAGACGCTGGCTAGTGAGGACAAACATTTGAGACCGAACATCAGTTCAGTGGGAGAAAGGTTACACTTAAGAATGTTATCTACTTTGACTCTGTTTAGACATCATCTGCCCACTTCACTCTAATGACTCAGCTCTAATAAACTGTGAGCATGTGATGAATGAGTAAAGGGTAATCCTCATGAATTAACAGAATAAAATTAGTCATTTATTACTTAGCACAAACATTTTCTTAAAGGAAAAGATAAAAACATCAGCGTAATACATCTTTTCCTTGAGTTCCAGTTTAATGTGCAGCTGAATGGAGCCCGGAGCTACAGACACCTTGAGGAGTAAATAGTCTTTTCGTGACAGCTGAGAGCAACAGGGAACAACATATGTTGACGCCGGTGTTCAGAGCCACCTGATAGCGAGGAAGATGATCCTAGATCAGTAAAAGATTTACGCTGCTTATCATCTATTCATCGGCTCACTTAGAAAAACGAAGGGCTGTTTATAAGTATTGATCAGCGGCCGGGTTTTCTGGAGTCAAGACGCTGACTGGATATTTACTGCTGTGACTTCCCCCCGCATGTGGCTGCAACGGGGACGATGGCTTTGCGGCGTCGATTCAATGACCCTGCTGCAATTTGAGAAACGTGGACCGACGGCTCTGCGTGGGCGGTTAAAAATCACCCCGATTGTCCAACGGATGGACATTAAAGACACTGTCGGACGTCAAGAGGAAGAAATGCAGTAAGAAAAAAAAAAAAGAAAAAGAAACCAAAAAAAAAAAAAGCTTCATCATTCGCTGCCGCTGCACCCGGAAATTTAAAAGGCGCGTACATCATACTGCGGTAGTGGATCGGGAAATCATAGAAAGGCTCAGCCCACCGCGGACCGCTCTCCGCCAACCGTGCCATGTGCGCTCCCGGACCGGGCCTCCGGTCGTAGCCCGGTTTCGGAGAGCGTCTGTCGGTCCGACCCGACGCGGGTTATCGCGCCGACAGGCGCGCCGGGGGGGGGGGAGAAAAGGGCAGGTTGCGCAGCGTACTGCGCGCGTCTGCGCGGCGAGGAAGCGGATGGACGGCGTGACAACATCAGCAGCCTCTCACGGGATGAAGAGCCGCGACGAAGACGCTCCCCGCCGCTCGGAAAAAAAAATAATTACCGATCGAGGACCGGGGGGGATCAGAGCGTCGAGTCCCGCCGGCGGGTCGATCGCCCACAAGGTTGACGAAAGGACGAGAGAGCCGAGGTCGGGCTCTCTCCCTTTCTCCCCCACCACCACCACCACCACCACCCCCCCCCAAACGCGAACAACCGCCCGACCCCGGCGCGGAGTTGAACATCTCGGCGGCGCCGAGGCAGCTCGGGCTGTGGCTGCGATGGCCAGCTCGTTTGGGCTCACATACCTCTCACTCCGCTCACACCGTCACAACATGTAGGTGCGAAGAAAATCCACGACGTGAAACCCGTTGTGTGCGGTTCCACCTTGATCGGCTTAGAGACGAGCCTGGTCAAACACCCCCCTCTCCTCCTCCTCCTCCTCTCCTCCTCCTCCTCCTCCTCCTCCGGTCCTCGCCGTCGCTCGCTCGGCTTGAAACGCACGGAGAGCCAGGCACACGCACCGGGATCCCCCCCCCTGCCGCTAATACCACGACGGGCCGCCGCTTCTCCTTCCTCCTCCGCCGGGCCTGGGGTTAAATTCGCCTCGCCGTGCGCGTCGACTTTGACCCCGCGATCATCATCGTCCGTCCATTGTCACAATCGCTGGTTTCGTTTCTGGGTCCATTGTAGCCGATAACCTCGCTAGCGAGCGTAATTCAAATGACCTTATAATTTTCTTAGCTGCGCCCGCCCACCGCCGTCAGCGTCCCCCGTCAGCGCATCAGGAATAAGCGCCGACCGACGGGCGCCGGGGCCAATGGGAGTGCGCTTCTTTTCACATGTCCCATCCGGCAGGGGCGGAGTTTGCGGTATTGGATGAGGAGGAAATGCGGCGCGGCCCTGCGTGCCAGTCCACAGACTGCGAGGCCGGCAAGCGCAGCCTTTTGGGTTTTTTTTCCCCCCAACCGGTAGTGACAGGGTCCCGATGCCGACCCGTGTGGCGGAAAACGAGCCCTGCCTCTGCTCGTAAGGGGCCGCATCGCCGCGTCCATTCATCAGCCCGGGGCCCTCAGCCGCAAGACGTGCGGTATCTGTCTTTAGAGGGGATCCGGGGTTACGAGGAAGAGGAGTATGCAACAACAGCCAGGACTCTACTGTCAGTGGTCCCTGTGAGCCAAGATCTGCCATAAAAATGAAAACCTCTCAGCCATCAGCCTGCCGGTTTACACCAGGACCAAACGTTGGGTGTCTGTAAATGAGAACTAGAGTCTGGTCTAGACCTGCTCTATATGAAATGTTCCCTGAGATAACGTTTGTTATGATATGGCGCTATGTCAATAAAGCTGAATAGAATAGAAATGCTACACCAGTCGACCGTATGACCAAGGAAGCTCTGGTGGTTTTTCAGTTGTAAAACCTGCACTCACGAGGCTGACAACAAATAAATGCCAGTAGGTGAAGTTTACACAATCTACTGGCCTGAGAGGTGATTCTAGGTGTGTCAAAGGTTACACCAACCCCTTACTGGATTAAAAAAAAAACAAAACAAAACAAAAAAAACTTTTGCACCAAACTCATGCAATGTCACAACTTGGGGTCATTTCTGCCAATGTTTGACAATGTTTGTAAGCCCAGAGGAGCAGCTTGCAGCTCACAATAGTAGTAAAAGACAATATCATAGGCCTATTTTTAAATGACACAAAAGGCTGACATTTTGCACAGTCAAAGCGATGCCACATGTCATGAAACATGTTGCATAACCACAAAAGATTACAAAATGTCAACTATCACAAAGGCTGTGGGTCACTAATGCAGGTCAACAGAGGTTACTTCCACAATGGTCTGGAGAGCTCAAATTAGTGGATGCAATTATTTTAAAATTCTTAGAACACATTCCCACTAAACATCTTTCCTATTCACTTGAATGACTTCGGGACCTCACTGTTTTGGCCCCATCTGCAATACCAGAGAGAAATCACCCAAAAGTCAACCTTTTACACCTTGATTAGCCTTGATCATCTGATGTCTCCTTGTAGAAGATTGTATACAATATTGAACCCAGTATGTGAGATGATAAATTAATGATAAAGAATGCAAAGATAAAAAAAAAGTCAGATGAACTTTGATCTGAAAATGAGAGATAAGTCATACACACACACATACACACACTTAACATTTCCCCCCAGTTTTACACAAGAGAACACACGCCCATTGGCACACAAACACACAGTGAAACAGCATCATCAGAGCTCTGTAGCTCCTCAGTCGCTATCAGTCCGAAAAGACACATTATCAGTCGTTCTCAGACAGATTAGGGCACACCCAGTATATTATGCCATTTGTTTGCGTTGTCTGTGCAGTACTGAATATTTCAGGCACACAAAGCAGCATTCGGGACATTTTTAAACAATGGAAGTAAAGATTGGTGACAATTAATGGTGAAAAAAACAAGAGTATCTTTAGTAAGGTGTTATTCCACCTTGAGCCTTTAAAACAGCTTTACTGCATACTTGTCTTGGGTCACATAGAAATACCACTTTACAATACACTCTTGTCTTCACAAGTGCCTCCATAACTAAGGCATGAGAACTTAAAATTTAAATTTTTTTCCCATACTAGAGACAACAAGAAAGGTCCCCTCACAAACAAAGTTTTTCATTCTCCTTAAACCGTTCAGTGATCCCTTGTTCCCTGTAAGGAGGCATCTGTATTAGTTAGGATTGCACAATTTTTTTCAGGTTTTTCCTTTAACTCGTCACTGTAATTGCCCAACATCCTTCTTTTTTGTTATACTTTTGGATGCTCCTGTGGAACAGACAGCAAACTCTAAACAAGTGTGACAGTTGTCTAGTATGCTTTTTCCCTCCAGTAAGACTTTTTAAGAAGTGAATTAACATGACCTTCAGGAGGGTGTTATCACACTAATGTAAAGCAATCTGGGTTGAATTCAACTGATATTTTAAAAGTTACACTTTCACTTGTTTAAATGATTTACTTAATTGTTTGGAGGGTGTGAAAGGAATATTGAAAAAATTCAGAGTATGTCGATACCTAGTGACATAGTTCAACTCAGAGGTTTTTCATTACACAAAATTAATTCCATAATAATAACGTATCTGTATCTCCTCTGAGATTCCATAGTTGGCTTAGAGATGACAATGCAACTAGGAAAACAGTGTGTATGGTGGTGCCTTATTGTTGTTGTTGTTGTCGTCATTGCACAAAGCATATATTACATTATAGTACGAGCTGAAACTGTTTATTTTACACTTTAATGACCATCATTCCTGCTTTTCTGTTTAAGTCAAATAAATAATATAAGCATACCCTTATCCAAACTCCATTTAGATAAACTCAAATGTCCAAACAAAACGCCTTTCAAAGTTGTGCTTGTATAGCATTCTTGCATAACCAAGGTAGACAATAGGCTGGAAAAAAGTCATATAATATACACATTTGTTTTTTTGTCACATGCTTAAGTTAATACTTTAAAGTAGATGGTCTCTCTTAAATATGCCTCCTGGACTAATAATGGGAGAACTTCTGTCTGAAGGAGTCATATCTTTAGTTCAAGTCCATTCTCCTTTGAAAAAGTTCTTTGGTCCTTTCTTTTAATCTTTCTCCTTGGTCTTAGGAACCATTCTCACCACTGTACTTTCAGTCATCCAGTTCCAGACCAAAGTGGCTGTAGAGATCTCGTGTGGTGTTTCCCCTCAGAGCAGCTGCAAGATACAGCAAAGTGGAGGTTAGGCCCTTTCAGCAGATTACACAGTCAACATCCTCTTGTCTCCTTTTCAAACAAGCCTCACAACACTAACCAGGCTCGATCACAGTACTAAACAACAACAATCACTTTAAACACAAAGCCAGTGCTTTGTGAAAAAATGCATATACAGTAGCTTTAAAATCCTGTTGAAAAATAAAGTCTTATTTTAGCCCATCTCTATAGTCATTTTCATTTTAGCTTAAATATATAAACAGTATTTTTCAAAGTTTTTTCTTTAACCCTCTCATAACATGATTTACTATATAATCATTTAATATATTGGAAGAATTAGCTCTGCTAGCTAGATCTCTGCCACTTTTGGTTCATGTAGAACCAAGCTAAGCTGAGTTGTGCCAGGCTCAGCCTGATACAAAGACCAGTACGCCTGTGCTGTGTTTTCCTACATACATTAATTGGTACAGCACGCCTAAGCACTGTAGTGGTAGGATTCTACCAGGGTTACAAATGATTATATTTTGTTTTCGGTTAATGCATAGACTATTAGATCAACTGGTTAATAATTTATAGTCTAAAAATATTAGAACATAATGACATACTCTCACAGTTTATCATAACTAGCATTGATGACTTAAAATTGTTACCTTTTCTGATGAGTAGTAAGACAAAAAATATTAAATCTGAGATGTGAAGCAGAAAAAAGCAGACAGAATATTAGAGAGGAAGCATCTGATTGGTATTTTCTTTTGTTTAATAACTTATTTTTATGTATACACTGTCTCTTTCTCCATTATACATATCTTCACCTGGTCTTCCAACCAGATATAGAAAATCTTAGGACTAAGGTACTGCAACTTTTTCTCCTCTACCTTAATGCAACATATATTTGTTAAGTAGAGGTGTTTATATGCAGTGCCGTTGAAATAAGGGGGTTTGAAGGCCTGGAGCTACAGAGAGGTTTAGTGTTTGGTTATGGTTTTGTCGGTCAACTTTGCAGGGAAGCACTCAAGACTCTATTAGGTTACAGTAAAAGGGTTTGAATGGAAGTTTCTTTTAGAAATTGTAATTATCTTGTATGTTTACCTTCACTGAAATTTAATGACATCTTAGTTTAGAAAGTACTTTACATGTATAGGTCATTTTCAGACTAAAGTGTCAAGTGAATGAATTTAGCCATTTTGTCTTGTAACTGGAAAATGTGAAGAAACAGCAGCATAAACAGCATGGGATAAATTAATACTTTTCTCTATATTCAAAATATGTTTGTTTTCACCTGAAACCAAAAGTATAAATACAAACACATCCATCATTCTACCATATACACAAATTAACCCCCATCACCCACTGTTGATAAAGTAACTTTTTTGTTTTCCCTTTCATCCATTAAGATCCATTATATGTACAGACTGAACAGTGCTTCAGCACAAAGTTCTTATGGGTGAAACTCCTAGGAGATATAAATAGCTCTACACTCATGAAAAACTTAATATTTTACATTCTATGTTGGAAAAACTGGACAGTTATAAGTGACAATGACCTTAACCCTGATGGACAGACAGACAGATGGACATGGTGAAAGACAAAGGGACGGTTGTCTTTAGAGGGCACTGCAGGGCATCTCCACTCGTCCCCTGTCTCACTCCACAGCCTGCCCACTGATCTCCTCCCTCTCAGCAGAACAGCATACAGTACAACAGCAACCCAGTGTTTAAATGTAGACTCTTTCTGAAAGTGTGTGTGTCTCGTGTGTGTTGAGAGAAAGTGAGAGAGGATGGGGGAAAGAGAGGATGATAGCATGTGTTTGTATTTGACAGTGTGTGTACTCCTGAGTGTATGCATGTGTCTGCATTATAGACAGAGATTCTAATTGTATATATATATATGTGTGTGTGTGTGTGTGTGTGTGTGTGTGTGTGTGTAAGTGTGTAAGTGATGTGAAAGACTGTCATTGTGTCAGAGGGGAAACGCCATCTCCATTCACCAAGAGGTCATTATCATCCTGACTCCCCACTGTACTAACAGAGAATTTAAAGAGATAGCCAGCTTTAAACCCACAACACATATTTAAAATGAGAGCTCACCCAGTTTTTCTACATAGGCTAGAGCAGAAATGGAAAAAAGTGACATTAGAGCATGCCAGGCTATGTATAACTATCTGTGTTTTTCCTGATGACATATTCTACAAAGACCATTGAAATAAATCAGAGATGTCTAGATTTAATTTAACACCACATACACAAGTACATGCTTGTCAAAGTAGGTAAAAAGTCATGTTTGTTATGAACCATGCACATACCATAATGTGACATGGCTGTGATTCACGGAATCTTTCCTAACAGTATGAAAGTGTGACATTCCACCAACCTCATGCAGTTGCAGCAGATGCACACTAACAGAGTTGAAAGACACACAGACTTACAACACTCATTCACTCATTTCAGCCTCTTTCCTCATACTGGTTTACCTAAATGTAGAACTATATCTAGTTGACAGGCTTACATAATAGGATGTGTCACAGAAACTATGTTAAAAGTTGTACGGAGAAGGTGAAATGCCAACCCAACATTTGATCTCATTGAGAAAGGAGAGTGATGGATCAAAAGTGGTGATTTGAGTTGGTGACCGCTAAATGTTCCACCATAAGTATTGTAGTTTCAAGAAAATAATAACTATGTCAAGTCAAAATGATGTATAAGAACAATGCTGATCATTATTAGCCAACATATCTCTGAAAACAGAAAATTATGGACTTGCAGTGGCTGGTCTATTTAATTGTGAATGAGGTGGGAAGTATGCATACAACCCAGCTGGCCCAAATAAGAGAGACCAGTGACATTTTTCTCTTAAGTGTTAATCTAATGGGATTGAATATTTTACAGGCAGGCCAATGCAATCTAAATGTAGTGTTGTGGGATTAAAATACAGTTTTAAGTTAAATGAAAGACAGGCCTTGGCTTTTGCTTCAGCCTCAAAAGACAAACAGAGACAATGTTCTGTTGCCCTCCAGTGGCCGTCTATAGAAAAACTTCAATATATTGTAATGTGACCAGGCCAAGGCCTTCCTTTTTGGTTCATATTTTTCCTACACGCAATAGCTGCAATACCTAAATACATAATAGTTTAGTTTTCAAATATATCCTTGTTTTTCTTAGTTCCAAATCACAATGTATGTCTCATCTAGTCTATTCAGGGTTCATACTGCCTGATAACAACTGATTTAAACATTAGACACAGATAACTAATTAATCTGACTGTTTTGATTAGCTGTCATCTTGAAACACACTTGTTTTTTTTGGCAGTGGAGAGCTTGCAAAAAAATAGCTGAATATAACCATAGGTCATAACGGCAACTGAACTTAATCCATCATAGCTACAAAAAAGGCCATGGGTATTAGAGGGAGGACAGAATACATCCTGTAAATGGAACAGAACTTTGTTTCTAAAATCTTATCATGGCCTTTTAAGTTCGTAGGCCTACATCTATTTTTGCACCTTTAAATGACGCTAAAAACTAGTGAATAGGAAATATAGTTTGAGTATATGAGCAATTAATTTACCAATACGACCCAGGAGTGACTGTCCAATGTCTTTGATGTTATTGTATTCATGCAGCATATCGATATGATGCTCCAGCTCCTCTATTCTGTATCCCCTGGAGAAACAGACACACAATTGGTCAAAAGCAGAACTGTGCAAAAGCAAAAAACACAAAAATGTAACCATCCCAAAATGAGACAAATCAGATTAATAGTAATAAAACTTTTGGCAGAAAAGAAGATACTGATATGGGTATTTCAGGGTATTACTTGTGGGGATCATCGCTATTGATTCCCCATCCCTTATTCCTGAAACCGAAACATCAAAAGTCAACACTACATCCTTAACCTCAGCACATACTATACATATTGGACTTCAAAAACAGAAATACAGCAAGACAAACACACACAGCTGAACTCACTCAGACTCCAGCTGTGCTATCTCTCTGTTCAGCTGCTCTCTTTTCAACTCTAGCTCTGCCACCTCCTCTGCAGGACTAACTTTAGCACTCTTGGTTTCTTGAATCTGTGAAACAAGCAACCATTATAATGGAATGCACTAAATACAAGATTAGTGTGTGTGTGTGTGTGTGTGCACGTGCGCATGTGTATGTGTGTATGTGACAGAGAGGGGGTTTACTTACAGGTGATTTGAAGTTGGAATGCACTTTCCTAAACTTTGAGAATGGAGTTCTAGGGTAAGAGGGAATAAAACTATTGTTAAAGACAGGACAGGTTTCATGAGAAAGTGTTTAACAGAATAAAATGATAAAGTGTCTTTGAAGCAGTTGGTTACATGTTCAATAATTCTCCAGAAATAACTCCTAAGAACAATAGAAATAATAGCTGTACTGCCTGTGTATTTGTACAAAAAACAAAAACAAAAACATTTTTTTAGCAAGACTGCAAACCACCCTCAACGAAGTCTTTTTCTCCATTAGTATTGATAACTGATAATTATCAAATCAAGTGCTACTCAGATGCCCATCATCAGGTTCTGAATTTTTTTAATCACAAACTGTCATGATGAAATCCTACAAATTCTACAAAAACAAACAAACAGTATATTTACAAATGAATCAAAGTTTAAATTAAATTAAGGGAGGAACTCAGACAAACTACTTTTGCTTTTGCTATGAAAAAGTAGAAGGATTTTTTTTTTAACGTAACAACAGAAGAGAGACAGTTGCTGATTTTGCGCTCGAGTTTGGCCAAATACAATAAAAGCGAAGCTATATATTTATGCATTTCCCACATAAAAAGCATAACAAATCCACAGTGTAACACGTTATGATGTCTGAGGTTTAAATAATAGAGATTTTTGTCTTTATCTTTCTTTAATTCAAAAATGGGTAAAATGCACAGACATCTTTAAAGCTACAGCAACAGCTTCTTAACCTTACGACAAAACCCTAACACGCTAACATCAGTTGCAGCACATATAGAGACACATATAGTCTCCGGAGGGTCTTGACACAATAACTCAATGAGACAAGGTGACAGTGGAACTATCCCGTGTAACATACAAACGTGTTTTAAAGCGATGCAACTAATCAGTAACGCCCGACATGAATGTTGTCGGACGTCGCAGCTAACGTTAGCTAGCTCGACAAGCTAACGACGGAGCTAACGTCAATGGGCAAATTTACCTCCTCGCCGCTCCTTCCCTCGACTCGTTCCTCTCCGGCGTCGAAACCGAACAACTTTTTGCACTGCGGTGGGTTTCTGCGGGCCGCTCCGCGTTCATACTGCCTCAAACGTTGCGATGATGTGCGGTGCTTCGGTCGACTCCGTGCGGGGAGAACAACCGCACACGACCGGCGCGGGCAGGAGGAAGTTTGCAGTTGGCGGCCGACGCCACGCAGCCTCACGCTCGCACGCGATTGGTTCTTGAAACCGAGGGGGCGGGGCTTGGGAGCAGCTCGGTTACCCTGGTAACAGCGCTGCGCGTCGATGGCGGCTGAGACGCGTTTACTTCTCCTATTTAGTAAGTTTGAGACCATAAACTATACATCAGATCATATATATTTGCATATAAACGCTAGTTCTCCCTCCAGTTATTAAACACTACCATTGTATTTAGGTTATACATGAGAACCTGATACTTTAGCGCTTAGGCTAAACTTTAAACAAACTCTTTAAGTAAATGATCTTATCGTGAGTCCTCGGGAATAAATACGCCGTTTTCTTTAACAACTACAGATCCCTCTGTATATTATTCATTTATTTGCTATTAGCTTCTTACAGACAGATTTCATGTAATCCTCTATATAACATATTAACTTAATCAGTTAGCAATCCATCGCTTTGAGGAGGCGGTGTCCTGCAGTGTAACATGGAGGAAATCTCATCCAACCGATAAATCGATTAACCTCGATTAGTCGATCATCAGAACAGTCGCACCCTAACTTTTTCTGTTCGGATCCCTATCGACCACCAGATGGCGACAGAGCACCGCTGGAGTCGACTCCTTCCTCTGTGTCCCCACGTTGTCTCTCCCCTGTCTCCCTCTCATCACACTTCACATGCTGCCCCTCTTTCCCTGTGTCTCTCTGAAACGACCCACGCACCTGTCCACCTGAGAAGGACCACCGCCCCACCGCAGAGCGAGACGCTGTGCCATTGCATCCCAGCGCCGAGATAAACTGAGGCTGCTGCCTCTCAGGCTGATTCAAAGCCACCAACACTGCTCTAAATCCAAAAACCGGTGGTGGATTAGCAGAGCAAAAGGTCACGTCGAGTCCACGGACGCGCACCCACACGGTTTTTCACCCCACGTTCGGGGCCGGGGTCCGTCCGGCGTGGTTCACTGGGCGAGCACCAAAGGAAGAGGAGCACAGCAAAAAGAAATTAAAAAAAAAGATTTAGGTCTTACAACACAAGAGAGAGGTGGATAACATTATGGGGGGGAAAGAGCAACAGGGTTCATAGAGACAAGAAGAAGGTGAGGCAGAAAGATAAAGGTTGACAAAATGTGTATGTGTGGAGGACATAAAATCAAGTCCATTCCTGCTTTACATTCTCGGGATTCATTGCTTATTTATCAGTTGTTATACAGAGACAGAGACAGTAGGGAATGAAAAATTCAGACAGGACGCATGGCCTTTTCTCCTTTTAGAAATTGAAAGATTACACACACACACACTGGGCGGTAATGGCTCCTGCATGCAGTGGTGTGTGTGTGAGAGACAGAGCGAGAGAGATGTGTGGCTGTTTCTCTCTATCTCTGACACAGCAATAATAAGTGTGTGTGTGTTATTCCGTCACATATTCTGAATGGCTGCTACATATCTCCGAATTGTGTCAATTAAGGACGCAAAGTTATACGTTTAATTTGTGGGAATGTACAAACAGTCCTGCAGTAATGAGGGGAATGCCTTTCTTTAAATGTCAAAGCCAAAGTAACATCTGCTGTTATTAATAATGGGAACAACGGGGAAGTGTCTGTTTGTGATGTTGGTTGTACGTTGTGGCTATAGTCTGAGGAAAGCTCTCCTTCTTAACGTGCTACCAAGATTCCAGAGTTTGGACCGTTGTCCATGTGGTCCATGTGGTGAGAGGTCTCAGGAACGCCATCATGAAGGACTTAACGAAGCCTGTTGCCAAAGAATGTTCTGTAGAGCACGGTATCACTCAAGCATTTAGCAGCAGTCTTTGTTTGTGCTCAAGGATGCTGCTGAGTGCTTTATGAACATAATTAGAAAGTTGTCAGCCCATGCTCATGGGGGGCTGCATTATTTGATGCTCATGAGCTTATAGCTATACTCTTTAGATCTTCTTCACAGCAGACCTGTCATTGTAGGAAAACCACAGGTATTATTAAAAACATTAACAACGTCTGTGTTCTGCTCTGTGTCCCTGTAAGCCAAGACAACGTGACAGGGAGCAAACATGAACGACGCCAGGACCCTGAAAACTGTTGCAGCTAAATGGAATTCAGCCATTATTAATTTTAGTATTCACACCAGGGCTTTTCCTACTGTGGCACATCCAAATATCTTGCTTAAAAAAGGAGAATGGTGTGTATATGAATTTTTCTATATTAACTGCATATGGTACATTTTCAGTGTTTATTATTCCTAGTACCTAAGTCTGTACCATGTCCCGAAAATGGTATCAAGTTGATCTTGAGTTAAGTTTGTCTGTTATTAAACCACAGTTTCCAAGATAAAGAATGCATGTCCAATGTTAAACATTTGTATGTCCTTCGAATTTATTCCACACAGAAAAAATAGCATGTAAACAACCAGAGTTTCCTTTCCAGTGTATTAATGCATCACAAAACAATTTCTTATTTTCCAATGATTTCAGCACACCAAACAATATTACAGAAATTGTGCCAAAAAATCTGAGAACCAGATCTCCCAAAACTTCCACAAATGAAGTTTGTGGAAGCTACTTATTTATCTTTGACTGGTGTTAGTAAAAAGTAGTTTTCAATTTAGGATTAAATAAAGGAGCAGAATTTGAAAAGAGAGAAAGTAGGCAGTGAGAAAAGCGAGGGTAAGGAAAATCTGAGCAGGAGGAGAACAAGGTCATGGGAATGAATGGAAGTAACAGGACAGGAGGGTGAACAGCAGGACAATAAGAGGAAAAGAGGAGAAAGGGTAGCAAGCTTTGGTTTGTAATATTAGTTGGAAAGCCTCCTATCTATCATGTTCATAATTCATGGAATCCCAGCTGCTCCTCTGTGCTGCATCTAAATTCCACTGCTGGGGAATCATGGACTGGAACCATAAAATAGACACACACGCATATGCACAAACACACACGCATACACACACACACACACACACACATACACACACACACACTCACACACACACACACACACACACACACACACTCACAAACACACACACAACATGTCATACTAGAGGGTAAGGGAGGGGGGAAAAGATAGCAGAAGATGAAGGGAAAAACCGAGTGACTATAAGAGATGCAGTGGACAGATAGAGTGAGGGTGAGCACACTGCTACAGAGTGAGGGGCAGACAAGGGGGATGATTCAAAGCATGTCATAAAACATCAATACACCTCTGAAGGCCATGCCATGAGCTCCGCTTACACTGGCAGCGATTATGCCTCTAAATAATTCATTAATTTAGCCAGCACAGGTGCTTACTCATACAAATACAGTTCAAACCCTTTATGCAAACAAATACAGGATTACCAGGAACCCACACACAAAAAATGTTTCTTCCTGTGTTGCACACATGCATGCAGTGAGGCAGTTTGAATTAGTATTACATTTACGTTTTTTCCCTCTAGTCCTGCTGAGCTGACCAATATGAATCATACTGGAACCTCCAAGCCTCACTTTTCACAACAGTGCCTCAATCAAAACAGTATTGATAGTCCTCTTTTCAAACAGCAGGTCTATTTATCTTAATGCTGCTTGTGACTTCCCTTGTGACAGAGCTAGGGTTCGAGACCTGAAATAGAGATGACGTGTTATCAGACACTACATTTATTTTTTATTTATCCCCTAAATGTCAGATTGTTCACTCGAGTGTGCAAGCGGACAAATAAAAAGGCCACCAGCCCACTTTTAAGCGGTCAGATGGAGTTTAAAAAAGCCTTCATCAAAAAGGGTACGGTCAATGAATCCTTCATTAGCTGTCCTGCAACTTATACCCCAGCTTCACCTCAAGTGGTATAGTACATGTAAATTATGGTGACTGTAAAGAGAACAAATAAATACATTTCATGTCAATTTGTCTTGTGGGTGAAATGCTAGAGTGACACTAATTCCCTGTTACTATACTTGCAATTCATGTAGAAAAAAGTGGGAGTCTGAATATATCGACATCAAAGGGAATCCATCATAATCTGAAAGGGGTTTTCATGTCTGAAGCAGTGTTGCTGTATTAATGCCATCACGAACTGGCTATTCATGCCCCTGCCAGGGAGGCCCTCAGTTTGATATCAGCTCCTCTATGCCTCCATCTGTCTGTGTGTTCTGTGGCATGTGTCATTTCTCATTCATTATCCCTGTCTCATCCTTCTAATAACTACCTCTATTTCCTCTCTGAAATAGTTTTCAGTTGTTTTTCTATTGTTAGATTAGTCTCTGTGACTTTCTGACTCATTCAGTTTATTTTCGCCTCATAGCCTTCCTGTACGGATGCCTTCTTATTTTAGCTATCATCTCCTCGCTTTTGTCAGACTATCATCACGCTTTAGCGACCTATTCCAGTTTCTTTTGCCTTTTCCCATTCAAACACCTTTACTTTTCTTGACTCTCACCTTATCACCACAGAGCTGACTGGATCTGTGTGCAAACAGTCTTTATCATTTGCATTGTGAAAATAGACTTGTTAAAATTTTTGTCCTTATTGCATTGTACTTGTTACAGTATGTTTGATGGTTTACTCTCAATATAAAAGAAAAACACATTAGTTGGTACATTGGTTTCCTGTTCGAGCCTATTTACACCAAAAAGCACTCAGAGAAGGCAACTTTTGTCTGCTGCAATAACAGTAATTTTTCTTTCTGTGTTGAGATGATGAACAGATGTTGGCTTAAAATAAGATTTCTGTTTTTATTCAAGGGTGAGACAAATTCATTTTTTTTGCAAAGAGATATCCAGACAAATATGCAGTACTTTAATCAGTGAAACGAATGGTCTAGATCCTACTTCCAATCATGTGCTCTACCCCAAAAAGAAATTAAATGTATTTACGACAAGGTTGTCTGCAGGAAATGGTCCAGCTGAAGTCTTGCTCAGGCAATACACATTTTCATTACAGAAATCCTGAGGCTTCTCTCCATATAAAAGTATACATTGTAAACACATTGAAGGTAAATTACTGAATTAAATGAATATCTTCCCAAACTTGTCAATTATAAAAAATTTAAATGTGAATTTGAATTGTAAAAGATGTTAATTCAGCGCTCATTTTGGGTGAAATTACCAGCAACAGCAAAACAGGCTAGAAGGATTTTCACACCATTTTATTAGCAACAATGTGTCTGTTAGTTATACATTAGAAACAAAGACAGAAACATTTCTGCTGTACTGTACTGTACTAAGTCTGAAAAACCAGCTGGATCATAAAATAAAGCATGTAATTCAAATACTTTAAGGTAAAAGCAACACTGCATTTGAATATACACTTATAATAATAATAATAATAATAATAATAATAATAATAATAATAATAATAATAATAATAATAATAATAATAATAATAATATATTTTGCTCATAATTCTTTATGGCACTAAATTTCCTGTGCAACTTTCACATAGTTTCAGTTTCAAAAATATGGAAAGCATAGCATTGAGAACTATTTTGTTTGTGTGTGCATGTGTGTATGTATGTGCGCGTGTGTGTGTGTGTGCCTGCATACATGCGTATGTGGGCTTTTCTTTACTATATTAGTTGGGTCTGTAAGCTTTGTGGAGACCAAAAATGCTGGGCTCAAGAATGCATTATGTCAATGACGGGTCCCCACAAATATAGTAAAATGTGTGTGTGTGTGTGTGTGTGTGTGTTTCTTTGCGTGTGGGTGTGTGTGTATGAGAGAGAGAACTGTGTTCTAGTGTATTTGCAAGAAAGCACATGTCACAAGAGGAAAAACTTAAAACATCAGTTACTGTTTCACCCTTTGGGAAAATAAATGAGCATGATTTCTGATAAAATCAACAGAGAGACAGAAAAAGAGAGAGAGCGGAAGGGAGGGGCACAACAGCATTTACAATCCATTTTGGGAGTGGGGGGGCAGGAGGGTGTCCAAGAAGGACAATCCAATCAGCTTCCAACTCCTTGTACAGCCTCCAGTAAATAATTTCATTCATTAAATGTGTGTCCTGTGTCCATAAATCTGCTCCTCCAGTCAGAACATCAGCCCTCCAGCCAGGCCGGTCAGCCAAGCGAAAATAAAAACAATCCCGAGAAGGAGCTCTGGGAGTACCAAGGAGGAAGAGCAAATATTCCTCAGTCCAACGAGTCGAGAGAAGATAGGGACTGCAGTGTCTGCTATGGCCTGTTAAATATTTATAGATGCGTCTTTAAAGGTGAATTAATCTTTAGCCCATGAATTCATATGTCTACAAATCAGAGACAACACAAGGATTTCAGTGAAGAGTCCACAAACTGAAACTTCAGTGAGGAACTATAAGATCACAGCTAGATCACATTGTAATGTTAAAAGTGTTGCTGTAAAAACTTTTTGCCTCTGACTGCCACCTACAGGTTGAGCCGGTCTTATAGCATTATTCAATAAAACGCTGTTTACAACACTGTTGCGAACCCACTTAGAGTTTGTTATATCAGCTGTTTGGGTCATTCAGTGCATTAACATGAATTTAGGGTAAAGTGGAACATGGAAACTTTACCTCACAATTCACCCTTTACAATAAAATTTTAAAATGTTATTGCAACCCACCACTGGGTTCAGTATACATAGGGGTAACAGATTCTGTTTAATTGTATGTAATAGGAATTCTAGTATAACAATTGATCAAGTCATACACCCACCCACACACACACACACACACACACACACACACAAACACACACGCATGCATGCAAGCACGCTCAGACATACGCACATTATGCAAGAACCCAGTCCCCTTTGGCACCTAGTCCACCCCACAAGAACACAGTGGTCTTTCTCTGTCTAAGTGTACAATACTGTACATACACTTTGTGTTTTCAGCCGTCGCTCAGAGAAACCAGCCTCTTGTCAAACTGGAGACCTTTATAAAAGGATGTGGAAAACAAGCAGGGATGTTTACATCTTCTGTAAGCCCTTTGTGTTTTAAAATATTATGGCCTAAGTTGAGTCTATCTAAAATGTCTGTGGGTGGCAGCTAAAATATGACATCCCCCTTCGTTCTCTAGTCTTTCCACTTGGTGAGTGATATATTTTATAATCTCTTTAATCTGTGGATGGAGGAACAGACAGATAATCCCATCAGAGAGGGAAACACTGAACTTCTCCTAATCATATTTTTTTTTCGTAGCAGCTATGGCATAGAGAAAATCCCTGCCGTTTATGTCATTTTGACATGGCGGGAATCTGTTGTCTTTCAGGCCGTGCGTAGAAGAGTCCAGGGGAAGCAGGGCTACACAAAATCTATCAAATCTTAAAACAAATTCCATTGTTGTTGTTAAAAAAGAACTATTCAAAACAAATTCATGATATTAATATTTAATATTTTTTAAATACTTTTGATTCTATATTGGCCCAAGTGTAAGGTCCTGGACCTGAGCATAGTACCTTTGAAAATGCTGTCCTGAGAGCCATCTGAGTCCTCCATTTTGCAAGGGTGACCAGAAGAATGAGACCAGATTACATCAAACAATATTAGACTGAACTAAATCGGTCAGAATGACAAAAACAAAGTCTGACTCAAGCCCAGTCCAGCCCAGGCCTTTCCAATCCATCTAAACATACAGTTACAACCAGGTCCAATTTTGCCCAGCTAAACATCGGTGCTGATGCTACAGCTGCGCGTGAACATGTCCCTCATGGTGACTGACCGGGCGAGGTTTGGTTTTCGATAGTTTGAAATGTTCACAGGCACTGGCAGGTCCAGATCCTGCTGCTGGACACTGCGGTAGCTAATCCGGTCCCCTCCGTTTCTCAACCCATCTGGTTGGTGGTGAATCTGCGGCTGAGGGGGCTGGAGGTAGAAAGGCAGCTCATAATGTGTACAGGATGGACAGAAGGTCTGCGAACGTGTCAGTTTCCTGGCCAGCGGAGGGGTGGAGAAAAGGGCGGGGCCATTTGGGATGGAGGAGGCGGCGGCTGTCGCCGCCACAATGTTGTGGTTTGAGTGGACCGGCGGGAGGCGGGACGTAACGGCAAAGTCTGGCTCCTCCTCCTCCGACTCGGACTCTTCCTTCTTACAGCAATAATACTGATGGTGGAAGAAGGATGAGAAGAGGGAAAGGGTGGGGGGTTAAAAAGAGGCATAATATCAGTTAAAAAAAATGAAAAAAGATAAAGATAAAATAAAAAAAATTAAAAAGTAATATCGTTTGTTATACTAAAATGCCAATGTCTGCAAAATCATCAATAACTGCTTTGGTTAATTAGTTTACAAGCACCAGAGGTTTTGTGCATAATTAGTAGAAGAAAATGACAAATAAAATTCCCTATATAATAAATATAGCCACACACATTTATCAGTCAGACAAAACCGCAACTCACAACGGTTTGCACAATATGGACAGCAAGCACAAATTCACTAAACACTGTTCAGGGAAATAACCTCTGTTTCAGTCCAACCCAACTTTTTGTACAAGAGATGTTCTCCAACCTTATCTGCTCATATATGTCACCTCAGTTAAGATGCGAACCCTCATAAAATCGTAGTTTGTGCAGACTGATGCAGATTTTTCACTGCAGAATTTGAGGTTGCTTTGGCAGGAAAATGTAGCTTTGAAATTCATTCTTGGCATCCCACCAATCTATATTATACAAGTTATGTATCACATTTTACTTTACCATCAAATACGAGAATCTTAAGAGCTAATCAACTCTTTGTGGAAAGCATCATATAATTTCCCCCTCCCTCCTAAACATTAGGAGTTATTTAAAGTTCAGTGTTTTGCTCAGGGACACTTCAGCATTAAGACGGGAGGAGCCGGGGACTGAAAAACCAGCTTTGCCAGTCATGGATGATCTGTTACAGCCAGTTTTAAAATAAAGATTAAATTTTTAAATGTCTGAGGCCAGAGCCTCTGAATCCTTATGTGTCAGGTGCTAGTTTCACAATACTTTTACAGCCAGATTTCTAAGCCATTATATTCATATTAGGGCAAACATATGATAGATCATTAATCCAATCTTGATTATGTCATAATATGCTCCTTTTAAACACTATTAAGACATATTTTTGACAGTAATGCTAAAGCAAACGACTCCTTGCAAATTTTTAGTACCGCTCACCCCAGTCTACAACATTCAGCCACTCTCAGCCCCCTGATTATTTTGATTTCCAACTTCCTCTTGCGTTGTCCTTAATTGAGTTGGACTGAATAAAATATACTTGGAAACTAATGTTTGCTAGGAGATAACTATTTGAAGCAAAACTTTACTCCAAGGAGACTTTAGTAAGCGAGAATATTGACTTCTTTGATGAAACAATTTTTATGCTCCCTAAAGGAAAATATATACTTCTCATGAAGCCTCCCTAGGCTAACAGAAACTGATTCAGTTCCTGGTAGCTGGTTTTAACACCTGGATTTTGTTTAAAATCGAGCTAAAAATATAACAGTCTTTAAGGATTCCCAGTCAATTGAGGGGCTACATGATAACTAGATTAAGGTGCTCACACACTTATATAATGTGTCTATGTCTGTGTCTCAGTTTTAGAGCTGGTGTCTTCTCCGTCTCCAGTTCTCGCTCAGTGCCACAGGTATTGAAAATGCCCTTTACTATTTAAGACGTGGGTGATTGCAGCAAAGCCTCAAGTCTGTTTTAGCTCTGCTACCAATAGGATCTGGCCCTGAGACAAGGGCAGTGCTGGTCACTTGGTGCAGATGCTCAATTGCTTTGTCAGTTCAAGCCACTTTGTTCCAAACGGCACTGCGACTTATAGCGTTCGCTTTAGGGCTTCTGTTCTGTTACAATCCCACCTTGTACAGCTGCATTGGACAAAGCAGAGTTGGAGCAGAGGTTAGAGCAAAACGTCGACTTTTTTGGGGGGGAAACAACATTCATTTTTTTGACGGCGATTCGGACGAGATTGATATCGCTCTCTCGCCTCCGTCAGGTGAATTTCCATAGGCCACAGCCAGAAGCTGATTGGCTCAGCTTCACGTTAAGACTGTACACGGGGAGATAAGGAGTCTTGCCCTGTAAAAGATGATCAAAATTCACTTGCCAACGCCTTTTTGCAAGGGAGGTAATGTGCCCGACTATTTCTTGGCTCTGAGTAGTTGCCAAGCAACCAGCAGAGACTCCTACAGGTCACAGCCAAGAAATGTCCAGCAGATCTCTCCATAAAACAGTGTATTGTGGTTTTTACATTTACACTATGCTTATACTAATTATTGAGCTATAGTGGTGACAGTCAACTGTCTCTTGTATTTTTTTATTATTTTTCTTTTTTTTTTACCCAAGAGAAAGTTTAGAGACTAAAGTAGCTATATATTTATATTTAACTGGCAGATATGAGGGTGGCATCAGGAGGCATCAGTCTTCATTGATAGGTAATAGGTGTAGGTTCAGTTGTCAATCTGTTGCCCATTCTGTATGCTAAAAAGACACAGCACTTAAGATTAGTTCAGTGTAACATACAGAATATAATATTTTCAAAACAGAATCAAACCCATATGTTCAAATTGCCATAAAGGTCCCTGGTGGTGTTATTTCTGTGATGTTTCAACCGAACTGGGATTTGACAAGCATAAAGCAGCTCTTTTCACCTTATTCCATTTTTTTGTTGTTTGTTTTTATCCTGACACAGTACAGAACACCTGTCCAAGACAAATTATCAGAAAGATGGCCAGTGATGTGACTCTTTAAAAATTACAATGCATTTTCCTGAGTAGAAAATGTAACATAAGTCTTTGGCACAACTAATGTGAGATCAAAGAAAGGATTAGCTAAACTTTAAGAAGTTGTTAAGAAGACTGGGTTAAGACCGGAGACACACTTAAGGCAGAAGTGCTGATGAAAGCCAAGCGATAACACATGTTCCCCTTTTGCTCAGTGTCTTGAAATGAAAAGTACTGGGACTTATTTGTGTGAGTGTAGATATAACTTTTATTCCTCATACTGCTGCAGCAGTTTTGGACACTTCTGTTCTACCAGCTGGAGCAAATTTGATTCATCTGAAGATTCAGTTGTGAGCCGTCCCTGCCAGCAGGCTCTGAGTCTCAAAGACCAGGATCAAGAACTGCTTACAGTATTGATCTATGGATAGCGATGCCCATGATTTGGATGGTCAGTCAACAACTGTGGTCCACCTGTGTGAAATATTTCAACAACTATTGGATGGACTATTGCGAGATAGGATTCAGACATTCTTATTGTGCTCAGGATCAACTCTAATCATTTTGTTGATGGCCCAACTTTTCTCCTTCTGCAATTATTAGGTTAAAATTTCACTTAGTCAAGGCTTTGATATATGACCAAACACCTGCAAAGCTAGTTAGCATTGTCACTGTGAGAATCTTATCATGCTGATGTTAGCATTTTGGTCAGAGCACTGCTTTCCCTAAGTACAGCCTCACAGAGCCACTAACATGACCATTGACTCATGTTGACAAATCGTCCCCGCTGCCAAGGATGTAATGTTTTTGGTTTCATATGTTACATTTGTGTGTTTCGGAACTCAAAAGCTAAGAGAATCCGGTGATATTTGATGAGAGTTTTATAGCACATGAAAAGGAAGATATTGTTTGTTTTTCATATGTACTCACCTGGTTCAGAAACTGATTCAAAATTCATCCTTGTGCAATGTCCTAATACTTTTCAATAGGCTTTACAACTCCTTCAAAAAAAACACTATTGCCCAATCAGCATGACTGTCTATCACTCAATTTGGATGTGATTTTGATTACAGCTGCAGAGTGAAATAAACAATTTCTATTAAGATGACAGAGTGGATTGTGCAGCCTTGGGAGTTGCACAAAGACAAAATGCAGCTCTATCCAGAAATGAAAAGGTATGGTTGAAAGAAAAACCTCATCATCGTTTCTAACTAAGCATCAGAAATACCTTTTCACAGATTAAAGCAACTGTACAGTTATTTAACACAATAGTATGGTTGTCGACACACTGCTGCACTCAAGGACTTCCCTTACCGGCAGCACTGCAAACTTTAAGAGAAAAAACAATGAATGTAAGCTGTGGCCTCACCTGCAGCCTACAGTAGCACAGTACTGCAATGATAAGGAGTAAAATAACTGTAGCTAGAATTCCACCAGTGATGACCACTGTCCCGGCTGTCATTCGAATGGCTCTCCATCAACACCCTGCAGAGAGCGAGAGGAGGGAAAGATAGCAGGAGAGGGACAGAGAGAGAGAGAGAGAGAGAGAGAGAGAGAGAGAGAGAGAGAGAGAAATAGTGGAAAAAAGTAGAGGATGATAGAGAGTGATTGAAAGGAGAAATGAAGGAAGAGAAAGCACGCAATTCATCAGGACAGTGGCTTCATTAAGTAGATTATAATACTGTGTCATCTCAGTGGTGCTTATTGAATTATCCAGCAGTTAGGAGACATGTAATTGAATCATCCCACAAATGCTGCTTAGACTATATACGGGATCTCAGAATGGAACACATAGAAAGAACAAGGGTGAGAGATTGGGAAGTCAGCGTTCAACAGCAGAACAGCAATAAAAATGAGATGCAGAAATGACAGGAGACCTAAGAGGTAAATGGATGGTGGGACTGAGGAGAGCTGAAGGCAACGAGCAGGCGATAGAGGCAAACACAGAGTGAGCAGTGGATTGACAAAGAGAAAGAACGTCAAGATGAACTAAGCAATAGGGATAGCAAGGGATTTGATAGATGGTTACGACATGGAAAGACTAAATGATGGAGGGGATGGAGGGATGGTGAGTTGAGACATGAGTGGAGGTGAAACATAAACAGAGGGTACATGGAAATGGAGAGGAGCGGATGAGAGAAAGAGAAGATAAAGATGGGATGATGACAAAGGAGAATATTGCGTTTGGGTGACTAAAAGATAAACAAAGCTTATGAGAACAAGAAAGAGCAGAAAGAAACAATTTTCCTGAAATTCTGAGCCTAGCGAAATGCATGGTTGAATGACAGGTCAAAGCAGATATTTTTATACATCCCCCCAGGACTCACAAAGAACTAATCTCAGTCTTTTTTTCATGTCCACTTCTTAAAATCCAATAAAAATACATCATAATTCTATGGTAAAAAGCTCTGAATTAATGTGGTTGCACCTGTTTGGTATCACAGCAGAGGCTGTGATTTATGGTTCACTATGCTATTATGGTACCTCCTTTTTTCGAATATAATACTGAACTACAAACAATAGAAAAATTTACACAGACATTGACTGGAGATCTTATTGGCAGATGTGTAACAAGTACTGGAGAGAAATCCTTGGTCAGAGGTTACACATTTGTCCCTAATGCATTAACTATCAGAAACGCAGCCAATATGTGATCGAGTTTCTTGATGTATCAGGTCAGTGAATGTTTGGGAGACTCTTGAAAAGGTCTATAAAGTCACAATCAAACCGCATTTTGAGAGCATTGGTTCCTTAATCAGATTCATCTGCTGATGAAACAGGGACCATTTAAAAGTCTAGACCAAGGGGATCTTAGAGGAAAGATAGAAAGAAAAACAATCTTTTATGGTACAGTGCATGCTGTCATTCAACAATAAACAGAAAGAAAGGAAAATAGATACAGAATAATGTAAGATACAGTGCATGACCTTTATTGCATTAATCAACTGCAGGCATTCAAGTGGACAGCTGATGGTGACCTATGAACTCTAACCTTAAATCAGAGGTCACAACAAAGACAAATGGAGATGGTGACCCTGATCTTTAAGCTCATTTTCATCAAGCTGTGCAGAATCACAGTGTAGATCAACATTTACTGTTATCTGTCTAATCTAATTAAATATCTTGCTTCCTTGTGATTGTACTCTTTCTTTTTGTGAATTGCTTATGTGCAAAAAATAGTATGTTTCATTTGTATTTATATGTAATTTATTCCCAGTAGTGTAATTCACCTGTGGGTTTAGCATGCTGTCCTTTTATTTTAACACAAAAACCAGAGCCATTGTCTTCTCATTAGATGTAATGTATATGAGATACTATTTCCTCTATTTTTACAGGTTGAATGCTGGGAAATCTTTGGCAAACAGTTGTTTTATATGTCTGTAACATGTCAAGTCTTAGGAAAGAATGCTGCAGTGCATCATAAGAACCGTATGATTGATTTCAGACTGAACTCACCCCATTTTCCGTTTGTTAGATCAATGCTTTCTTTTAATCACCTCTTTTCAGTCTCAGCTGGAGCTACAATAAGATGCCTAGAGATTTAAATATTCATTTTACCCTGAAAGTAACGTCAATTAATCACAAAACATTGCAATGTCATTTGAATTATCGAAAGCAAGTCCTTAGTTTCCTAAAGAGCAGGAAAGTGCCTGAGTGTGTCCATCAGCAAGTCACTGGACTCTTCCTGCTCACTCATGCAGAACAACATCAGTTAAATAGAAGCACCACCCTAAATCCTATATAGGGGAGAAGCACTGCACTGACCTCAGTGGGTCGACTTCACAGTTGAGTACGTGGTCAGGTGTTCCGCTATGTAATGTAGCATCACACAACAGTACTTTGTGAAGTGCTGTGCTGTAGAGGATGTTGATGGAGAATGCAGAAGCATGCAAGTGCAAGCAGGATTTTCAGCCTGGTTATATATGTGACATATATATAACTGGTTATGTATAGTATTGATAAGATTTCTTATTTTCATGGTAACTGGAGCATTTTCTTGAAAAATTTTGCAAATCCATAAGGTCCCAACACCACTTTTTTTTTTTTTACGTTGCATATCATTACACATTACATTTACTGTTATCACTGCTGGAACAGGGTTTTCTAACGCATTAACTGTATTTTATACCCCTAATTTGATTTCATATAGCCTCCATTTTAGTATTAATATATATTCTGAAATTATAATTGTAATTTTGAACTGTATCATGGTATCATAACAATTTAAAATGTTAAGGTTGAGATGAATCAGTAAATCATGTTGCTTGAATAAATAAAATCAACAATTAACATGCAAAACCTCCAGCAAAACCAAAAGTTGTCCTTCAATTTTCAGGTTAATAAACATTCTTATAAGTTTGGGGAAAATCATACAGATACTTGACAGATGTGGGTACAGACCTTCATTAAATCCACAATCTGGAAGTGTCATAAGACCATGCAATCACACTGCATTGTGGATAATTGCCTGAGACCAAAAATAGGCCAGCAAGCTTGTTGCTAAGCTATGACTCAAGTGTGCAGGCCATTATCAGCACTAAGCACACAGCAGTATAGGCCAGTGTTGTCAAGATCTAACTCAACTGTGGCATGGGCACACCCTAAATTAGAAATACTGAAAAAAAGACGCCAGACTGCTGAAGTCATCACACAAAATATGGAGCTTTCTGCGGCGAATGTGAACGAACAGTCATAATATCTCCTGCTTTTCCACTACACCATTTACAATGACCGTGTTCCAGTTTCCACTTCCACAACCTCATGCGAACAAGGCTCTCCAGCCGCACCCATCAGCCCACTCACATACACTTTACTCTAAGACAGTGTGTTCTATTCACCAGCTGACTGACAGCACTGACCTTATCACTCTGAGAAACCTCTAAACCACGTTGAATTCCTTTGTGGGTAGCTTGTCTTAACCATATCAGCTTTCATCGTGATATGCCTCTGCAGAGATGCTCTACACAGTTAGAATGGATCAGACGGTCTCTACAGTAGCCATCTGCCCTGTCTACAAACACAAGGCAGCTCCTCTCCCCTCGAGCTGTAATACAGATGGACTCTAATCCAATCTGCAGGCCGCAAAGTCCACCAACCAAATCAATATATAAGGAACAACAAGAACAGAGCGTTTCGGCCTTAAAGGTTTCGAGTTACATTGAAGAGGGAAATGTGGTGACTTTGGGACATTTTTGGTGTCAGGAAAAGAGAACAGCAAATTGAGTAGTAGAGTTTGAATTAGTAAGTATGCCTGAATACTTAATTCAAGTGAAGCTGGGAGTTATGGATGTAATGTACCACAGACCTCTAAGCATTTATTTATTTATTTGAGTTATACTTTTATTAAATATTAATAGTCTGTTGATAATGATGGGCACAAAGCTACATTAATAATATTATCTATATTAACAATGGATCAAATGACTAAGTGTAATGTGGAAGAGCTCACCAGTGCTGACACAGAAACATCACCCTCATCAACAATGCAGTTCCCCTCAGCTCTATGGAGAGTTTAAGTGAATTCAAGCTCATCGTTTTGGTTTTTATCGCCTGCAACATTACTGTTCAGGTTCACTCTCACTGCTCTTATCAGCGTTTTTCCAAACAGCAGCAGACGGCTGTTTTTCAGGAAGAAAACTAAAAAAACCCCACCATGGACTACCTTTCCAGTACCAAAGAGGTGGGAAACACAGTGGAACATTTAGCTGCTAAAGAGCCAACTATTGTTCTCGAATTTCTGGAAAAAAAAAACAAAATAGAGCTAAAAAAGATAGTGAGCAGTGGTAACACAACTCCAAGTTGATGCTAAAGTTGCTCTCTGTTTGGATGTCTAAACAGGTAAATGTTTGCTTACAAGGTTTTATAAGGTGAAAATATGTCAGTGTGTTTACAACGTGTTCCAGTGCCCCAAGTCACCAAAAAAACAAAAAAAAACAACAATTTATACTTATTAAAAACAAAAAAAGAATAATATTTTGGATCAAAAATACTCTTAGTTTGCTTTGATTGTTTTACTGGAGGCAGAGTCACACTCTACATGCAGTATGGTAACAGTTCAAGTATACTGCATACAGTAAATAAAGCCAATGATACAATTTCCTGTGTACATAAAACAACCTACAATCCTAGGAAGGTGTGTACTGCGTATGTTGACACAGTCATGTTTCATTTTAAAGCCAAGACAATATATAACACACAAGTAAAATAAATGATCTGTGGTCTGTTATTCATTTCATGAGGAGCATTTCCTGCCGAGTATTGAGCTGTTTTTGTAGAAAATTAGTTCTTCTCCTTAACCTCTGACCCTTCTCTTGCTCATAAAGCATAGCAAACACATAACACATACACATGCATGAATATACATAATACAGTATATGATAGCCACATGGAAGAATAATATTAAGCAGGTAGGATATCTATGTATTAATACTGCAATAACCCCCCCCCACCACACACACACACACACAAACTTACAAACACTATAATACACACATCCAATGATACAGTAAAAGTTGTTACCATGTGTAAACACACATAACAACCCTCCAGAGCACACAAACGCACGCAGACATGTATGCAGCATTAGTAATTGTGCAGGGTAGACAGACAGTGTGTATCTCCTGGGGCTCCCTCAATCAGATCAGTGTGTGAGGGATGTGTGGCGGCAAGTCGACCAACAGTGTTAATTATTTGACCACACACAGACACACATGCAGACGCATGGCTCCCATTGTGAGATAGTACTCAAGAAAGGCAAACTTGTCTGCTCAGCTTTTTTTTACTAGCGTTGGTCCTCAGGAATGACAAGTGGATTGGGGAAAGAAGAACAGCGTTGGGCACACGCACACACGAACACGCTCGCATGAAATAATTTTAGTACTAGCTAACATGCTCAGACAGTGGGCTTTGGAATAAATTGCCATGCTTTGATGTAACATGGCAGGGATCACAACAGAGGTCTTGTTAGGAATAATGGCTGTGGACAGACTTTCACTTCAATGGAGGAGAAGTACACAGTAGGTGGTGGATTCGAGTCAAGCACAAGAGACAATAACATGCCCTGTGAACAACAGGATGAGCTCTATTACAGCTGCAGCTGTCAAACAGTGATTTCACACACAGACACACACACACATACATACACACAGGTTTGGAGCCGTATACAAAGACACAGTGCATACACACAAATTGCTCTCTGAGGAGATGACACAAGCCAAACACTCCCAAAATAAGGTGATTTCATTAAAGGTTTAGTTAACAAAATCCTTTAGACTGCTCATGTTTATATGCCCGGTTTGGTAACAGAGCTCCAATTAGATAATATAAAGAAAGAAAAGATGAACAATGCTTCATTAAGCATCATGATGAAGTCTGTATGATCACAGCCTTTTGTCCTAGATTAGTCTTTTTACTACCCTCTAATAAATCATGCAAATAATCAAGAGCTTTCATTACTTCCACCCAGTGTGTATCTTTTATCAGAGGAAATTAAAATTAATTCAGATTTGATAGATACTCTATAAGCACTATCACGAAGATAACACAATGTCACTGTGATCCACTTGGCCACTTCATTATTGTTGTACTTTGCACAACATGTCTTGCTATTATATGTCTGTGATACAGCAAGTAGGGCTGTAAAGGAACAGTTCAACATTTTGGGAAATTCACTTTCTTGCTGTGAGTAAGATCAGAGGATTGACAGCGCACTCACATCTAATGCGCTAGGTATGGTAGTAGAGCAAAGACAAGAAACAAGGGGGGAACAGCTAGCCTCGTTTTCTACACACTGAACCCTCACTTATTAATATGCTATATCTTGTTTGTTTAATCTGTACGCAAACAACTTTAAAAAAAACTTAAAAAAAAACTTTTAAAAATTATTTGGATGAAGTGAAATGCTCCGCCGATTTCTTGGCAATAACTACTTTCTGGGTGTCACTTTCCTTAACCGACAAGCAGACACTGACAGCGACACTATGACTGGTCAGCTGTGCAGAGGTAAAAAAAAAAAAAAAAGTATTCTGGATTTTAACTTACTTTTAACTTTTTCTTATCATTAGTTGCAAAACTACACGAGCATTTAAAAGACTTTTAATGTGAACAACTGAGCGCAACACCAATAATGTCTACTTAGAAGGATTATCTGAATAACTGCTGTTATTCCAATATCTAAGTGACATGAAGTCTCTCATCTCCCTATGATGGCAGGATTTTCAACTGCCTCCACATGAAGAAAATGATAAATTCATGAAAACAAGTTTGGGCAAGCAAAAATATGAACCCCAAAAATCTCAACAAACCCACCTCTCCCATACTAATGGATTGAAATACACATTTTTAAGATAAGCCTGCAAATTCCTCCTTGAGCCTTGTCACATTAGTATCCTATGTGGCTGCTCTGACTCTGACTGTTGTATCACTTGATTCTCCCTCTGAGGCTCTTGGCTCATCCTGTTCCAGCATAACATTTCACTACACGCACAATTTTTCCTTTGCCACTGTGTCTTTGTATCCCTGCACCATACTTCTGAGAATAATGACAACACTCAGCTAGCCTCAGGCAAAGCTCTCCAACTGAAAGGCAACGACAAACTTAGCTCATCCCAAACTCTGACCTTGAATCAGGTACCAAGGAAATCCCAAAGGCTGTCAGGAGAGGGAGGGAGGGGGAAGGTTGGGGTTGGGGGTGAAGAAAAGATAGGAATTCATTTTTTCTGGTTGCCATGAATGGAACCGGGAAGAGTTTTTAGCCCTCTCAAGTGTCCTAGAATTGCAAGAGTAACATTTCTGTAATTAGTACCCTTGTGTGAACAGTATATCATAAATATGGCTCCTGGTTAGTTTGAATATAGCACCATGAGGACCTTTGAAAAGAACTGTTAAGTTCCTTCCAAATGGGGGAGGGGGGGGGTCTTCATTTAATTATACAGCTCACTAAATGTCTCTAATCAATCTGAGCGACCTTGCTTTGTTGTTCTTCCAGTTCAAATTGCATGCTGATGTAAGAGGCACCACTGTAACTTAAACCTGTTTTGCACACACTGGAAGCAACAGAGGAGTATTCGGGAATGTTTCAGTAACATAAGGTTGTCAGATCTTAGAAAATTAAACCTTTTCATAGGATCATCATCACCCTCACTATTCTTAAAAAAAATGCCATTTTGGGGGTTGTCCCAGTTTTTTGGATCCAACCACTACTACTAACAAAGAATATTCATGCAGGGACAATGGTTGGGGTTCCTGCTACAATATTAAAGTGCTGAAAACTACAGATTTTTCTTTTGATGACAAATTTGCAACAGACTACTGAAAACCACACTCCATCAAGAAGTACAAACAGCCTCTGATGAAACCTAACTTCCATTCTGCGGTAGTTAATTGAAATGGGACGGAAAATGTTTTACTGTATGTAAGTGTGGCATATTTTGAATATTTTTCAAACTCTTCTTTTAAATTCAGACAATATGGATCTACTGTAACTGTCACCTGTATCAATGAAGGAACCAGTCCGCTCTAATTTTGTGTACAGAAATGCAACCGAACATGGATTGTTAGTGATTTTCTCCAGGAGCAACAGCATTTACATGCTGTAACACCTGGAGAAAATCACATTATGAGGGTAATTTTACAAGTCACATCAGTGCTCAGGTAAAGGCTTTGCCATGTCAGTGTAAAAGAAGGTTGGCATTGTGTCGGGTGCAAACACTGTAAAAGCCTAGTTTCCTGCCTCTTTCCATTTTGGATTGTCTAATTTTGACCATAAAAAGGCTGTCATCTATCTGTCAGACACTGCATAATTCTTCTTCAAAAATCATCTTTTTCCCTGAATGGTTAAAGAAAATGAGATTTCACGTTGAAATAATCTCAAAATAATTGCATATAATCATCCTTTGTCAAACTGCCACTGTACTTCCTGCTCCTTCCCTCTGCTGTGCAAATAATACCACGAGTCTGCGTGACAGGCTATAATCTTGGCACCAGCAGGAGCTGAAGTTGGCTCAGAGTTCTTTGAACTTCACAGTTGATGGACCGAAGAGCCGCCCTTAGCCCTGAAAGTGAGTGATGAAAGTGGTAAAAAGATGTCCTCAGTGCACTTTAACTTGTGATGGAAACATGTGGACAACAAGGGCAAGTTCAGTCTTTTTAAAAGGCTACGACAGTTACTGTATTGCCTTATTCTTCACTTTAGGCCCTAAATATAAGATAAGATAATTAATAATAAGATAATTTAATCACTTTAAAGACTAATCCTTTTTCAGAGAGCCCATTGATTGGCTCTAGACACTTAAAGGAGCAGAATAAGTTTATGGGAATCTGGATGAATAAACTAACCCTGCCACACAGTCGGAGAGAACAAGCGACCCCCACCATAAATTCAAAAAACAGGCATGTCCACAGAGCAAAAGGCTGCAGCTGTGGGAATCTGAGGTTGGTCTGCCTAATGTATGCAGTGCCTCACTGGCTGCCCCTGCCGCTGATTCAACATGCTCAATCAGCCACTGATGAGGCCCCACTAGTGCCAGCAGTGTTGGACACATTGCAAAAACCCCGTCCAGCGGTCGGCTACAGAGAAAGAATGGTAGCTCAGTGGGACTGGATGGATGAATGTCAGCTTGGTGTTTCGAGCAGAAACCGCAACCAGCGAATTTAGTGATAACAAGCTTATGTGCAAATAGAGATAGAAAGTTGAATGTGTGTGCATACCTCCATTTTATATGCATATCATACTTGAGCCAAATGCCCATATTTGTGTTTTGTCTGTATGTGAACACGTGATTTTAATTGTTACGCCAAAAGAGAAGGCAATATTTGATGCAGCAGAGCAAACAAATTATTCCAATGTTTCCATTTTCCTCCTCACACACACTCACTCATACCTCTAGCAACTTCGTTCTAATAACATAAGCAGAAGCTACTGTTTCTGCTTAGTGCTGCATAAATACAGCAGACAAGAGCAGAACTACAACAACAGTGTCTCCAGTCTCGGGGCCCCATAGGAATAAACTGCTTCTTATGACAGAATATCTGTCTGTTGAGAGAGATTTATGCAAACTATCTAAGCACTGTTCTTTCTGTGTTCTTTCATATTGAATAATAACAATAACAATAATGAAAGAAACAAACAAACCAAATCAGCACACGTCGCCTTCGGCAATGCATAATCTCTATGTGTTTGTGTGTGTATATCGCACACTAAGCTGTGCCTACCCTATTCTATTCTATTCTATTCCATTCTAACTCTAAAAAGGATAAGTCTTTCCAATAAGACTGGATACTGCCTGCAACTGGCTCACCCTTGGTTTATAAGTTCAGTATCAGTCACATCTGCTCCTGAGAAATTGCGGTGACAGAAGAGAGTTTGTTGTGACACTAAGGGCTTGGTAAGGACCTCCTGGTGTGAAAATGTTAACCATGCAAACACATCCAGAGGATGATCCCGAGTGCTGAGTCTCCTCCTATGACAGGTTAATACATTATTTTAAAACACTCAAAAGTGTAATCATATGTAAGGACACACACTCGCGCGCACACACAGACACAATCCCTCCCTCCGGCTGCATGGTCTGTTCAGGATAATACAGTGCTTTCAAATAAATTTGATTCCTTTTTCCTCTTCTTGATTTAGATGAGACATCATTAAATTACATTTGCTCCTTGACACTTGACAATAAGATCATTCCAATTTAGACATTTTCCTTACTTTACCCAAACAACAGCATGGCATGTCTAATTTTAAACCTGGGTTTGGGGCTGGTTAGCTTAGTTAGTTTGGTTTTACTTGTGAAAAAAAAAAAGCCTCTCGAAACATCTACTTGCATTTCAGATAAGCTGCCAGTTTGACATATGTGATGTCATTTGACAGCTTTGACATATATGATGTCATTTGACAGCTTTGACATATATCATATGTGAAACCCAAGAGCCCACTAATGTCATATATGCCAGAATCATACGGTGTGATAACGTTCACAATCAATTCACACTTCACAGTTAAGGTCAACTTTCAAATCCTATCTTGGCTGCTACTGTTTGTGTAGACCGCCTGCTGTTTACAGCTGTCATGTGTGGTCATCCCTAGTGTGTGATTGGTTTACAACTTGTCAAACAAAGTGTTGTGAAACAGAAACAAAACAGACACTTTCATCAGCACAGGTCTGATTCTTCAAAATGTTGGTGGATAAAACCAATATTTATGTTTTAAAATATCAGTTTTGTGGCATTACAGCCCTTTGAAGTTGAATTGAAGTTTAAAGCAACTACTCAGACTTAATCTTTTAATAAACGTCTCTCATAATCAGTAATCCTTGATGGATATCGCAACAGTTCAGCTATAGTCCCTACGGAAGGAATTTTAATGGTTTCTATCTTTTTCTCTTTTTCTAGCTTTTTATCTTTTCTCTGAAACGAGTTCTTACACTTGGAGTAAGAAGAAAAATGCTTGCATCTGTGTGGCTCGTGTGCGTGAGAGGAGAGAAGGATCGTTGTTGACGGGTTGTTTTGCAGACTGTGTGAATGTAGAGTCCTGAGCTCCTGTTATGTCAAGGACACGTAACCTGATCGGTCATAATGTCCTCACACTGGATAATGGATATTTCATCTGCTATTTAATCTAAATGTATGCATCAAAATGCACCTTACTGTACCTAAGGCTTAAGTACTCACAGTTTGCGAACACACACACACACACACACACACACACACACACATACACACACACACACACACACACACACACACTCACAGGGCATGGCCAGAAGCCACGGTAAAAGCAGTGAAACAAGAGGTAGTGTTGTGAAGGGCAAGTTGTATTATAGCATCATAACCTGGTTATCACAGTGCTCACTGCTACTTAACCCCAGCTGCGGCTGAGGGCATATGGTTTGTGGGCAGGACAGAGGAGAAGAGAAGAGAAGAGAAGAGAAGAGAAGAGAAGAGAAGAGAAGAGAAGAGAAAAGAAAAAAGAAAAGAAAAGAAAAGAAAAGAAAAGAAAAGAAAAGAAAAGAAGAGAGAGGACACAGGAGTCCCTTTGCAGCAGTTTTCTGTTTGTTAGCATAAAAATACCTAACTAGAACTTTATGCTCTTATATATTTATAGTGGGTATTTGCAATATAGACTAAATTGTCTTGCGGTTTCCTGCATGTGTGTGTGTATTTGTGAGTGTGTGTGCGTGTGTGTGTGTTTGTGTGTTTTTGTATTTGTCTGTTCCTCTTCATAGCAAAAATCCTCCTGAAAGAGCAGCTGGGCACCTGTGCTGCCCTGCAGCTCTTACAGGAGGATATTATCATCTCTTTCTTTTGTTTTCATCTGCCTCACTGGGTAACTCCACCTGCTCTCCCGCTTCCCTGTGGCCTATCTCTGTCTGTTTAGCCTCTCTTTACATTTACTTTGCTGTCTTTGTCTCCCTCTCTGCTCTCCACCACTTTCACTCTTGGTCTGTTCAGCTGATGTACACTGTCTTAAGGACCATAGGCAGTCTTCTGTTTTAAACATCACTTTGAGCGTCAGTGTCACTCATGAGAAAAGACAGCGCCTCTGACATGGAGATGGATTGATCCCGCTGTGTGTCAGTTTGCTTATTCAAAGCAAAGTTCCTCAAGCAAATGTGCTATTTACAAGAGGTAACTCAACTCAGAAGAATCTCAAGGGAAAGTCGGACTTTACTGTGCATCCAGGGTGCTGCTGAAATCAACACGCAGAAGTGGCATACAGCAAAATGCACTGTGTGAAATAAGACCGACTGATACACACAAAATTCTCCAGCACTTCCTCAGCTTGGCAAAAACAACAAATTTAGGGATATTCTCCCTCTGTTTATTTCTGTTTATATCTCATAACTTGCTCTATTGCCCAGTGACAGCAGTATTCCAGTGAAACCAGATGAGGGGCATGAAGTCAGCATAAATTGTGTCAATGACCCGGTCCAAGCAGATGCGTGGTAGAGGGCACATAATGAAGCCATGCTTGACATTGAAATTGCAGTCAACCAATGGATTGCCATTGGCAGTCCCTCCCCTACCTGCCCTTCAACTGTGGCGCAGTGAATCACAAAATACCAAACTGACACAAGCAGGCAGAAAAAAAGAGCTTCAGGAAAAAGTGCCACTTCACCAGTGCAGAGCTGAGCTTTGTACCTTGCACCTTCACCGATACAGAGCCCTAACTGTCAGACTTGGCTTCCACTTAACACTTTGGCCTTGATCTCCTGTGGGCTGCCCCATTCAGTTCCAGTGATTTGAATAATTGGTCAGCAAGTCCTCAAAGGAGTCATTTAAAGTAATTATCTATTCATCAGTGTTCCCAGAACATCATGAAATAAATGGCTGCAAGAATAAATAATCAGAATTTGGATGCTGTCTGAACAATTTAAAGACGAGCCAATGAAAGTTACCAAAAGCAGAGGGACTGCACTCACGAGAAAAACCAACAGCATTTGTTGTTTCTCAAATGTCTAAAAAGATAAAGACCTCTAGTGACCCTGCAAATTATTGTTTCTCTAGTGATGTTATAGCATCACTAAAGACCCGTATGCCTCCATAGAAACGACATCTGAAATTGAAATGACAATTTCTATAAATTTCCATAACCACTGGTCTGACCTTTACACCTTCTTCACGCTGTGACTGGCTAGGTCTGAACCTCTCTCTTAAGTTCTCTCCCTTCACTCTTGACAACACTACTTCTGTCACTTTTTGTGTGTACAATCGAGTGCAACGCTTTGAATGTCCTCCAGGAGAGAAAATGTGCGCCAATGTCTAAATGATTATCGCATCGTCGATTTCTCCCCCCTTCAAACGTGGCAAATCGTAACAACAAAACTTTAACACACTTAAGATCAGAAAACTGAATTTTCATCAACAGTCATTTGTGACAGTTTTGGAAGGCACCGGGAAGCAATGCTGTCCTGCTGATAGGGCCACTAGTTCAGAAAAGCCTCATATGTGTCATTTTGGAACATTAATGATAAAACATTTTGAACACATTCTGAAACAATTTCTGTGCAGCAATTAGTATTGCATGTGGTATTAAAATTGCTTAAATGAGACTTGTTTGAGATGCAAAATCCTGCACAGTGAAAATTTTCTTTCATGTTTGTTACTTTTTAAGTGTCTGTTTGTAGTTGCAGAAAGAGTTGTCCCTTACTAGTGTGTTCATGTGCTTCTGTTTAGAAAAAAGTTTTTTTATTGTGGGAGAAACCTGTGTAATTCTGATAAAAATCTACATCACGCCAAAAAAGGTTTAATCTTAAAAAATCAGACTGGGTGATGCACAGCCTTGATCTTAGAATTTATCTTCCTCTTATCTCAAACACATACACACACAACATACAACATACATATGTATCATACAGAAATCAGACGCTGCTCACTCCAGTGAGCACCTCTCATTACAGAAAAAAGATCTTTGAAGGGCAAAATTAATGTTACTATGAGTGTAAGTGATATAAAGAGAGAGTCAGAGAGAGAAAGAGACACTAAAATGTCAGATGCAGGATATTTCCAGTACTGTGCTTGACAGTCTTTGCACATGTCTACTGTGTGCATGTGTGCCTCTGAAGGTCAAAAGGTCCATGTAAGAGCAATTGGGACATGTATGATTAAGCTTTGGAAAACATGAAGGAGGTAGGGAAGGTGGTAGAGCTGGCTAAAACAGGAACAAATAGCACAAAGGAGAGCGATCAGCGGTAGTAGGCAGGGGAAGAAAAGCAGAGGGCAAAAGAAGACACAGAAAGAAAGGAGGGGATAATGTAGAAATAAGTGAAGAACAAAGAGGAAAGGCAGCGCCTTTGAGAGGATGAGAGGAAGGATCTACACATCTCCATGATGAAATGTGCAGATAATTGAAGGAAATGTGTTAAAACTCCTAGAGGCTGATGATTGCTTGGTTGTTAGTGCTAATGGTCAGTACCCAAGAGGCAGTGTGTGTAAAAGTAAGAAAAGGTCTTCAGTTACTATGGCAACAGGGCTATTACGGACTGACATTTTACCATCGCCTTTTCGTTTTTTTGAGTGGGTGGTTTACAATTGTAAGTTCTTGTCTGATTGTACTTGAGCAAACTTTTCCCAGCTCACTCACGGTATGCTAATTTCTAAGCTGATAAAAAACCCAAAATTGAGCACAGTGTAGCCGGGCAGAACTGCAGAGATGCATAATAAGATACAAGACATTGCAAAGAGTGGAATTTATGAATGAGAATCTCTCATCCCATGTGCACACTTGTTGTGATCAACGCTTTCGGCGGTGTAAGTCACGACCTTGCTGAGCTAGCTTGTCCTTAAATTTGTTTTGCTTCATCACTTTCCAAAAGGAGCATGTCGATGTTTGCATCTTTTTAGTCTCCGATTTTACATATACATTTATACAGATGAACATGGCGAGCCGATAATGAGCATGTAGGCTTTGAAAAAAGGCTTTGGACTATAAAGTTTGTAATGGGAAAGCCCCTGAGCATCTTTGAAATAGGTTACACTAACAGACTTAATTTAAATCGTAAACTCAGCAGTATGCCGTCTGCCTTTTTATTTAGTGTTTAATATATGCAGCATGCTGCTGGCCATATAGACAGAGATGTTAGTTATAAAAGGCTTTAAAGAAAAATAATACATTTTCACAAGTTAGGTTTTATCTTTGCAGTCTCAACCACCATTCCCATTAAACTGTAAGATTTTATTCACCAGATCCAATTCTGCGATTTGGGAACAAATCAACAGCAGGGTCCAGTAAGAAAAACAACATAAGAAAGGATTAGGTTATAAGGAGACTAAGGAGTTCTTATTAATAAGTTAAAATGGGTAAATCTTGATATTATTGCCCAAGCTGTCTATTGTAAACACTTATTACTCACTGCAAAACTACCTCTAGGATCAGCTTTGTTCTTCACAATGTAATGGGGGCTGTGAGTATACAGTTTTCACTGAAATGGGTGCCTGTAATGGATATTTCAAGTCTGATCACCATTTTCACCTGATACTTATTTGAGATATTTAACATGGATAAACTGGGGTTTTGTTTACAATCTGTCTGGTGATCTGACAGCTCATTTTGCTCGGCCTATGCTGCATTCAGGCAATGGGGACATCAAAAAAACAACCCTTATTCTGACCCAGGAATAGTGCTAACCTTGTAGTGACACCAAATAAAAAGCCTAAATGAGCTACTTTAGTTGTGTTATGTATTTGAAGCAGTATGTTACTGAGTGAAAATAGGTACAGACACACAGTGTGATGGTCCTTTAAAATTAGCTGAATCAGTTGTCTTAGTGTTAATATTGAATTTTATTGTGAAGTGACTGGCAGCCACTCTGCAAATTACAAGTTGGTGCTCACATGAACTTTTTTCTACTTGGATGCTAGTAACTATGGTTAAAACAGCATGACATGAATGCTGTGTAACTGTGAAGTGAGTCTAGTGATGTAATTTTGTCTTCGGATCATAGTTAGTGAGTAAATTTTGAATAACCGTAGAAGTGATGGCAAAACTATTGAAAACATGCCTATATTGGGGGAGAAAAATAATCATTTTACTTTAATTACACAGAAAATGAAGGCTTCTGTTTACCATATAGCTAATACAATTATTGGCACTATTCATATCACATGTGCATGAAAATTCATTCTGGAAGGACAAGAACAGCAGCTTTTCTTCTGCTGCTGTTACTCCTCAGCCTCCTTCTGTTCTCCTTCCCCACCTCCCTCACCTCCCCTCTACTCCTTGGAATGAGCCTCAGTTTTTTACAATCACTCACTGGGATGAGGCCAGCTGACCAACGGCTTGTACACACACGTGTGTGTGTGTGTGTGTGTGTGTGTGTGTGCTGGTCATATTGGTGTCTATGTGCGGGAGCCCATCTGTGCATGAGCATGATGTGTGAGCATGTCAGGGTGTAGCTGTGAGGGAAGAGGAGTGGTTGGTTTTGGGGGGGGGGAGGAGAGAAATGGGTGAGGGAGGGGAGGTGTGGTGGGTGACTGTTTAACATGATCATACAGCAGCCATATTCCCTTCCCCCAGTTTCAATCCATCTCCACTTCTCCTCCTCTCTCTCTATCTCAAGCACAGTCTTTTTTTTCACTCCCCCCCCTCCCAAGCATTTTTTTTGTTTTTAAGCTGATGTGTGTGTACACTTCAAATGAAAGAAAAAAAAGAAGTGCGGATGCTGTATCTTGCCTCTTACTTACTACTATTCTTCCACTGTTGTCCTTCTTCTCCTCCTTCTTCTTCTCTCCCTTTCTCTCTTCTCTTATCTTTTTATTCTCTCATTTTTTTTCATCTTTTTTTTTCTTTTTTCCATCTTCTTTTTTGCTTGCTTTCCCCATCCTTCTCCTCATCCTTCCTCCTCTCCCCTCTCTCTCTCCTCCTCTTCTCCCTCCTGCTGCTGAACAGCAGCAAGAGCAGGCAGCAGCAGCAGCAGCAGCAGCATGCAGACAAGTAACACACAGTCACCCAGTCTCTTGTGTATGTGTGTGTTTGTTTGCGTGTGTGCGTGTGTGCGTGCATGCAGGAGTATGACTGATCTCCCAGGGGGCCAAGGTTGTTGCAAGGGTCACTGAGGAAGTCACCATGGGAACACAAGCCCCTCCTTGTCCTTCATTGTTGTAAACCCACTAAAAGCAGAGTGTGTATGTGTGTGTCTGTGAGTGTGTTTATTTTCCTTTCAGACCACAACATGAATTTAGTCCCAGATGTCATTCCCTACACCAGCTTTAGGTCATACTGTCTTAGACTAGGTAATATACATGATATGATAACAGCACTGACATCATAATTGAATTCACTGTAGCTCAGGGAACAACAACATATAACAAAGGACTTCCAGGTATCAATCTACATATGTGTTCAACCTTCAGTTCCCTCTGGCTAATTAAAGGAAAATAACCTACATTAAGCATGTTAGAGTGGTGCTGGGCCTCCACAAGCCTCCCGGGCCTCTCTGTTACTCTGCTGGATATATTCCTTCACTTGTTGTTTTGATGATGGCGTTGGAGAGCTCCAACAGGTACTTTGTTGAGTTGAGATATGGTGGTGATCAATAGCTCCAAATCACTTCAGGTGATACACAAGTAGGGTAAAGACGAATGTATATTTTTCGACCTTGGGTAGTTATTTGGACTGTCACACACCACTGTGGAGTTTTTCCCATTCAAACAGGTAGGGTTCATATTGTAGCTAGATAGCTGTTACTTTATCCACAACAGTGTTTCCAAAACACCCAGCGGGTGATGGGTCGTTCCTCACCTAAAACATTTTGTCATTTGTAACCACATTCGGTGGAATGTTTTCAGTGTTGCTTGTCCTCAACGCTGCCTCAGATGCATTTCCACCCTGCCCTAAAAATATCTGTAGCAAACAGTTTGGATATGACCATGGCTAACAGTTGGTGACAGTGGCTGTGGCTCACTGGCCATGCTTTTGTGTTAGCATGTGGCAAAGCCGGCAAGCCAGGAAGTCTGTTGCACAGAAGCACTGAACCTCTCCCTCGCCTTTTGCCATGTCTTTCCCATCCATCTTTCTGTAATCTGTTCCTTCAGCCTACCTATCCACTACTGCATTTTAACCGTGTCCCAGTTGAGGCTTCTAGTAACACCCTGTGTTACAGGGAGACTGCACTAAATGTTTGGTATATGGACTATAATCAATTAAACATGTTTTGGGTGAAATAGGGAGAAGAGAAAGATGAGACAAGTGTGGGTCTGTCCATGGTGCTGAAATGAGAAACTCCTGCTATCTATCTATCTATCTATCTATCTATCTATCTATCTATCTATCTATCTATCTATCTATCTATCTATCTATCTGTATATCTCCGAATGATATCTGTTTTCTAACATGCAGCCAACTGGCAACTTCTCAGTTCTGAGTCTGGCCCCTGCATGCATGACTTGCCAAGCAGACGCATCTGTTTGGTTGCAATTTGAAACCGGGAGAAGTGAACGCAGCACAAGAGGAACCTTCTTTCTAAAAGGGTGAGGACTCTTACCTCCAGAGATAAGAGGAATTCAGTGGGTCACATCGAGGGTGGTGGTGGCTCCTCGGAGCTTAGGTCCCGACCTCTGCTGCTTTTGGTTTGTGTCGACCTCAGTCACTGAACGACGAGACTAATAACCAAAAAAAAAATAAAAAGTCCCCTGTGTCGCCTAAGTAATCAGCCGTTATCGAAGAAGAGAAGGGGCTCGACTCAAGTTGAAATAAACTCCGCCGGGCCTGATCCCCTTAAGCTGGTAATTTAAAAAAAGAAGAAGAAGAAGAAGCAAAACAGCAGATGTGTCCTTTTGCACAATTTCCAACTTAATACGCTTTGACTCTAGGCTACTTTTCCAGACATATTCTTCTCATTTGCATGTAAAACATTATCTGCCCGAATCCAGAATCACAGAAAAGCTGAAAAACACTCCAAAGGCGACAAAATGAGCCGGACACCAACAAGAGCAACAACAACACTAATAATAATAATAATAATGGTATAAATAGGCCCTTATAATAATAATGATATCTCTGGTTGATGAGTTTGGAGCAGGCAGCCAGAGACACACACAGTTCCATCCACCGCTTGTCTGGAGTTGTTTGAACAGTAGAGACTGGTTAAGCAACGCTGCCAGCAAAATAACACACTCCTACGCAAACACCACCACCACCACCACCACCACCACCATCATCATCATCATCATCATCATCATCAGCCTCGGCAGCATGCGTGTTGGAGGAGGAGACGGGATGACAGAAAATCTCGACATCTCCATTTCAACAACCGGTTTCCCACCGTCCGAGGAGGTCGAGGTCAGGTTTTTGTCGGAGTGCGGGTCCGGGTTCGCGCGGGGATTTCTTCTTCTTCTTCTTCTTCTTCTTCTTCTTCTTCTTCTTCTTCTTCTTCTTCTTCTTCTTATTTGCACGCTTTCCTTTCTTTTCCCTCTGTCAACCTATTTATCTGTGCCTCCCCCTCTCCTCTTATGTTTCTCTCACCGCGTCCCGTGTTTGGCGAAGAGAGAGCCGGCGAGTCGCTCAGGGGCTGCAAAGTGTCTGCGGCTGGTCAAGTCCCAGAAAATACAGGCTACTGTAAATCTGATGCACGGATGTTTGTGGACCGACGCGCAATTCGCCGATTCCTGCAGAGCGACGTCCGGCGTTAGGCGGAGACGGGTAAAAAAATAAAATAAAATGCGCTTTAAATCCAGAGGTGGCTCTTAGCGCCTGCAGACCCGATGAGTGAACGTAGCCTGGAGTGTGCAGCCTGGGAGATGGCGCTTTAGTCACAGAACCCAGATTGGATATGGGTGCTAGAGAGAGAAAGAGAGGGGGGGGGGGTGAGTGGTAGGGGGTGGGGTGGGGGGTGGATGAGGTTTCTTGTGATTTCCATGTCTGTGAGCTATGTGGGGGCTTTAAAGACGCGCAAGGCTGCTAAGCTTTTAGCAGGACGTGGCTGAAAAATTAATTAAGTAAAAAATATAATACCTGTAATATGCAGGGGTGCAGGTTTTTGAGTGAGGCACTCGTACTTTTTGGAGTATTTTAAAAACTCACTAATTTCTCCGTGACTTGGGTATTTATTTTAAGAAAAACAACAAAAACAAAAAGAACTTAAAAAAGAACACTCAAACCGGCATTTAAAGTCGAAATCGGTAGAGTGAGGCAACGAGGCAACAAACGGGAAAGAGCCAGATCAGCAGCTGCGGCAGAGGAGAAGCAGCTGGCGAGTCTGCGGCGTCATCGCCTGTGGCCGCTGGAGGGCAGAGCTCCGCGCCCCGACAGGAGCGGCGCCCTGCTCCGGGGTCGACGCGGCTCGGGGTGCGGGGCGATGCGGGGGGGGGGATGCGGGGGGTGCCTCTGCAACCGGCCCGGGTCTAAAACTGAGGATGGTGTCGTCGTGCGCCCGTGCTTGAGATGAGCGCCATCTCGGCATAGGTTAAAAAAAAAACAATGCACCTTAATGAATCCCTGCAAGACGGTGTGCATCCGCCATGCAGTGTGGCCAACAGGTGCATGATGGGTCCGGCTAGAGCTGAATGCATTCCTGCACAACATAGACGTTGGCTCCCTCAGCCGTGACCTCCACTTTCGCCTCCGCCGTCAGTGAGGTTTGCGCTGCCTCCCTGCTCTTTTACATATTCAGTTCAGTTCAGTTCAGCTCGACTCAACTCGACCCAACCCAGTTCTGCTCAATTCAATTCAGTTCAATTCAGCACGCTTTACTGGCAGGAATGACGGATGAGCAATAATGCCATCGAATCACGGATGACACAATTCAATAAAGGGGGGGGGGGGGGGGTTAGCTCCAACAATCTCTCCAGCCTTGATTACGTGTCAAAAAGTCATAAGCACAAATGCAAAAGCAGTGGACTGAAGAGGTAGAGAGAGGAAGTGTGTCTGTGTGTACTTCCCCTCAGACAAACCTTGCAAATATTCCTGTTAACCAGAGGCTGCTGCGGCATATTAGAGTGGATTCATTAAACGTCCCACTTACAATGAGAGCAGTTAATCACCCAAACTGTGCGCATACATGACAGCCAACTCTATAATGATAATTAACAAAATTACACCTGTCCTCTGCCCGAGGTTCAGCCAAGGTGGAAAAACAAACTGGCCCTCTGTCTGGGACAAAATATTAATTAAATTCCATTAGGACAACGGACATAACTGTCCCTGAAGGATCATTTTTCTCTTTGCACCTCCCTCTGTCTCGTGTCCTTTCACTCTGCCTCAATCTCTCTATGTCTGAGGTACAGGACATATTAGAAATCTATCTATGGTTGTGAATGACTCTTTCCAACTTGTTGCCCTCTATGATACGATATCCGTGCCTCTCTTTAGGCCAAAGTATCCCCGTCTTGTCAGTCTCTGAAGCTGAACTGTTCTTACCATGTGATTCTCCTTCCTCTGTCTCTCTCTCCCTCTCTTTTCTTCCCTCTTCGAATTCTTCTCTCATCGTCTCCTCTAATTATCCAATCCACCCCTACAACTGCCTTCCTCTCCCATCAGATCAGACGAGGGGCAGTTAGAGGCAACGTTAAGAGTAGCAGTGTGAGTTTTATTGCATTCATTATTCAAACTCACAGTAGTGGAGATTAGTGCACTTTGAGAGTGTAAGGTGTTGAAATATTTATATTAGGAGAGAATGAGATGTTTGGGTTGGTCATGTCAAAGTATGTTATGTTATGTAATTATCCATTCCTTTGTGTGTGTGTGTGGGGGGGGGTATACACACAAGCAAGCTGGGTGAGATCTGTCAGACTGTTTAAGAGTCAGCTAACCTCATATTCACAGTTTTTGTTCTTTTTTGCTCAAAATAAAATAAGATTCAGTGGCAGAATTTAAATAAAGCTTTTATTGTATTATCAAAATTATGTCAGTGACTTCCACAATACCATTATTCTATAATTGTAACTTGTGGCTGGTGTTCAGCAAATGTTACATATGCTCATTTAAGTACAACATCAACTAAGAGAGAATCTATATTTTTACAAGAGTATATCTAGGTTTTCATCGAAATGTATCACAAATTTTATCCAAATTTCCAGAAAACACCCAAAAAAGAGTGAGATACTGCTTTTATACAAATATTGGGTGTTGGTTCCTCAAGATAAATGATTAACTGGGCTAATCCTTTAGTCTGGTGCCACTGAACCACTGCAGAAGGAGATGGCGAACAAGGAAAACAATGTAAAATGATGAAAATATGGTATTTTATGGAATATATGTCTCAATCTTTTATACGGGTCTTGTTTTAAAATCTAGACCTTTTGTAACAAAAGTTGTGTGGTGCATATCTCTAAATACAGTAAAAGGCAAAGCGGACAGTGGTCAAATAAGATCAGAGGTTCCTAAAAATTAACTTCAGACTAATTCAACACAATGTAACTCTGATTCAGTGATGAACATGTTGCAGGATTAACCGATAGTATTGTTTTATATTATGCACATGTTACACTTCAAACACCCTAAATAAAACAGAGACAATAACACTTGCCACAAAATATATACACTGTGTTGATAAGCTATGGAGCATTTGGAGCATAAATTCCTAACTATTTTGTTGTCAGTGTGACCATGCTTTTCCCAAACTGAAAGCAATACATGATAGGGAAATGTGTGTGTGTGTGGGGGGGGGTATCTGGATTTTTCTAGCAGAATAATGTCACATATATCCCCAGGCCTTTTCTATAAACACACCCACAGACATGATTACACAGAGGCCCATCATCTCTCTGTAAATCTGTTCTTCCCCACCCGTCTCCCATTCTATCCCCTTCTCTCCTCTCAGTCTTTCCCCCCGGATCACAGCCGACTTTATGGCGTCACGTCTCATTTGTGTTTGCTGACACATCAGTAGCAGCAGCAGAAAGATAAGTGCACATGTAAGAGAAATGAGAAGGCAGGATGAGAGTGAAAAGGCAGGTGATAGGTAGTAATGGAGAGCAGGGTGACACGGGGAGGACAGACTTTTAAAGAGGTAGAAATGTGACGGTGTAAAGGATAAAAAAGGAACAATTATTGTACAACTACAGAGTCATATATATAGAGACAAGACTGAGCCTCACACGAAGGCCAGAGACATTAGAAGGACACACAGATCTCTGTTTGCCTCAGGGACCTAAGGTCTTTATTGCATTAACCAACGCGATACCAGTCCAAGCCTTTCTGTTCTGCTCTCTCTGTTGTCTGCTCAATTCAAACCTTTCTCTTCATGAGCCTCTTCCAGAAAAAGGATTCAATGGATTGACGTCATGTGCAAAAGTCTCCATAGTACATGGCTGACCATCGACATTATACATTTTTAGGGGGGGGGTGTCTTTATTCTGTTTTTTTGACTTTACCCCTGTATTTAATTTTGACTGCATTATGTAAAGCACTCCATGATATTAGTTTTCTTAGTCATAGATGCACTATATATGTGGAACATTTTATCACTGGTATAAATATTGTCAGCAATGCAGATAAAAATTCTGTGTTTGGTAATGAAATTAAACAAAAAAGATGTGATGTCATGTTTCTATTGAGTTTACTATTGTAGATAAGCATTACTCAGAGCATAAAAAACTATAAACAGCGCGTTGGAGCAACATTACTTTCTTGTCAAACTTGAATAATAACTTGTCTATTTGTGTGTTTCCGTTGGCTGACCAAGCACATCTGCTCAGTCAAAGTTGAAGAAAGGTGAAATCCAACCTGCAAATCCAGGGTGAAAATTGTGTACATATTCTCAGCAGGAAGTAAAACACATTTTCGGTGGGTTTTGGTTTCCGCCAGGGTTGTCCGCTGTCGTCAAATCCTGTTTGTGATCTTCATGGACACAAATTTCAAGGCACAGCCGAGGGGAGGGGAATGTCCAGATTGGGGGCCTCAGGATTGCATCTCTGCTATCTCTGAAGGTTGCTCAGACCACGACGTTCAGTATGCATGGGTGCGGTTCGCACCTGATTGCTCTTTTTTTGGGTAGGGCCCGAGTTTCTTCCCCAAGTTAGGGAGTTGAAGTATCTCAGTATCTTGTTCATGAGTGAGGGTAGGATCGAGTGGGAAATTGACAGGCGGATCGGCTTTACTGCGGACAGCTGACGCCTGATCAGCATTAATAAGTCAATCTCTTTTCTGCTGATCGACGTCAGCAGTAAAACAGGTGTTGTACCAGACCATTGTAGAGAAAAGGGATCTGAGCCAGAAGACAAAGCTTTTGATTTACCAGTCCATCTATGTTCCAAACCTCACCTATGGTAATGAGCTGAATGGAGTTCCCTCTGTGGGTTGGCTGGGCTCAGCATTAGAGATAGAGTAAGGAGCTGTGATAGGGAGGGAGCTTGGCGTCAAGCCACTGCTCTTTCATGTAGAATGGGGCACGTTGAGGTATTTGGGAATCTGATTAGGTTGCCTCCTTTTTGGCTTCCATTGGAGGTTTTCTGGTAGCGTCAAGCAGCTAAACAAAGCTTAACACAGTGTCCTGGTTTCAGTTGTATTTTTAACTGATATATTTCCCAAATTTCCCAGCATATTTCTCAAAAATTGGAATGTCCCTTTAATGTTTTTGGAGTAAATAGATGCAAACAAAAAAAAAGATTATTATAATTGGTGCTATTGAACCAGCCTGGCACAGATCCATGCCCCCCTGAACAATCCCTCTGCATTCCCCACTTTAATTAATTCTCAAATATGTGCAGAAGGCGGGCAACAGCTAAAGAGCAGTATTTCATTTCTCTTTAAATATCCCAAATCCATTTTCCCACTGTAACTCACCTGTTTTTCACTAAATGCAAACACACAGACAGGCCAAAGCACACACACTTTTCCACAGGGGCTGTACTAACCTTTTAAACCAACCTGAATGTGTCGCTCTTCCTTTTGAAACCCGTAATTGACAGTTTGATTAGGTTGTCTGCTGCCTTAGGGGTGGCTTAAGGAAAGGGCCTAATGCATTAATGCCTTGTTTACACCCCCGCAAGTGCTCACTGCCCTCTAAATCCACTTTGAATTCAATATCCAAAAAGTCAGGTGAGAACTATAGTTCCTGGAATATTTATTGACAGGAAATGAACAAGGAAATATATGATGCATGCTCACCAAAGCAAAAAAGACAGTGATGGAGCTAACAATAAAGTTTAGTTACTTGAAACTGATTGTGATAATGTCCATGGTTCAGTTCAGATCAGTTAGGGGCTGGCAGATGTGCAGAATCATGTCTGACCCCAGGGCTTAAAGAATACAATCCAATTTTCCTCAATAAATGTAATACCATTAGGATGGATAAAAACAGACAACTCAGAAGGGAGGAGTCTTTTAAAAACCAGTTGGGAGGAGATAAGACAGAGTGAGACAGAGCAGTTGCTCAGAGGAAAAAGGATACCCACAAGAGCTTGGAAAAAGAGAAACCTAAAAACTGGAAAGTTAGTGATCCTAAGAAGAAAGTAAAACTTTTCAGAAAATGAGGGCCTGAGAGGATAGAGAATATGGGAAAAAAAGAATGAACAACCTGACCTGATCACTGCAAGGGAGATATTGTGTCCAAGGTGGCCAAAAAGGAGGGCAGAGCTGACAAAGGCAAAAAAGACCAGTGAGTTTGGAGAGTTACAGCTTATACAGAACTAGAACTACATTATTGTTACATCAGCACGGGAGAAAAATTGTCCGTCCAACTTTCTGGATCGAACTCCAAATCAATTCTGACGGTTTCAACAAATAAGTGAAGAAAAAAAGAGAATTTATCCGCCAGTACACTAAAGCTGATTGAGATCCGACATTGGGGTTATGAGGATCTTCAACAGGAACCTTCGCCTTCAGGATGCCACCATCATGTACTTCACTGCGCTGGCGGCTCTAATGGTCATCTTGGTGGCTTCGTACCAGGCACCCAACAATGCTGTCGATGTGTCCACCCTTAAATCGAACCCCTCTAGCCCTCTCCCACCTCTTCCTATGCCCTTCCGTATGCCCCTCGACCCACGCGGGGAGCTCCAGCTGTCTTGGAACATCAGCTACGCCAACCAGGAGATTTACATGGCGCTGAGGGTTGCAGAGCCCAGATACGGCGTGGTCCTGGGGATGTCCGACCGGGGGGAGCTGACCAACGCTGACCTGGCAGTGCTGTGGGACACTGGGACTAAGAGCTACTTTGGGGTAAGCAAGCCTGGGATGTGAGTTATCTGTATATGTTTTCAAATGACTGAACTGAAAATAATTTTTCTTAAATTCATAAAAAAAAAAACGACTGACACAAGGCTTGCCTCTAAAAAGATATGGATTTCAAGTAGGTTTCTAAACAGGAGATGTAAAAAAAGTCCTCCTCAGTGTTAAAAAATTCTCTCTATATTCACTTGACAAATTCATAAATGCACAGGGACTACATGAAAGTCTTAAAAGAGTGGAGGTGTCCCGTTTTCTCAGTGTTCCTCATCTGAATGTGGTCCCCAGGGTGTGAGATCGGTGTTTTTGCACAAGGAGCCGGAGGATGGCTTGCTTTATGATCACATAGTCACAAAGGATGCTATCAGCCCCTTCTAATTGGAAATCACTCAAACTGCACTAATTGCTTAAGTTCATTGGGGAATCATTAGCAGATATTAGCATATCAAAATTAAATCCTGGGCTGGTTAAGATGTGTATAATGCCTCATTTTCATTTTGCCACACACAAGCCTTTTTACCAAACCCAACTCAAATTGCTGATCATTTTTTTTTTCCCCTGAAAACCATTTATCTTACTATAAAAGTCCAATTTACCTTCCTTTTCATTTGCATTTATGTCCACTGTTTTACTACTACTACAGGGTTTATGTGGAAATATTAATGAGGAACTGTAAGCACTGTGACTGCTAATTCATAAAAATGATCCATTATCAAATCTGTGTGTATCGTCTTCTTAATATTAAAGACTGAGACTGTGTCTACCAACATCTGATTGGTTGGGAAATGTTCATGCCTGTTACAGTTCAGAAAGAAGGGCAGGCTTAATTTCAGGTCGTGAATTAAGTAAAGCACAGGGGACAGCTTCTTAAGTCCAACTTGTTCTTTTACCAATGATAGCATTAACTTGAACAACAGAACTGTGACAGCAGCCAAAGTACCGTTTATCACATCACTCTCTTTTTTTTCCACACAGATGTATTGCTCCGCAGTGCAGAGCAATCACTCACAGCTACAGCCAGTTTGCTCAGTGTTAAGTAATTCCTCCCATCAGTGCCTAGAAATTAGGACATTTTAATATGCCCAACATAAATTGGAGCATGTGGTATAACATCAATAGAGGATGATTAAGTCAATTTTGCATTAACTGTTATATGAACTGTACACTGCAAGACCCACAGGAAGAAAAGTAACAAAAGTAGGTGATAATAATATGGTTGCATTGACAACTATTGTAACATTACACCAGTGGGTCATATTTTAATCTTAATCTTGTCAGTGCTCTGCTCTAGATTCAGTTTTGGTTGGTGTGTGCCGATGACTGTATTTATTATATTAATGTGCTGCAGGCTGTGCAACAAATTGCCCTTCGGGGGTGATAAAGGTTACTTTGACCTTGACTCTCAATGTACGGAAAGATACAAGTTGGGGCTTTTGCAGATATCCCTCACCAAGAGTGAGAAAGATAACAAATAACATACAGAGTAGGGAGGGGCAGAGAACACAGTGGGTTTAATCAAAGCCCTCACCTAAATAATGTTGAAATAGCACTACAATTTAGAGAACACACAAATAAAACACAAAAAATGATATGTTTACAAAAAGTAAAGGCAAACTAATAGTAGCATTTTAACCAGCTATTTCCATTTTTTGAATATTCACCTCTAACATCCAAAGCTATACCACTAGTTACTCATAAAGACATCATGTCTTCACAGCTTACTATAGCAGATCTGTCACCATTGTAGTGGGCGATGGAGTTGTACACAGTATAACTGTATTACTATTTCTGTTAATGCTGACTGATATCAGTGGGATTAAAGAAAATAGGCCTTTTTTCAATATACTCCATTTGGAAAGTTTTATTGACCTATTCGGCAGAGATAAAACTCAGGAAGGAAATCTCTGATGGGAATCTCTACTGTGATTCAATCTGCGTTCAGAGCGAGCAAGCAGATCCCTCTCAAAACACCCACAAACACACACGAGGGCTGTTTATCGCTGAAAAGTTGGATCAGTGACATAAGAAATTACCTCTCAGATCAGTCCTCATAAGCAAGTCAAATTATGATAAACAATGATTATTTTTGGATTTGGGTATGTGGTTGATTTTCCATTCTGTGCATTTTGGAGGGTCATTAGAAATTTTTACGCGATTAAATTCAATTTAAGTATTTCTATGAGTAGAAACACTTCACAGTAGGTGCAGAAGAGAGAACAATAGTATATATTGACGTGAACAGTTGCTTTGACCCTCGCATTAATTTCTACATGATTCTAGCCTTGTTTCCTTCTAGTTACCCCAATTCCCTGCAGTTTTGAATCAAACCATCAATGTGTGACGCTCAGATCACTCTAAAGCATTTTCGTGTTAGATTGATCTAACTTCTCCTTCTGCCCTTGTTCTGTCTGGCTCTCTCCCCTAAGAAAGCAAAACTACCAGCAGGAGAAAGGTCACTGTTGTATTACATTCATCTCTTTCTCTCCCACTCTCTCTCTCTCTCTCTCTCTCTCTCTCTTGCAGGCGCACACACACACACGCACGTGCACACTCATACTCACACACGCACGCACACACGCACACACAAACACACACACACACACACACACACACACACACACACACACACACACACACACACACACACACACACACACACGTTGCTTCTCAAAAGTCCAGGCACATCTTAGATATGCTCTGCAGTTCAGGGACTCCTAAAATCCCTTTTGTGCCTTGGAATTTATATTATGATTGAAGGTTTTTCTCTCTCTTTCTCTCTTTCTTCACTTTGGTTCAATGTTAATTTAAAGCACATTTTTTTGATATTTGTTCCTCCCTTTGGAAAACACAACTCAGGTTCAGGACCTTTCGGTATGAAATTCCCCTTTTTATGTTACTATCCCTGAAAGTTCAGAAGAAAAGGAACTTGCTAGTACTTAACTTTTTTTTAAATCAAGTTGTCACGATATTACTCTGTCTTGCAGTTATCTGCTGAGGTTGTAGCTAGTGTATTCTCCTAGCGGGCATGTAACACACATAATACTTACTGTATCCTGCCCACATTTTTTTTTTTAAGATTTATATATACTATATGTATTTCAAATTTGTTGGCTTCAAAATCTTTGCAGTTTGCGCAGAACCGTTATATAAGAGGGAGAGAAGAGGGAGACAGAAATAAAGAGAGATCTTAGGTGCTATTCTGGACAGATGGGAATGTGAGAAACAGAGGCAGATAGACTGTGCTGTTGCAAAGGCTCTTGGCAGAGAGGTACAATCTTGTACATCAGGTTAGGAAGGTTTCACAGCATGTACCGATAAATTAATTCCAATCCAGTGTCAAACAGCCCATTAAAACTGTGCAAATTTGTATTAATTTTGAATATAAACTCCCAGTAGTAACATTATTTCTGCTCTGGTTGGTGACGTTTATTTGACCAGTGACATTTCAGCACAAAGCTTTCCATTGTGTCTCAATAACCATTCCCCTTCAAACATTTTTTCTGCATAATTCAACTACTGGTCACTTTTTTTTACTACAGTATTATTTGAAAAACTTGTATCTGAATTTATTCTCCAGCTGGGTTTGCATGGACTCAGATCCCCTGAAATGTATTCAGTCGTGGTTGAATGGTGGGAAACGTGGTTTCACTCCATCCACCAATACCATGGTGAGAGATCTCCTACAAGAAACCATGGCCGATTCCTTCGACCGTCTCTCAAAACATCAGTCAGGACAGGGCTATCCATAGACTAATATTGTCCCACTTGAAATCATGACTATATGTGATAAATGAAACATAACAACATGCTCTTAAGTGATTTGTTTTGTTGTGTCTGTTCGGTGTCAATGGAATTTGTTGGTTGGATTTGTAATATTGTGTGTGTGTCTTCTGCTTCAGGATGCATGGAGCGACAGCGAGGGTCACATTTCAATGGATAGCCAGCAAGACTACGAGCTGATCACAGCCAGACAGGAACCCGATGGATTTCACCTGCTCTTCAAAAGACCATTCAGTACCTGTGATCCCAGAGACTACCTCATTGAGGTGTGTAGAGTCTTTGATTCACATTACGTGTGTCTGTGTACACGTCAGGGGAGGAAAATATGGATCTATTAGCTTCATAGTTTGAGTGAATATAAACTTTGGACTTGTTAACAGCAACAGCAATAGTGTTTTCTGTGGGATACTCTGTTGTTTGTCTCTCTGTTTATTAATCTGCTTATTTATCATATTAATTCATTGCCTGTAAAGCACTATGAAATGCACTTGAAAGGGGATATACAAATGATGTTCGAGTGTTTTCTACATATATGTTGCCCCTCCATTTAACTAAGCACATATAAAGGGCAATCCCACTTTAAATGTCGCATATGGCCTCAAGCCAAAAAAAACATCCGTCAATCCTGAACTGACTGAACTTGATAGTCAACAAGTGGTGAGACGAAGAAGTGTTTGAGCGCATGCATGTATGTATGTATGTAGCACAGTGTATTAGCAGTGCATTTGCACTGTGCTACATAGAACAATACAGTGTATTTGTAGTGTACATGTGCATGAGATCAACCATGTGTGAGTGGGAGTGTGTATATGCTTGCATTTTAGTGATTCTTTTATTGCTGTATTTGGTGTGTATAAAAATAGCATTGAGACTGGTCACAGAGAGCTCCTGGTTGCAGGTTTTGAAATAAAATACTCAGAAATTTGGAATCAGCACAATTTCCACTGAAGCCTTCATTATCATCATTATGGTTTCCATGGTACCACATTAGACTGCTAAGATGCAGACACAAAACCAATGCACATCACTATGACAACATAATGAAAAGTTCCATGTGTTTGCTTTAGCAGGTATTTCAGACAATAATAATCATGAGAGACTATTGATTTAAAATATACAGCCTTGCTGTTCATCCTCTGCTCTGCAGCCATCACACATCCTTTCTTTTCTTACTGTTTGATTGGTCAGGAGGGAACTGTGCACATCATCTATGGCTTCTTGGACGAACCACTTGCCTCGCCGGAGCAGCTGAACCTATCCCGGATTCACACAGGGGTACAGAGAGTGTTGATGCTGCGCCCTGACACGCCGTCACCCACCCTGCCTCCAGATGTGCGGACGCTCGATGTGGTGGCACCAAATGTCATCATACCAAATCAAGAGACCACCTACTGGTGCTTCATCCAGAAGCTGCCTGAAGACATGCCAAAGAACCACATCGTTATGGTAGAGATGCCTCTAAAACTGAAAAGCACTTAACATAGAGTTTATTTACATACAGTAGAGTGGGTGATTTAGATGCAGTTTGTGCACAAGCAGCTATTACTGCTCCTCATTTGCCACCTGGGCCAATAATAACAGGCACTTCAGTGTCATGGTTACAAAGAAGAAACATAAACACACAATTAAATGAAAATCTCACAACAAATATGTCACCTCAGATGTGGTATTTTTACTCTGATGAAATGTGAATAGATCCAGTGCAACACATACAAGAGGCTAAGATATGTAATGGTATCTCACAGTGTATTGCATGTAATTAGTTACTATTTTAAACTTTGCTTGACATACATGTCTTAGGTAGCGAAATTGCCACAAATCCTAGCAGTAAAAACATACCTAATCCCCTCTTTCCTTCCATCTGTCTGTGTTTCTGTCAGTATGAGTCCGTGATAACTGCAGGTAACGAGGCCATCGTGCACCACATAGAAGTGTTTGAATGTTCTCCGGATATCCACAGCGTTCCAGAGTACAGCGGCTCCTGTGATGACAAGATGAAGCCGGTCAAGCTCAACTTCTGCCGCCACGTGCTAGCTGCATGGGCTATGGGTGCTGAGGTATGATGGGATACACCCTTAAAAAATACATCCTTTTTCTTTCTTCCTTTATGAGGAACTTCCCCTGACTATGTTCACTGTTCTTTTTTTTTAAGATCTAAGACTCAAACTAGGTAAATCATGAGACTAGAGGAGCAGCCACACAAACACATAAATGCCATCAGCCTGAGGAGAATTAACATATGCATAGTCATGATTTTATTACATATAAGGGGTGTCTGATTGAAATAACTGAAAAACAGAGTTTGAATAAAGTTTCGTTTTGTTCCAGCCCTTGAATCGACTATCAGAGATAAACAAAAACTCCTACCAGAGTAATATCCAAGCCTAGAACTGCAAGCAGAAAACCTTGTGAAGATGATCCCACATGCAGCACAAGTCTATTAAGAGCTCAGAGACAGTCTGTGTGTGGGAAGCTCACTCACGTGCACATATTCACAAACTTGCTTACATGGACACTCAAGTACACACATGAACATGAATGAATCCACATACGCATGTATACTGGTGATGTACTGATGCAAAAAAGGCTTCATCACGGCTGTATACTTTTTGCAGCTTTCTGCCGACTAGAAAGTGAACAAAGTGATTACACACTAATACCATTTTATTCCTGGCTGTGTACAGAAAGCTTTAAATTCAAATCCCTTTTAATTTGAATTTAATCTTTTAATTTTTTTTTCATGCATTTACTTTAAATTATCATGCAGCAAAATCAAATTTACAGAAAATATGTTTCAACAGTTAACTGAAAAAATCCAATATGAAAATTTTAATTTATTTTATGTTTATTTTTACTGGGACAGGGTTTATAGCATGAACCAGTGTCAAATACCACAGCATTTATAGTCTAGGCTAGTTTGCAGCGCCCATTCCTAGTTTGTTGTTTGTCCCAACACTCTGACACAACCCATAGAGGCACTTTGGGTATTCGGGCCCCTCTCAGCAGCAGGGCTTCCGGACCCTTGCTATCACTACTCACAATAATAAATGCGGTTATGTTTATGGAACTCTCACGGTTTGGTTAGGTTTAGGTAAAGATCATGTTTTGGGTTAAAATAAGTGTTAAAATAAGGGGACTTCTGTCATAATGGCTACACTGCTCAACTCACAGCTCTATAACAAGGCCGCCTGACTTCTTCCTTCACTCCTATAATAATTATTAGAGCCTCCTAACAATAAAATATTATGGGTCATAAGAAACTGCTTTCGCAGACCACCCATGGGGTCGTCTTTCAGGGGAGGATAGTTTCAGACAAGCACGTCACACTAACTCCCAACTGAAATTGTTCAGTGCAGGAAAAGTGCCCCTGTTTCCTCTTAGTCATTCAGTCAGTCATCTATCAGGTATTAAATCACCTCACTTACGTACTACGGCTACCAGCCCCCTGTTGACCAAGCAAGCGCTAGTCACAAAAAAGCAAAGAGGACAGGCAACGGTGAGCCTGTCACCATATTTCTCTGCTCTACTCCCCACTGTATCACAGCCAGCCTGGCTCCTCTCTGATTGGATTATCTGCCAGCCAAACAAAAACAAGCAGGATGCCTTCTGTGAGCTTAGAGCTGTGAAGACAAGATTAGGTGGGAAATATTCAGGCCTCTTTCATCACCTCCTAATAGTGTTGTTTCATTCTCCCTGGCAGCATGCTGCTTCAGAAGGGAAATGTGGCCTTGCAAAAAACCAAAACAAGCGAGAAAGCGGTAGAGATGGAGCTGCGGAAGTTTGAAATAGGAGAGAAACAATAATGTATCACACTGTCATAGAGGCCAGCACCAGAGGAAAATATGTATGTGTGTAGGGAAGATAGCAAATCTCTTAGGATTTTACTAATGCACATTACAACGAGATTAAATAAAACTGCTCTTCCTCTACATTACAAACTGTAACATCAGAAGTGGCTTGAGTTCAGCCTCTCTCAGAAATAGGTGAAGACACAGATGATGAATCAGGATCAATAGGAGATTACTCGATAAAAGAATGGATGTTTTGACACCCATGGGGCCAGCAGTAACTCAAACATGATTTTCTCGCTATGAAAAGCAGAAAACCTAAGAATCAACCCCGAGGAGTGAAAGAGAAAGAGAAAGAAAACATACCTCACAAGTTCAATCGGCATCCCAGAGGGTGCATCCATATGAGACGCAACCTGTCTTTGTGCAAAAATAATCAATAAACATCTTTTGTGCCAGCTCATAGATCCCTAAAAGGCCTAAAAAAACCAACTGAAGGCTCTCAACCTGGAGCATAGTTGATGTAAAGGCTGGAGCAATTTAAAACTATGTGTCAATGTTCAGTTTTCTGTATCATCATCAATTTTAAAACTCCCTTTTGGTCTTGCAGTCTGCTGTTACAATTTCATATTCTGTGGGTGGTTTAGTGTTTGTGAGTAGGCATTGTGTTATTTTTAGAGCTCGGCTCTATTATCTAGAAGGTGAATAAGCCTGATATAATAGTGACTCCTTAGATATACCGCTGTGACAGAGGAACACATCTGAGAGAGGATGGAGGACTGGTTTGAAGTACATTGCAGAGGCCTGCAACTTTTAAGACTTCCTACTGTGTGTGAAATGAAATGTTCTCTTCTGAGGATCAGCCCTCAAGACTCTAGAGAGGCCAGATGTGTGGCTTTCAGCGCTTAATTTTGCACATCTTTGCACAGGGTGACTTACTTTTGTCTATGCTCTTATAATGTCTACCGTAAAGCAATTAGCTAGGATGTAAAAAAAAAAAGAAAGAAAAAAAGGTTGGTTTTTAACTTCATCCTAAAAATTTGAGACATTTTTTTTTTTACCATGTCACACTGGCCCTTTAAAATCTTAAACCTTTAAAGGTTGTGATTATACTTGATGCTGTTCATCAAAACACTGTAAAACTTTACATGTGGCTTCCCCAGTCTGAAATGAATTGCTTCTATCTCTACACAATGCCCATCATCAATATCACCAAATCACAAGTTGTGCATACTGTGAGGAGAATAAATCTCAAAATATTTTTACTCAGCAGCCCACAATCATCTATACGATACACGATACATGAGGAGTCTTTAGTACAATTTCTAACAGCTTTGCATAAATGAGAGGAATAATGAATCCTACAAGTTCTGAATGTGTGTGTGTGTGTGTGTGTGTGTGTGTGTGTGTGTGTGTGTGTGTGTGTGTCTATGTGTGTGTTTGCTTACAGGCTTTTTACTATCCTCCTGATGCGGGGTTGCCTATGGGTGGATCAGGATCCTCAAGGTTTCTTCGCCTGGAGGTCCATTACCACAACCCTCTCCTTATTTCTGGTGCATACAGTACACATGCAAAAACACATACGCACACACACACACACACACAGACATTCTATCTTCAGATCATTCTTTCTCACACACAGAAGCAGCAGGATTCTCTGTATCTTGCCCCAGGAGCCCAGGGCTTATCTTCCACAGAGCGACTCATTTAAAATTTTCCAGATATACCTTTTGATCTCGCCTGTAAAAGTCACTACAGACTTTGCTTTTCTTATCCTGATTTGACCTTACAATATGCACATTTCCCACTAATTCTAATTCTCTGCACATCTTTCTCAAGTTGTTTTCAGTTAAGATTTTGTATATCCTCTTATCTCTTCCCTCGAAACTTTCCTGTAGCTGAGGAGAGATAGAGCTAAGGCTTTGCAACAACTTAAGGTTCCTGACACAAAAATCAAGTGCCAATAATAGCAACATTGGTATGCTCAGAGACTGATTTGAAGTATTTTTTGAGGCATTTAATGTCTTCATCAGAGTCAACAATAGCAAGATGACAAGACATGAAAGGAGCAGGATGGGGATGACATGCAACAAAGGTCCCCAGCTGCATGTTGTGAATTAAACCTGTTAGGTCACCAGGGCACCTCCTTGGTTGGAATTTTTAAGCTCATTTCACAAAATACGACCCAAATCACCCCTTAATGTCTTAGGAATTTTGCCAGGGTACAGTGATATAAGGTAAACACTAGGTTAAGGGTTTTTTTTTCCTTACTGGGCTTAACAACTGTAATACTATGCAAGATAAACACCAGATGATTCAAAATGTAGCAGCATGTGTGCTGACAAGGACTAGATGTAAAGCACATATTACAAACTCATTACACCTGTGAATTTTTTTCTGTGATGCCATTATCCTGACTCCTCTCCTTCTACTATAACTCTCCCCTTAATAATCTTAAATTGGTTGCTCTCAAGGAAATGAACAGGACCTGAAATGAACCATTTAATCATTCATTTACATTATTTGTAGAATGGTTTAGTGAAAAAATAATTCTGCCTGTAACATCTGCCTGTCTACTATTAAACAGACTGTATCTTACATATTTTATATGTAAGTCATTCCATGACATTGTACATGCAGGCCGTCGTGACTCATCGGGGATACGGTTGCATTACACCCCCAGCCTGAGGCGGTACGATGCGGGGATCATGGAGCTGGGCCTCGTTTATACTCCTGTCATGGCTATCCCACCCAAACAACACTCCTTCTACCTCAGTGGGTACTGCACCTCCAAGTGTACCCAGACTGTACGTATACAAAAGTTCCACTGTTTAAATGTTTAAATAATAATAATAATAATAATAATAATAACTGTTTAAATAATCTATGGTTCGAAGCTTGGGTGCCACATATTCTGAGTTTTTTTGTCCCTGGAGCACAAAAATCTTTTTTGGAGCTTGACCTAAAAGATATAGTCTGTTTCTTTGTTTGTTTGTCCGTCTGTTTGTGTATCTAGGCTTTGCCTCCAGGCGGGATCTATATATTTGCGTCCCAGCTGCACACCCACCTGGCGGGACGTGGCGTGAGGACAGTTTTGGTGAGGGGAGGCAAAGAGCTGGAAGTGGTACAGGAGGACCCGCACTTCAGCACACACTACCAGGTGAGCAACAGCAGGACTCAGCTCATCCAGGGGAACTCAGTCTAGGGGTCTATCTTTGTGTGATTGTATATCATACTGTATTAGATTGGATAAAAGTGACAGTGTGTCACTGGGACAAAGGCTATTCCCAACAAATAAATGAGACTTGAAGACTGACACTTGCTTTTGGCTAATTTTGCTGCTTCTACTGCACCTTAAAATGAAAACCTTTTCATTGCAATAAACTCTTGTTAGACTTAGTCTTTCATTTTGCAGTTGGTGACCTATATTAGCTATATACAATATACAAAGCTGAATATTACAAGCAAATGCTTGATGCTCAGTAGTGTACTTGTTACAGACAAGGTGTCTCATACTTTTTATGTCTTGGGCAAATGGATAGTTGTTCAGTAGTTCAGCAAAAGGAAGTGGTGCTACACAAGCCCTGAAAAGCTAAAATATTAGTGTTGGGTTACTGTTATTTTGTATTCCTCTCATCATCAACTAATCCCATTAAAAGACTAAAACCAATAACATGTCCCCACTGGTTCCTGTCAAAGATGTACATATTTAAAAACGGCCAACAAATGTATAATTTAATTCTTTAAAAAGGTCAAATAATATCCTAAAACACCTGGGCACTTGTTTTTAGTATTCTCTACTCAAACAGGGGTAAATAGTGCTTTTGTTGGAGACTACTTCCAGCAGTGGACTGATAAAATTGTGTTGCTCTAATGAGTATTTATGGCAGGACAGTCAGGATTAACTCAAAATAAACTACAGAGCCCCTGTTCATCGTATTGAAAGACCATGTCAGCCAGTGCCACAGTTTGGCTAACAAATGTTTTTTTAAATATTTCTTTGACAGAACCTGAGCTCTATGACACAGAGGGATAAGCTATAGAAAGTACTGGCTAAACTGACAATACTTGTTGATAGGTTCAGTTCATAGTTGGTTGTGATCTTTTCATGGGGTTTGCTTACAATAAGAAAAGCATAAAGTATAATATAAGATTAAATATGAGATAATCACTAGATGTGTTCTTTAACATAAAGTATTTTTTACTGAGGAATGATTTGCCTTTGCACACATTTGCTTCACTGTGTTTCTCCCTTTGGCTGATATAAATCACTTATGCCTCTTTGGTTACAAAAGAAGGGAGGGGGGTAAATTAAAAAAAAAAAAAACACATTAACTCTAGCATTAAATTTGTGCAAGTGTTGATAATAATGATACAAATCTTATACATACTTTTACTACTTTTGATATAGCTATGCTACCACTGATTACTTGCATTTTTTTCCTGACCTCGATTTGCTGACCTGCCTGTATTTCCTAAAACGTTATAGGTCTTCTATGAGGCACGAATTCAGGCCTTTATCAGGGGTACGCAGAGTAAGCTCCGTCCACAAAGCAGCAACACTAAAACCCTCCTGTCAATCAACTCAAAATTGAAACTGACAAACAACAACATTAACATTGGTTAGAGAAAGCAGCTGACATCTGTTGTGTATTATTTATGCACAATATCCTGAGGCAGGTACATGTGCGCAAACACACACACACAGAAGAGAAGGACATCTGCTAGACCGCCGGATAAGATCTCCAGCTGCTGTTGATTTCAGACTAATCTGAGTATACCTGTATGGTGGTGGTGGTGTTTCAAACCCTGCAGCCTTATCAGGGCATATGAAGACTTTATCAAGCCATTCCCAGCAAAGCTGATAGGACTTTTCACACAGCTTTACCACAGCTAGTGAAAGCTGCCCCCAAGGAAAGCATCAAGAGCAACAGGGTTTTTTTTTTTATCTTGCTGTGTGTGAAATAAATGTTTTGCCCACAAAGAGTCCAAATATGCACACAATTAAGATGCTAGGGATGGAAATACATTACAGAAATATATCTAGTGGTATAAGGAATTCCATTTTATCTTTGAAAAACTTTAACAGCTCATCACTGTGAAAAGTTTCTTATCACAGATTACAGCCTCAGGTGTAGTGTTTTCATTACCATGTATATGTATATGTGAAGAATAATCCAGGAAGCCAGAAAAAATAATGTTAGGCATGTCCTCCTTTTAATGTACTGTATTTGTCTTTGTCTTTGTTTTCTTCCTTACAGACGATCCGAGTTTTAAGAAAAATGGTGAATGTTTTACCTGTGAGTAGAAAAGCAGTGACTATTTTTGTTTTATTTTTCCATTACGCAGATTTTACATTCAGACAGTAACTGAAATTTTAGTATTCTGCAAGCTAAGCTAAGTACTCCTGGATGGTAGCATTCTTTCCTCCCCTTTGCATTTAAAGTATTGAATTAGAATAGAACCTCCTGCTGTGTAAGGTGCTTAAATTGAGTGGAAATAGGGACAAGCTGTAAAAATCACTGCTGTGACAAGAAATTCCCTGGAGACAGACGAGACAAAGCTGCAGCAGCCGAGCTTCACAAAGCAACATTCTGTTAAACAGCAAACTGGCCAGTGGCTCTGTTAAATAATTAATTTTCTGTCAGTAGCCTCAAATTATCTTCAGCCCCTTGATTAAACTTACAATATGGTGAACTACTGGTGTGTTCATGCTTGACCCTGCAGGGCGACGTCCTCATAACAAAGTGTACTTATAACACTGAAGAAAGGAGCAAGCCTACAGTGGTGAGCAGCAGACGATCAATCTACAGTACTATTTTTATAATGCTAAAGTTCACCTTGAGCACTGTCAACAACAGAATAACCTTGAGTGTTGCCTTCTTTATTCTCTTTCCTCCCTCCATCTTCATACTCACCATATATCCCTCATTCTCATAATCCTTCCACCTCTACCCTCTAATACCTACATCTGCTCTTTGCACTATATCATCGCCTCCTTTCCCATCTCCCACCAAATCTCTTCATCTCCTTAGGGTGGTTTCGGCATCATGGAGGAAATGTGTGTCAACTACATTCACTACTACCCTCGGACTCAGCTGGAGCTCTGCAAAAGCCATGTTGACCCGGGATACCTGCAAAAATACTTTAATTTCATTAACAGGTAGCTCACGCACAAAAACCTCTCTTGCTCTCCCTGAAATAATTTGCTTGTTCCTCTTGTCCTTCATTCTGTTTTGTTCATTTCACATCTTCCTCGCTATCTCCTGTGTGACTAAGCAATTTTTATTTTCTGCATTCATCCCTCTCCCCTTCTATCCTTTGCTCCCAGGGACCAGAGTAGTGATTACTGCTTTTAATCTCGAGAACCAAATGCTTTGTCCTTTTAGAGTGAAACTGTGTTCTCCTGACGCCAATTCTAAATGTTTTTTTTTCAGTCTCTTCCTCCTTTTCTCAATCTCCCTCTTCCTCCCTCTTTTATCGACTTTCCTTCATCCTCCCTCTAGGTTCCAAGGAAATGATCAGTGTGTGTGTGGTGAGGTTAGTGTGACGGAGCAGTATTCTCAGCTACAGTGGGATGCTTTCACTGGAGAAGTACTGGACTCTCTTTATAATACAGCTCCCATCTCCATGCATTGCAACCAGTCGACTGCCCGCCTCTTTCCTGTAAGTCCTAAATTGCGCACACACACACACACACACACTACACTGGACTGCCACAACACCAGTTAAACCAGTTCAAAAGTGGACATCGGCTCAACAAGAGTCAGACACGATGAACTGATATCTTTTGTGCCTGTAATATAAACACACACACACACACACACACACACACACACACACACACACAGCCACAATGTGTTTCGATCAGAACAAATAAATACATAATAGAATAGAATAGAATAGAATAGAATAAATTAAATACAGTTTGAAACTATGTATAGGCCTTGATCCTGTTCAGAAAAAAATGCTCACTTCTTGATGTGTAACATCAGTTGTGCAAGTACAAATTAAAAAGGAAAAATACAGCTGAATGAACCAGATTACAGTGTTTGGGTATATGTGTCAAGAGCACAACCAAGAGAGGCATTAGGTAACATAATGTTAAGCGTTTAAAGGATCAGGCAAAATTAGACATGTGGAGGGTTTTAAATCTCCACATAGATATATACTGATTTTGTGTGTTGTGAGAAATCATTTTCATTCATTAAAGCCCCTGAAAACAAGGTGTAAAATCTTAAATATTTCAATATTTTTATATAACTCCTGTATTTATTACTAAATGTGTAACAAATAAACTGTCATCACGTTTCGATTATATATTACTAAATCCTGATAGGTGCACAGAATATCGTGGTATCACCTCTTCCAAATGACCATACCAGTGAGAAGAGCACAGTCATGTGAAGAATCCAAAACTGGCCTCATTCTTGAGAAAAAATATTGAGATAATGTGGGGCCTCATCACTTTTACTGAGAAACTGACTGAGAAAAAAGGCTTTCAGGCCTTTAAGCTCAACCGCGGCGAGTGGCCTTTAAATAAACTGACATACACACCATTGATGTTGCCACCACCGGAAGGCATTTTAAAGACAAATGTTTTTAAGATATTTTGGGGGAATCCATCATGCGTGAAATAAACTCAAAGCTATACAGCAGTCCAGCTTGTCGTCAGGCTCCCACAGTTTGAGTCACTCTAGTGCCGGTACTCCACATAAAGGGCAGTAGTTTCGGCACTTGAAAACTTTTGCGAGGGATGATGAATAATGTGGAAACTGTGGGCAGGTGCTCATGCAAAAAAGGTAAGAGGCCAAAACTTGTGAAGATCAACAAAGACAGCCTCACAGCAGGCAGCCAGCTACTCTCCTACTAAAGAGAAGTGCTGGCATTTTACCCCCATAGCCTCATCTAACTGGAGCCCACCCTCTGCTCTCCTGATCAGAGGGTGGAGAGGTAGAAATAACATGCAGTAAAGGATAAAACAATAATTTGAGATTCTTAGCTATTGTTGACATTTAAATTTAGCTATGAGCACATACAATGAGTCATTACCATAAATTGTTCGTAGAACTACACAGTGTTAACAAGCTTGTATTTTGTTATCTGTGTCAAAACTACCATTGAAACAAGGAAACAAGGCCTGGTGAGAAGGGAAGGAAGAATTCTTTTCAGTCTTAAAGCTGTTTCCCCTAAAAACATACACACACACCCAAGACCTCAGAAATATCCTTGAGTGTATTTTTTTGAAGATGCACAATGTTTGATACATTTGCTCAGCGAAAACTGCAGTTACCTCAATGAAATCTGCCGTCTAAATATCAAGGACAGTACCTGTTTTAGCCATCATTTGAAATTTTAAGGACCAAACAACAAATCTGTCAAAAACGTGATATATCATTTTTCTCCAGGGAGAGTGGGAGAAGCAGCCTGTACCGATGGTGACTGCGATCCTTGAAAAACCTCGCTACCCCTGTGAGGGAGCAGCAAAACCCACCAGCCAACCCCTTACACCCCTAGAGTGAGCTCAGTCTGGGGTCCGGTGGCTCGCTCCAGTCCAGGGAGAGGGCACCGGCCCTGGTACACGTTAACGAAGCCCCTACGACTTGGCAGAATTCGACCCTGGTTTCATCTCTGTGTTTGGGGATAGATGACATCCTCTCCTGGGTTTTCTGAAACCTGCTGTAATTATATGCTAATATAAACATCTACTGTCTGTGTTACGATCAGTGGACATGAGTTAATAAAAAGTCATACTTTACATATTTTTCAAAGCAATGGAGCTGAGCATTGTTCCTGACGCTAAAATTTGGGACTAGCATGTAACAAACAAAAATATGTGCAACTAGGACACTGGTGCCATGGACAAAATTGTTGTGAAGCTCTGCTATTGGCCATTAAAAAATATATGATTTTACATCTGCTTTGTGGTTATATTGATTTGTTTTGCTCCCCATGATTACAAGATTTATTAAGAGATGAATCAATATTATGATAATGGGGGAATCATTTTAGCCCGAAATAAACATTTCTATAATGACTTTGGTGATATTTATGTAATTTTAAATCTAATTTTAATTCATAATTTTTATTGTTGACCACTGTAATCCACACTCTCCTTTTACACATATTGCTGTGTTCCTGCATCATTTCTTTGTGTGTTAAATAATAAAGGTCATAAAAATGTTGGCAGTTAAAAAGACATTTATTAATGCATGTATCGCTTTGGACATTAAAACTTACATTTATTAAAATTGCATTAATTATATTACTAGTCATCACATCCTTCCACTCAACTGGATTAAACTGATCAAAATGTTAGACAACTATAACAAGGATGTAGAATTAAAAAAACAAAACATTTAAAAGCTTAGCAATGAGAAATTAATATTTCATGCAATTTTCACATTACACTCTGTGAGGAAGAGAAAATTATATGAACAGTATTTGGAAGAAAAACCTCTGGACAAACTGTGGTAGAAGACCGGTGGTAGTAGTGTTTATCAGTCTGTTTCACATTTCCCATATAAATCTTGTTATTAACCTAAGCTACTCCTGAGAACAACCATTTCAATGATTAATGGCCTTCTGGGCAGAATCAATGAATCATTGCATATTAGTACACATTTTGTGCCGAATCTGTGGCAACACACATCTGAGAAGTGAGTAGTAGTTATACATACAAATGCCTTCCTCTACATTGACCTGCTTTTTTAGCTGCTGTTCACATATTGTGTGTGATGAGCTTTGGTTTTTATTTGGCCTGAACAGTGCTAATTTAAGCGGATGTAAACACAGATGGAAAATATAATCAATAATCAAATTCTATGTTAAGTGCTAAAACAAAAACATTTTCTAGATGAGTTGTAAGACACTATTGTACACACACAAAATTAACAAAACATCTATAATTACTGTATATACCAGCACCTGAATTTAAGAAACAAATTAGTTATCAAGATACTGAGCTAGTGATTTCTCATTTCGCTGTTTAAGTCACAATTTATTCTCCTAAGATAGAGCTTGAAATTACAGAAACCAGGAGCGAACCAGCTAAGAAACTTGTGGCTGTTTTTCTGTATATATACACACACAGTTTACATGTAAAGGCTCCGTAAATTCTCAAATAAAGACTTCGCTCATAGAGCCTGCCCTGACTCAGGTAGTTGATTCAGCACAATTAACATCTACGATTTTCCACAGTATTGCTACATGAGTTTTACGATACAGTCCTACAATACTACTGGTAATTTCACTGCACTAAGCTCATGTTTTAAGTTGAAAGCATTCATTATTGACGCTAAGGCAGTTTCTAATGCATTTTCTGCAGACGCTTCACAATTAAAGTCCTCTTGAAACAAAATGCTCGCTGAACTGCTTTACTGTGAAGCAGTTGCACACAAGGTTGAGTTTGATTTAACAGCAAAACAAGACAAATGGGAGGCATGAGCAAATGAATTGTCAGCAGATAGCCTCATTAAAAAACAATATATCTAGTAAAAAAAAGAAAAAGAAAAAAAAGAACAAAAAACTAAGATCATTGAGTTTGCAAAAAGCAGCGACAGCAGATTAACACTACAGAGGTACAGAAACATGGGGACGGATCAGAGTTGTATGAGTTAACAGCTGCTTTCTCATAACTGTTGTCGTCTTCTGTCATTCTTCTCAGTGGTGTTTTGTCCTTGGTTGTTACACTGTGCCTCAGGGTGTTTCTTTCTCCCTTTGCCTCCAACTCTGATGAACACTCAGGCCGTCTGCCTCAAATTTAGATACCACATGCAAGTAAAACTCTGTGTCTGGTCATTATTATCAGCACAAACATCGGTTATTGTAATCTGACTCCAACTGCCAGTAGGGCAACTGGGTAGTTTAAGAATACCAAAATTCCCTATTACAGAACTCTATGGCCTCATGGGATAAATTAAAATTAAAATGGGGCGCAACAATATTATAAAATATACTGTGCTTTGAGGACAAAATTAGAACTAACAGGCTGGCTCTGATAACATCCTGTTTCTAATAAAGGTCTAGTTTCTAGTTTTCAGCTGAAGGACAGAAAGGCCCTGGCCACTAATTGAGAATTTATGGTCTTTCCTTTAAGTAAACACACACACACACACACACACACACACACACACACACACACATACACACACACAGGCCCATTTCTGCTAACATGATAAAAAGGTTACTTTTGAGATACTTTCTCAAAATAAGGACTCAGTATATTTTTTAAAAAAATGACTCAGTATCTCAAAGAAATAAAATATTCAAATATCTAAAATGTGTTGTTACACACCATATTGTCCAGATCAATGGTAAGGATAGAACTATTTCACTACATTTGTTGTCATTTGTACAAGTAGATACACAATACCTTCATGACGCCTGCACCTACTTTTAGTTTTGTATGGAGAGCACAACATTATCTACAAGTTGCTTGCTCTACATCAGTGCTGCAAAATCAAATGCTTGCCCACCTCTTTTCTGATAGCAACGACAGAAGGCTAGGTAGTGCATGGTAGGCCTAAGTCAAAATGTTGAGAGTTTCTCGTTTTGAGATAATAAATCATTATTTTGAGATATATCATCGTTATTTTGAGATCGTTATTTCAAGAATCTTTCTCAGGTTTTTTTTCCCCATTACATTGGCAGAAATGGGCTTCCATTCATACACACACATGCATCTGTAACTGTTACTTTTAGCCCCATAAGCATTGATTTGGTTAAAAAGGCAACAAGGCTACAAAGGCTTATAAGGCTGTCTTTGCAGTTTATAAAACATGAACATCACACCTTATACGATGGTAATGAATGAGGATCCCTGCTATGCTTGCTGCTAACTCTTCATAAAGGGTGGAGGTAACAAGATAGACTTACTTCTAGACTTTTCCTTTATAGTAATAGTGCTCACATGAGAGCATTCACAGGAGAATGTAAGTGGGCATACAAAACATTCATATCGGACCCAATTTATCATCACAGATTTCTCACCATCAATAAAATTTCAAAATGAGCATATGTTCCATAATGAGTTTTCCACTTCTATTAAATCATAGAAAACCTGAAAAAAAATTATGAACATTTGAGATGCCTAGTATTTGACAGTGAGGTAAAGACTAAAACAGATGCACCTGCATGTAAAAACAAAAAAAAAAATCAGTTGTACCTCCCTCAGTCTCAAACCAGAGTGTGTTTACTTCAGTTTTTACATCTGTGGTCCTTCTCAAGCATAGATGCCCTTGACTCGTTTATTCTCAGGGTCAAATGGAGTTTTGAGGTGAGCCTTGGCCTTGTATGTCACTCCCATCCTTTCCAGGGTAAACTCGCCACTCTTTATGAAATCGGCACTCACCTGATAAAGAAAGGAGGATACAGATAGGGTGAAAAAAATAAGGCAAGAAAAAAAAAAAGAAAAAATCACAGGGTGATGAGTAGGAAAAGGAGGAGAGGAAGGAAATTAAAACAGAGAGAGAATGAGATGACACTTAATCAAATGTTCTGTAAAAACTGTCTCCCAAACTGGCAATGTAATCAAGAATGGACAATTCTGCTTCATTTACATTTGACACAAGAGAATGTCACAGGAGTTATAGAATGCTGAAAGCAATTCATTCACTCATGAGTCAATGTCAGCTCCCTTGTAACACAGGAAGCTAGTTTTCACCGACTGACCGCTTTCTCCCTTCCCACAGCTCTCTCACTGAACTGTCACTCTGTCTCTCTCTCATACACACACACATACACACACACAGGCCCATTTCTGCTAACATGATAAAAAGGTTACTTTTGAGATACTTTCTCAAAATAAGGACTCAGTATATTTTTTAAAAAAATGACTCAGTATCTCAAAGAAATAAAATATTCAAATATCTAAAATGTGTTGTTACACACCATATTGTCCAGATCAATGGTAAGGATAGAACTATTTCACTACATTTGTTGTCATTTGTACAAGTAGATACACAATACCTTCATGACGCCTGCACCTACTTTTAGTTTTGTATGGAGAGCACAACATTATCTACAAGTTGCTTGCTCTACATCAGTGCTGCAAAATCAAATGCTTGCCCACCTCTTTTCTGATAGCAACGACAGAAGGCTAGGTAGTGCATGGTAGGCCTAAGTCAAAATGTTGAGAGTTTCTCGTTTTGAGATAATAAATCATTATTTTGAGATATATCATCGTTATTTTGAGATCGTTATTTCAAGAATCTTTCTCGGGTTTTTTTTCCCCATTACATTGGCAGAAATGGGCTTCCATTCATACACACACATGCATCTGTAACTGTTACTTTTAGCCCCATAAGCATTGATTTGGTTAAAAAGGCAACAAGGCTACAAAAGGCTTATAAGGCTGTCTTTGCAGTTTATAAAACATGAACATCACACCTTATACGATGGTAATGAATGAGGATCCCTGCTATGCTTGCTGCTAACTCTTCATAAAGGGTGGAGGTAACAAGATAGACTTACTTCTAGACTTTTCCTTTATAGTAATAGTGCTCACATGAGAGCATTCACAGGAGAATGTAAGTGGGCATACAAAACATTCATATCGGACCCAATTTATCATCACAGATTTCTCACCATCAATAAAATTTCAAAATGAGCATATGTTCCATAATGAGTTTTCCACTTCTATTAAATCATAGAAAACCTGAAAAAAAATTATGAACATTTGAGATGCCTAGTATTTGACAGTGAGGTAAAGACTAAAACAGATGCACCTGCATGTAAAAACAAAAAAAAAAATCAGTTGTACCTCCCTCAGTCTCAAACCAGAGTGTGTTTACTTCAGTTTTTACATCTGTGGTCCTTCTCAAGCATAGATGCCCTTGACTCGTTTATTCTCAGGGTCAAATGGAGTTTTGAGGTGAGCCTTGGCCTTGTATGTCACTCCCATCCTTTCCAGGGTAAACTCGCCACTCTTTATGAAATCGGCACTCACCTGATAAAGAAAGGAGGATACAGATAGGGTGAAAAAAATAAGGCAAGAAAAAAAAAAAGAAAAAATCACAGGGTGATGAGTAGGAAAAGGAGGAGAGGAAGGAAATTAAAACAGAGAGAGAGAATGAGATGACACTTAATCAAATGTTCTGTAAAAACTGTCTCCCAAACTGGCAATGTAATCAAGAATGGACAATTCTGCTTCATTTACATTTGACACAAGAGAATGTCACAGGAGTTATAGAATGCTGAAAGCAATTCATTCACTCATGAGTCAATGTCAGCTCCCTTGTAACACAGGAAGCTAGTTTTCACCGACTGACCGCTTTCTCCCTTCCCACAGCTCTCTCACTGAACTGTCACTCTGTCTCTCTCTCACACTCACACACACACACACACACACACACACACACACACACACACACACACACACACACAGTGCTCTCTCTCTCGCTCTCTCTCTCTCTCATCGCCACTGATTTTTTACTGTTTCCTTGTTGAAGGCTTTAGAGGGAACAGCAATGAGATCAGAAAATCTCAAGCTAACAACCTTATTCAAAAAAAAAACCTGCCTTCATTCCAGCTTAAAACATCTGCAGTAAAGCCACACCAGGAAGGAACCCGATGCCCTTGTGTCAGTAAAAATGGACAAGTATTTTACTGACAGCAATAAGTACGGCCAACGCCCAGTAAGGATCCTGATTTACCTGAATTTCATTAAATTTACTGTTTCCATGAAAGTCCTCTCAGTTCTTGAATCTTAATGGAAACCCTGCAGCATGTTGCCCCATCACTATATCTAAGTGAGACACAAATGGTTTCTAAAGTTAAATCTAGTTTTTTCTATATTTAAATACCAAGTCAGGTGGCCTTATTACAAAATGATGAGATATCAGTCTGCTTATTCTTTTTGACAAAAAGGAATCGGTTATGAATCATGAACAGCACCTACTGGAGACATTTATGTAAAATGCAACTTCCTGCAAGAACATGTCTCACGATTTGCAAGGCACAATCTTACTTGATAAGGATAATGCAATTCACGCCTTGCATCATTTCTAAAAACAAATTAAACACTAGTTTTCTTTGTATTTTATTATAACCTGGAAAGCAGTGGAATGAAAATACATTTTCCACATTGTAATCCCCTGTTCCTGTGTTAACTGTTCAATTATCTCTTAGTATATAAAAAATATAAAATCTGTTTTGTTTTTTTTAAACAGATATCTATATAAAAAATGCCTCTTGTTTAAATATTTTTAATGACTCATGTTGAACTCAGGCATACACATAAATGTAACCAATCAAATGTGATTCAGGTTGACTCACTAATCAGACCACCATAAAAACGTGCAACCTACAGCTCCGTATCAAAGTATTCACTTAGCAGTGCCCACTTTTGAGGGGGATTAAACCCCTTTCATCAGAATTTCCTGCCTCACGTGGAAATTAGGGGATGTACTATAAACATGCAATACAGTATAACCACTTGTTTTCAGGAAACACCAAATACGCCGCTGATGCATGGAGTACTCAGTCTGACAACCATTATAATGGGGGGACAAATCTTATTGGTGTACCCATTTCCTTAGTTACAGTTGGAATACCTGAATAAGGAAGCTGTTTGAGAAAATGTAATGAGTAAAACCAGGGAAAGAAAAGAAAGAATCAGCGTGAGACCAAGCATGAGGAAGGGGGCAGACACATATATGGCTCTCTACACGTATGTCTGTTTAGAAGAGAAAACACACACACAGACACACACACAGATACACAGGCGGGAGGGATCTGGTCTCCTGTCACTCAGTATTAAGATAGCAACCCCAACAATCACATCACTGACTGAGCTAGTGTGTGTGTGTGTGTGTGTGTGTGTGTGTGTCTGTGTGTGTGTGTGTGTGGACAAAGGTCAATCAGCTTTGTTATGCTGGACACGACTCAGAGATGGATATTAAATGCGCGTGTGCGCACACTTGTACTCATATGAGGGTCACACGCACATATGCTTGTGTGATAATTTACTAAAAGTTACATGTGTGTATGTATGTATGCTTCCTGAAGGTAGTTAATATAATAATGATTTCGTGAAACCATTTATATGATTATATCAGACCGACGTTATTTTAGCAATAATTCTAATGTATCTCACCTCATACACGGTCACATACTTTAGTAATTAATGTTGCACAACAATGTTTGCACTTCAATGTGTTTCATGTAAAACTTGAGATGCTACTCTGGATAAAAGAACCTCAGAAAAAAACCCTATGATGGGCCCTGTTAATAATGATCATGACAATAATGACTCATACTAGGCCAATAATCTCCACATTTGGATAAACAGCAGGTTGTCTCGGTTCGTCTGGGTTGGAGAATTTGTTTAGATGAAGCATGAACTTTAAGAGGTGCAAATGCATGAGTATATGCAGTTGCAGGATGTGCACACAGATGTACGTACACAAGCACGCCTGTGTGTTAGGAGTCAGACATGCGCAAACACATTCGTATGCACTAATCACACAGAGATGCACACACGTGTGCGCATACACACATGCACACACCCACACCCACAAACACACACAGTATGTGTGTCTATTGAGCACCTACTCAGAGATGCAGATCTAAATACTTGACAAATCACAGAAGGATTGTTCCATTTTTCAGAATTTAGAGTTGTTTTTGCCTTTAAGCACACAACTTCAACCCATAACTTTGTGTGTCTCTCGCGGCTTCCATCCTTCTGTCTGATATTTCATCTGTTATGGTGACTGTGCCTGTATTATCAGGAGAACAACACTGACGTACCCACCAGCTAACATTCTTTAACCCTGCTAGTAAAACATGTTCTTGATTCAAGAAAAATGAGGCTGAATATAAAATCAAATTACAAATCATTACTTATATAACAAAAGGCAGCCCAGAAAACAAAACTGAACATTACCACTCCTCCCTCAGGGTTGCGGATGTATCCATAACCAATAGTTTTGTCGATAAAGAAGCCATAGTCAGAACGCCGTAGGTGACCAACAGGAACTCCATTACGGAAAATGGCCTCCAGACCGAACATCGGTACTTTCCTTTAAGAGAGAGAAAAAAAATAAAAACATTCAAACACGCACCACACGTGACCCGTTTCTTTCACAAACTCACTAAATCAACTAGTTATTTAGTCTAAGTTTAATTACATGTTAAACTACACTCAAACATTGCAGCCTCTCTCATATGTATGTATGTATGTGTATATATAAACACAAACACACGCATATTAACAACATTAATAACATTAATAAAATCTCTTTCACCTAAAGAAAACAATGTTTTCATGATACCAAATTGCTGCTATCGAGGTAAATTTGCTTCTTCAAAATCCAAAATCTTTTTAGTCTTTTAGTTAGACAATAGTGCAATTTTCATGTGTAACTAGGTGTCTTCATAAACCCCCATGTAATCCTCTGGCCGACTTTTTAAAATATTAATCATCACCAAGCCAAACCAAACGTTGTTAGATATTCACTGGACATCAATGCAATGGTGGACTTACATCTTAGTGTCTAAATGAAGTAAAAATATTTTGAATGTTTCATATATTATTGAAAAAAAATCTAACAGAAAGAACAAGGAATGTTCCAAAGTTTTCTTCTGGGCCTTTGCTAAAATAAATTAAACCGCTTCTCCATCCTTTCAAACAGTACATCACACGCTCAGGCATTAAAACCACACACAAGTATTACATTTACTCACTGCACATTCGATAAATGAATAAATATTAAAGCTTCTGTCCTCTGAGCAAGACCATTCTCGAAATTATTTAAGAATTTATTTGTGGAACTAGCGGCGTTATACGAAAGGCTTTATTCTAAAATTTGAATTTCAATTTTCTGTTCTGTTCACTTCATTAAATTCCTTTGGCCAACAAACAAACAATCTCACAACAGAGGCTTTACTGACTCATCAATGGTGAAGCAGACGATGCGCCTCCTCAGCCCCTCCTCCTTCTGTTTCTCCAGCCTATCACGGCCCTGGAAGGGAATGGAGCTCTTCAGTTTACAGGTGAAGGCTAGTCCAGCCTCCAAGGGTGTGTCATCTGGGCGAAGGTCAGCATGCCAATGTCTGTACCCTGATAAAGAGAGGAGGAGATAAAGAGCGGGAATCGCTTAACATGGAGTTTTGAGCAAAAATCCCCATCCCAAAATGTATGTATAGTCTCATTAAAATACACCAAGATTGGCTCTTTTTGGTTAAATGCCCATCCCCAACATGTGAGTGCATGTGAGCACCTTTGGGTGAATGACACTTGATTAAAACATTTTTTAAAAATTCAGTTTTTTCATATATTGATCTTGCATCAACATCGCTTTAGGATCAGGTACAATTGTGTCATTCATTGGGTAAATTTCAGTTAGCCTGTAACCTAAGCCGGATCTGGATGTTAGGATGGGTTTTTTTTAATGACCCCTTATTATTAAAAATTACCTTTCTCTATGCTGAGTGAGTCAATGGCCCTGTAGCCAGAGTTGATGATGCTATGCTTTGCACCAGCAGCCATGACGGCATTGTAGACTGCAAGGCACGAGTCTCTGGGAATGTGTAGCTCCCAGCCGAGCTCTCCGACAAATGACAGCCGCATAGCTCGCACCTGGACAAGAGAGAGGTAGAGAGAAGGCTTAGAGAGCTGCTGAAAAGAGCTGCAGAGGACCAAGCTGCCATGCCTGTGCTTGTTCTCACACATAACCACAAACACAAACATTTCATCTTCAAGGGCAGATTTATTTGTCATGCATTTTAATACAAAGAGTGCTGCATGCGTTGCTACTGAAGAGAGAAAAGCAAATAGCAGTGGAAAGACTGAGAATAAAATAGATGGAAGGATAAGGTGAACAAATGAGGACACAGGGAAACTAATTTCCTTTTCAGAAATGAATGTTGTGTCCAAAATGCTTTCGGTCTGAAGGAGAGATAGGAGGGCGTGAGGTGACAAAGAAAAAGAGAATAGAGAAACAGTAGAGAGAAAGAAATAGATATTTGAGATATACTGAAGGTAGGAAAGGAGGTGCCAGAAAGCAATAGGAGAAGGTTCAGTAATTGTCAGCCTGGGTGTTATTCTAATTATGTTGTCCTTCATGAATATTAGTCATGATAAGGTTTTACTCAACATCTCCATCGTAAAGATTTGGGGAAATGCAGCAAAAAATGGGGTTGAATGGGGTGAGGAGAAAAAGCCTCCCACAGCTTTCAAAAAAACCCCAAAAAACCTCTATTTAATAGATATCATCTGAAAAACTGAAAAACACAGAAATTAGTCCCCTGGAAATCTCTGTACCTGCTGTAGTGAACTGCCTAGCAGCTATTGAAGCATTACTCAAAACTAGAGCCTCTCTGTAGATGAAAACAGAGGTACAGTGCATACCATTGTCGTTTAATTTTTGCAATTTAGAAAGTTGCAGACATAAATATTTATCCAAGCATGAATACAGGCTAAAGCATTCAGCTGCTTCTCTTTAACGTAAAGAAACAAGTTTATGCACATTATTTTAGCAGATATGTTATGCTGTTTGCAACAACAGCCACAAGGATTTCCATGGGACTATCTTAACTTCAAACTGAGAGACTAGGGTTTGAGATTTTTTCTGTTGAATTTAAAGTTGTCCTGTGTCAATCAGTCAAAATCAGAACAACACCCAGGCTGACAAATGCCGGGTTTGTTAGGGTGCAAATAATATATGTGAACGATGAGGGAAAGCAAAGGAGAGGAGGAAAAGGAAAATAAACGGGTGGGAAAATGTGAGAGGGAGTGAAAAATGAGGAGGAAAAAAAAACACCTCTCTCCAACAGTTTCCCCAGTGGGTGCTGTGACAGCCAGGCCATCTGGCCAGCTAGGGATCACCCTGGGCCCCATATGTACACCATGAAACTCTGGGGAGGACAGTACATGTAGGCCTACGCTTGTTCACAACACCACACACTCGACCAGCTACACAGGTGACAAACTTAAACACACAGAACCACATGGATGCCTCACGAACACTGTCACTCATAGGTTCACCATGCAAACATCAAACGCAGACACTCACAGCACAGACACAAGTACAAAAATGCATATAAACATTAAATCATGTGATCCAACACACCCACCAGCTCATTCGCTTCAAGTGGTCAGGGGGGGCACACTAATGAGCTATGAGGGGAGCAGAGGGCAGAGAGAGACCTCTGTTCCCGGAGCAGTGCAGCCATTAAAATGTCACCCAGACGAGGCCAACAACAAGCCGGAACACAGCACAAGCAATTTGTGCACGCACCCACACACACACATAGACACATACACATACAGTCGTGCAGAGCTGTGAGAAGATGTTGACTGCAATCACTGAGGCATTGCATAATTCATGCAAGAGCAACTAAGACAGCGCAAAGGTCTGTGGACATATGTGTTGCTGCATGTGTCAGCACAACATGCTCCTTTTGATCTGAGGCCAGACACAAGGCAGAGGTCACCTCGCAAAGCTGAGGCTACACACCTTACAGCCTTATTGTTATTGTAACTGTAAAGTATATTTAGGTGATTGCCTCAGTGCTGGTAAACAACAGCGATATAAACTTAGTTTTGAGTTCCTAGATCTCAGGGGTTGAGGCAGAGAGAGAGAGAAGGTGGAAAGAGCTAGAGAAACACAAAAAAGGTGGCAAAAGTTGACATCTAAATAAGTCACTTGGATGTCCTGAGACATGCCATCTGTCTCGCACACAGTCTAAGATCTCTGTTGACTGAACCTTTGAAATAATAAACCAGTTTCACTCAACAGCATGTGATTTGCATAAAGGTATTTTTTAATTAACTGCATTTTTTTTTTAATTTAATGAGTACTGACAGGGTTATTTTGAGGCTGACAAATTTACCAACATCCAATTACTGTAGAAATGAGCTGAGGGGCCAAGAAAGTGTGTCCTCTGTGTGTGTGTGTTTGTGTATGTGTGTGTGTGTTCTCACCTGATGTCCTGCTGCATTGACAACTTTGTGGGTAGAGAAGGGAAAACCTTCATTGCTCAGGTCTGTGTCCAAAACCTCCTGAAGTACCTCTCGACTGCACAGAAAGGGAAAACACGGATAAATCATTTTTTATAATTACACCATTGTTAACTGGTGTTTCTCACATCACACATAATACTGGAACTATGAGAAAATAAACCATAGTTTTTTGAATCCAAATCTTAAATATTGAAAAAAAAAAATTACTAAAAAAACTTCAGCAGTGCTTTAGAAATGTACCAACTCTCCTTCTCCCACAAACACACACACACACGCACACACACTCTAAAATCAATATTACATAAAGATGAGTCAACAGAAAAAAAGAACTAAGTTTAGCTTACTTTGCTACTTGCACACTTGAATGTTTGTGAGTGGGCAGGTAGTGAATACAATGCGTGAGGCCTTTTCTGGAAGATATTTTTGCAACAGTGTGGCATGAAGCCAGGGCTGAAGATATTTGGGGAAGGGTTCAGGTTACATTTGCGTGTACATGTTTGTGTATCATGTGGGGGTGTTCTTTTTCTAAAAAGTAACATAGTTGAATTTCAAAATGTGTGTGTGTGTGTGTGTGGTATGGTCTTATATGTGAATAAAACATTGCTTGCATATATGCATGTGTGCAGGCAGGCATATGGGAACGATGCAGAAGCTGATGTTTTCTTGAGGCTGTCCTTCAATTTCTGTCTTTCCTTAAACAAGGCTTTGTTCACTGAACTCACGAGCCCAAGAGCAAGGCCAATTAGCTATATATAATCAGTGAATGGCTCTGTTTGTGTGTGTGTGTTAGTGTGTGTGTGGTAAAGGAGTCTTGCAACCACCAATTTGTTTCTCTGGCTTGCCACTTAAATGCCACACACACACACACACACACACACACACACACACACACACACACACACACACACACACACACACACACACACACACACACAGGGCTCTATTAGAGGATATCACATAATTTCATATATTAGAAATAAGGTCTATATTATAGCAAAATGAGCAAGCAGAACCCTTTGGAACATGCTGCAAAGCTGTGTGAGAGAATCTGCAAGTTTAGCGTCGCCCCTCTCCAGAGAATTTCAATGAGATATCTCTGGGAGGGAAAACGCAGACAAATGCATTTCGATAAATGCTGTAATTTTCATTCTCTTCAAGCTTTAAAGATCCATTTGCTTCATAAGACCCAAACATCGGAGGTTTGATTTTCTGCACTTCCTCATATGTGGCAAGCAACAATCAGGAGGGGCTGGGAATCATTGCAGTGCTCTGCAAAGAGAATTCAATCTTGTTTATATTTTCAATACACACGCACACAAACATATCCAGAGATGGAAAACAAAGACACTCAGAACCTGAGTGCACTTTGGATGCTCAAGAAAACTCAATGAGCTTCATAATCAACATCCTGTTATGTGTAAGTGTGTGTCTATAATGAAACACACACACACACACACACACACACACACACACACACACACACACTATATCAGACTACTGGCGCTAGTGACATACTGATGTTTGGTTTGGTGTCAGCAGTAAAAGCAGGCGGGATAGAAAAATATGAAAAAAGGGAAGAGGATGCTGAGAGCAGGTGACTAAGGAAAAAGGGAGGAGTGGGGAGAGGAGACTTAAGAAAGGGCTGGGTAAGATCTACAAACAAATGAGGACTGAGAGAAAAGAAAACTTAGGAGAACAGAAGATGAGAAAAGCCTTGAGGAGAAGAAATCGGCACAGTCCACAAAGAAAAGAGAGTGGCCTAAACCTGCTGCTAGTAAGAGGGAAGAACAAAGACGGAGGGCGATGAGGTGGGGAGGAGACGAGGTGAGAGGGGAAGAAAAAGATAGATGAGGAGCTCAGGGAATGAGATCGGGAAGAGGTAACGGTGGCCCTACTGGCTCTTGAGAGAAGAGCAAAGCAAAACTGTGGGAGGCAAGAAGAAAAAAAACAAGTTTGGACTATCTCCTATGTCCAAATGTGAAATACCATTTTTCACCTGAGCAATCTTAAAATGAAGAAATAAAGGGCTGACGGTTCTGATGCATGAAAAAATGAATATTGTGACATTGTTCAGATAAGGTCATTTGATTGAGCTACACTAATTTCCTGAGAAGAATCCCAAGAAATGTAAAACCACAAAACTAAAAATAAAGGGAGGAGTACAGTACTGGAAGAGGAGAAAATGAAGACAGTGAAGCCAATGAAGTTAATTATGAAAATATTTTTCTGCAAAAGAAGAAAAACCTAGAGGAATATAGTATAACATTCAACTATCTCTGCTCTTTTTAACATCTTTTAATATTTAAAAAACACAAAGTGAACAGAGGTATTACTAGATGTGTTTTCTTTAGGCATCCAGTACAGACTTCTGAATGGCCTAGATTTTACAAATGCCTTCTCATTAAACAAGACTACCGAGAGTAGCGATGAATTTTACAAAGCAAGCATCTAGCTCTTCAGAAATCCTGGCGCTAGCAGGATCAAGAGACCCTACTTAACCCAAACAAGGTCCAGAATAGTGCTGAAACTAATACTTTTTGTTGATTGACTATTCAATCAAACAACTACTCAAACAACAGAGAAATAATCGGGAACAGTGTTGAAAATCATTGATAGCTTATAATGTTGATAATAGTCCCAACCTTCTATTGTACCACAGTTCCAGTGGCACGTGTGCTGGATGCAAGCAGCTACATACAAACCAATTTCACACATAAGTCCAGTGTTAATATTTAATATATCAGACTGCTGTCACAACTTAATCCCTGGTGGTCCCTGTTCAGGGATCTAAAATCTGCAATTTCAAACTCCTGTTAAGCTGTATACTTTCATGAGACCTAATATAAATACTATGAATAAAAACTATGTATTTGTTAAACACCATTGCTGCAGTGTCTAGACTAGGGAATCGGAAAGCGAGACAGTGCAGGTGAGGAGATGTGATTCTATAGGATTATCTTTTATTATGTAAATTCAATGCATCAATCTAGGCTCTAGTTTCCCGTGGAATTCAGAGCCTGAGAAAACCAGAGTTTTTGCCAGTCTCTACTGTGAGGTTATATTATGCAATAGTAAATGATATACTTATTGCAGAAATATATTGCTATTTACAAAAGATGCAATATCAATCCATGTTGAGAGCTGGGTCTTCAAATTCTGGCCCATTTCAACCACTAGGTTTAAAAACTCACATCCATTCAACCACACTATTCGTCTATTTAGAAGTAAATGTTGTCTCAATGATGCATTGTATGTTTTTAAAAGGACAGGTCAACCTACATTTAGTGTTGGGTCATGCCAGCTCCAACTATTTAAACCCATGAACCTCTCACCCAAGGTGCAAACTGTCCATGAGACCAAAAGCGCAACTGCTATGAGAAATCTGTCTCGTCGTCACTCTGTAACGTGAAAAATAAATTAAAAATTTAATCTAACTGCAGGGTTCACAGCATCAGGAAACAGCCAATGGCTACATTTAAGTGCAGAATTAACCTTGATCCCATCTGCTTCTGTCTCCTGTTTTCAGTCCATCTCTGTCCTTGTACTCGCCACTTATGCCTGTGGCCAAGTCTTAAGAATAGCCAATTAACCAGCTCTTATCGATCCAAAAGCTCATCCTTCCAGTTTCCCCACTTGTTGTGTCCAGGATGTAATTCATAGCCCATCATCAGACCAAGCAGTTACCTTCTTCTCTTCTCCCTTGCTCCTTACCCTCACTCATTACTTTTTGTCCTTTTATCCTTTTCACACCTGGATATATAAATTATGATAATGTCTCCATTCATTCACAGCCTCCCTCCCTCCCTCCCTCCCTACTTTTTTTTTCCCACCTCTTTGGTCCCTGGATGCTGATCATCCCCATGTCCTCAGAGTGGTCCGTCAGCTGGCAGCAGAAACCTTGGTCTTGAAGAACTGTTCTAATGTGGTTCCAATTGTGTTCTGCTACACCGCCTCCGATGGCCAGGTAGTATGCATCACCTGGAGAGAAGGTGAGGAGGAAAGAAATGATTAAGGGGAGTGAGACAGAAACAAAGACAGATGGAACATCATACAAGTACGTGAACTAACACAAAATGTTTAAGTAGACAGCACATAAATTGTTAGCTATATTAAAATTAAACAAAAGAAATAAAAACAGAGGCTATATTTAGATTAAAATGTACTAATTTTAAACAAATTTCAGAAATTTGGCAAAATAAGTTGAATCAGTAATGTTCCCCTTGAGATTCTTTATGTGGATATATTCAAGAGGATGTGCCAAGACTGTAAAATTGATCAAACACCAGTAAACTTTACACAGTGTGGAATTTGATTGCTACATCCGAGCTACTGTAACATGGTTATTACTTAATGGACAGATTTTTCTATTCCGATCTCTCTGTACCTGGGTGTGTCTTCAAGTAGCTGCCTCTGGTGATGGAGGTGGGATTGACATGAAACAATGACTGACCCTGCTCCGTTTTTTATTTGCAAGATTGGAGGCATGTAATAACATAACAAACATACCAATCTCTTTTTTTTTTGCAATATTTCCGCTGTTTGGTTGCAACATTCTGGCACTTCTTGTGTCAGTGCTTTCTGGTTTAAATGGGAAAAAAATGACGAAAAAACTGGTAGATGGAAAATACATAGAAAAGTAGGTAAAATGATTGATTGACTGTTCTGTTTTCTGACTCCATCTGTTTGAAACCTGCCCTCCAGCTTCACTCTTACTGACAAATGTAGCAGTACTGATAGATAAACTGGGAGACATAATAAACAGAACAGAGCAAAATGACAAATTTCCAAAATAAGATACAAGGGAATGACAGATATCGTAAACAAGAAATAAAACACATCAGTAAAATGACAAAACGCAACAGTAGCGGAGTGACAAAATGAAATAAGATACAGCACAAGAGATACAACAATATAGCCGAGAAATATGAAAACAACACACACACACAAACACGGACACACACACACACACACACACACACACACACACACACACGGTTTCTCACCATTGGATTCTGGTGCCAGGGGCAGGTTGGCAGCACCGGGTTCCAGTCTGCTCACTGTCAGGTCAGCCTCCGCCCCTCCTCTTTTATTCAGCATGCAGGTATACACAGTGGAGCCTGAATCACACACACACATCAACAATTCATTCTTGTGCATAATTTGTAGGCCAGTTTAAAGTGTGCAGTCTGTTGGAACCAAGCAGACATAAATCTTGAAAAAGATGAACCCAAATCTGAGGTCTATCTCCTGATGGTAATTGATTCTTTGGGAGTAATCAGGTTTTCAGGCTTTTGTGTGACTGTGTGCATGTGTGCTTCATGTGTGAATAAGTATTCGTTTTTAATATCCACAAGTGTACTTACACTTCCTTCAGAACTTTGTTATTTAAAAGGGGCAATCAATCTCTGCTTCCAGGGAATACACTCACCCTGATGACATGTGAGGCCTGTCTTTCTGAGCAATAGTTACCAAAGCAGTGGCTGAAATATGAACCACATTAAAAGCTGTAATGACTGCTGAGAACATTACTTAAAAGAGTTATTCAAGATGCAGACATCCTCAAAATAATTTACTAATGAATGAAGTCCGTGTCGAATTACAGGAGACATAATGACGACATGTCTTTCATCTACTGGCTACCGTGACATGCTAATATGTGACTGTCCCTTAGTCATCTCTCATTTTTATGAATGTTTGACTATACAGTTTCAGTCTGTCACAGGTATTAAGGAAAACTGTGTCTAAATATGCCAGCAAAGCGAAGTTGGCCTGCTGGGACGTTAAATATTCTCTGAGAAAGAATTGCCCTTGTAACTGCTATATAATGAGAGTCAGAAGGGAGAAAAAGAGAAAAGTGGACAACAAGACAAAGAGCAAGGTCAGAGGATGCATCATCTACCATGATGAAAAAGTATTTGAGAGGCTACATTCATGCAGCAATTGGATTGAGAGCTGGCGGCCTCAGTGAATGGAGGATAATAAAGGTGAAGTTGATGTAAGCACAAGAAATCAATGAAGAGGCTACAGTGTATTAATTACACATTGCACTTGGAGGCATCACATTGGTAAACATTTTTGTTGTTGTTTTTTTAGCGCTAGCTGTACAAGTTTAAAGGGGGACTCCACCGATTTTACACATCAGAGTTTGGGTTAAGGTCTTGGGTGAACAACAGCACGTATGAAAAAGTTGTATAAAGTCTTCTGCTGCTCCAGAAGGAGCGGTGTGTGTGAAAAACTGCCTCAAGTGATGTCCCTTTTGTCAGCTTCTTATTTTAAGTTTGAAAATTCCAAAAAAAACAAAAAACAAAAAAAACTGAAGCTGTACAGTAAGAAGAAGTGAACTTACTAGAGCCCTTTAGCTCGCTCCTCTTCACTGCTTGGAGCTAGTGGCTCTAGACTATGTTTGTAATGTAGGCGCCAAATTTCCAGAGTCCAACACTGTTGTATGAGTGTAATTCTGAAGTGGTGAAGTACTCTTAGGGTTATTCTTGTGATGGAGTATTCCACTCTAATTACAGTAGGTTTTTAATTTGCTTATCAAGAGAAAGACCAACCTATCACCACTATCCCCAGCAACTCTCAGAGACTATATACTGGTGTGTAGAACTAAAGATTTGAGATTTTGTGGAAGGGTGGACTGTTTTTTTCACTGTGTTGGCATCTTGTTTATTCCCTCTATCCGTGTACTGTATCTACCCTTTTCATTCTGCCATTCTTTCTTTCATCCCATCTGTCTGTGCATATATGTGTGTGTGTGTGTGTGTGTGTGTGTGTGTGTGTGTGTGTGTGTGTGTGTGTGTGTGTGTGTGTGTGTGTGTGTGTTTCTATCAGGAGAAGTCAGACTGACCTGGCTTCTTGTTGACATCGGCAGTGAACAGCCAATCAGCCGCCTTTTTGGCATCTGGTCCAGTGAGATAGAACTTTCCAAAGTAAGACATGTCAAACACAGCCACCCCGTGTCTACATGAGAGGCACTCGCTCTTAATCTGCATTTTTAAAAGATCACAACATACACATCCAATTAACAGATACCCTAAAATGGCTACATATCTCAGGAGACAGATCCTAGAAGGCAGCATTCATTCGTGTTTGCTCATCCTCTCTGAGTTAGTCTACTGCTCCCCATCAAATTCCTTTTTACACCATAAAACTCACTGACTGTTCATCGCTGTCCCCTGTCCATGGCCGCTTTTTACCATGAGGTTACGTGTCCCCTTGCCACATGGGAGCCTTACTGGTGCAATTTAATGACACACACACACTCACAAATTTTTACACTTGGTTGTCTTACCACGTCATGATGTGGAGGGAAGTCAAAGGTGTACTCTTTCCCCAGCAATTCGTTGTATTTGTAGTTCGCATTCTTGCTAAAGTCATAAGCTCCATAGTAATCGTAGTCTTTAACCTTTACAATAACACAGGCAAGAAAAAAGCAGAGGTTAATCCCTCATTATTGTTTATAAAGTGTAGAGAAGGACAAAGCACTGGGCTAAATACTGAGTCAGTGTCATCAATTATTGGCAGTCAACCTGTTCCAACAAGAAGAAAATTGCATGAGGAAAAATTGCATCTTAAATGTTTATGTCTTTCCAAGTGCCTTTTTTTTTTTTTTAAATATGTGGATGTAAATAAATCATTTTTATGCATCTGCTGGTGCACAGTTTATGAGTGTGCTGTAAGTGTGTGTCTCTCACAGGAGCAGGCCCGTCTTTGTTGAACCAGCCAGGTCTCTCCCAGCCATGTCTCTCCTGGAACACACAGCCCTGCTCCGTAAGCACCTGAAACAAACAATCACACACACAAAAACAGAAAGGTAAAATTAGTAAAGAATGTTGAGTAATTACTATTTCAGTTGTTTTCTTGTCTTTGAAAACTTTGCACAAATGTGAGATGTTATTTTATTCAAAATGATGTATTGAGAAGAAAAGATTAAACTAAAGGTGTTAAGTCTTATACAAGGGCATCCAGACTACTGTTATTGAGCATTTAAAGCAAAACTAATTGATTTTTTGTGGCTACTTGGGGGCAGCATGGTGAACTTGCTGTATGGCGAGCTTGCTATCAAACAGTCAAACTCAAAGCAACAACAGCATCTGTATGGATTCGTGTTTCTGGCTGCCTAAGGAATGTAAGTGCAATATTCACTCTCCTTTTAGCCCCGTTTTGGTCTCCGCCATCTCCTGAGAAAATTATACGGCTCTTTAAAGGCTCCACTATGCTCAGAAGCAAGTTGCTAACTATTTCTGTCTACAGGCAGCATGAAGTTACTATATCAGAGCTCTTTTGCTTCAAACATCTACCTGATGCAGCAGGACACTAGGTTGATGAAAACTGTGAGACCGAGCAGAAAGGCTGAACCAATGAGCTGAAAGAAACTAAAATTGTCCATAGAGCTGAAAGGAACAGCAGATTCAGGTGATAATAATTCTGTGTGATTTTTGTCACTACACACAAATTCTTTCACGTTGCAGATATTTGATGCAATGTTAAAATAAAAAATATGATCTGTGCAGCTTTAAAACCCATTAAATATGACACAATAAGCAAAAAATTAACTTGCCTAAATATTACAAAATGATCCTACATGGGCGGAATTGACAGAAGTGATGGTAAAACCCTCTTTTGGCTTAAACGTTTGTAAATATAGCATGCTTGTTAAGTCTTGAACAGTGTTGAAATAAGATATTTCAGTGCTCACCATCCTCCCTGTTAAAATTGACAGTCGCCCACAGTTGGTAGGTATGTTCTGCTATGCCCTCCTCCTAGCAGGCAACTAGCTTTCTCTTGCCAAAACTTCCCACACTGAGCTATATTTACCATCCATGCTACCGAGGTGGAGAAATCGTGTGAGCAGCAATGACAGAGATGGCCTGTTTCAGCTCTGAAATAAGCTCGGCTTGCCTCTGAAAGTAGACGGTCTCATTACTTGCACGGGGACACCTTAGATACCTCTTAGCCATAATACATTCCCTTATGATTAGGAAGTAGAACCAGTATATTATAAACAAAAGGCCATTTAAGAAATAATAATTTGACTTTTTCAGTGTTTTCCCTCCTTCGCTCTACCACATCTACATTTATCCAAGGCTCTCCAACAGCAGAAAGGCTGGTTGCTAGGTGATGGCCCTTGACAAGTGGTTAGCAGGGGTCTCCATGGGCTTACAGCCAAAACGTAGGACCAACCCAGTCTCACAGGGACTGTGCTCTTTCAAGACAGTCTGACTACCTGAGAGCAGTGTCTCTTCAGTGCTACATGCTGTAGCTGGCTAGCGTAAAATCTGATGCCATAATTACAATAACCATAACATGATTATAGATGACTCTGCAGCCTCATGCAGAATAAGGTCTTTCGTTTCAGCTGGAAAAAGTTGAGATAAAAGCAGGAATTTAGTGCTTTAAATGCTGCGCTGATGTAGAACAGGACAATAGATCGAAATAACACTGTTTGCTTCTAAATTAATCTGAATTATATGTTTTATATTATGAAAGTGATTCATTGGAAACTGGTCAGTGATTGTTTAAAGCTGGAGCTCTAAATTTCAATTGGTTTTTAAAGCATTGTGAGGGGAAAGGTTCGCACTGCACTGGAAAACAAAAGTGAACATGTCATTCGATGCACGTAGCGAACACAGCATCAAAGAGTGAAGGTGCTTTTCAGGAGAAAGATCACATGGACAGTGGCATATATGCTGCCAATCTGTGGATTTACTTAAAAAAAAAAGAGGTGCAGGTCTTATGACACACATCATATGAAACTGGTATGTTGCTCTTATGACAAATGGCGCTCTCTTTGTAAAAGCTACTCATAAATGGTGCTTGTTATCATTATTTGTATTGTGTATCAAGTAAGGCTGATGGGTTTTTGTTTTTTACTGATTTTTACAAAAAATGGATAAAAAAGACCCCCAACAGACTAGTTTAAATTGATTTTCTGTCCCAATCAAATAAAGATAAAGGGTGTGTTAGTTCACCAAGTCCTATATGTGATGGATACAGCTCCAACAATACTTTGAGTCATAAAAAGTGAGCAGAGAAAAGAGGACAGAACAGATGAGCAGCCAATTATGCACCTTGTGTCGTTCTAAGTATAAAAGAGGATAATAAAGACATTGAGAGATACATTGTTTGCACCACAAATAGTATCTATAAGGTTTTTCACATGGATATTTTCTGTTGTAGACCTTTGTCGATGTAATTTTCACTTATTCGTCTGTAGTCAAGAGACAAAATCAGATAGTAATTAATTCAAATACAAGACTATTTTTCTTCATAAAATATCAATGTTATGCACAGTCAGGGCACAATCCACTAACTGAAAAACATTTAAAAGGTTACCATCCCTTCATGCCTTTTTACTGCTTATTCAGTACAAAAAGCCATTTGGGAAATTTGTTAAATTATGCATAAAGATATCAGGGAAGCTAAATAAAACAAGCTCTACAAGAGCAGTAGACAGAGCCACAACACATACCGACAACATTGCTAATTCAATTTGTGTGACAATAATCTGTTCTGCAGGGGTAGATATTGCAAAAGTTAAAAAGGTAAATGAAGTCTGGAACAGGAAAGCATGGCTAAGTGGGTCATTAATGCATAAAATATGGTGGTGTGGCCCATTAAGAGTTTTTTTCAGGCTAAGGAGAGAAAGGAAGTTGAAAGACATCCAGGACCAGGCTCCCAAAGCTAAGTGGATCATTCATAGTCCTGTTGGCAGGGATTGCATTAATAAATGTAGATGCCAAGGATATGTTACTCTGCTAACTGCTTTCTGCATGATAAATCTAAATCAGCTGCATGTATTTGACCAAAGGACACCGGGGGGGGGGGGGGGGGTAAGCAGAGAATGTGAGGAGAGGGTGACAGAGAGCTAACATGCAGAGAGAGTATATCTAGGTTTGCAAAATAATGACGGACATGAAAGTGCACACACAGTTGGTTCTACATTCCTATTTGCGACATAAACCTGATTTTAAAAAACTGAGATGTTCTCTATTCATTGTCTTCTCTGTACATTTATGCACATATATGATCAAGCCTGTGCAACCTGGGGTTTCAGCAGCATCATTAATATGTTGATTTGCTCTATCAACACATTACTGTCTCAATTAGCTAATCAGACACTGAGATTAAAGAGGCTAATTGAGAGAAAGAAACAGCAGCTCCTCTTTTACTATCAGACGAAACACAGATTGTAACAAGGACAGAGACCATGGGAGGAGGGAGAAACACACATTAAGAGTGGATAATATGGTGAATATATTAGGAAATTGTGTCGAGGATGACGTCTTAATGATAGAATATTAGATGAGATAAACATGCTAGATACATATGAGGAAAGAAGACATGGAGTGGAATAAATGGCCTGGAGAGAAGAGCAAAAATCAGACAGGTATAAGTGAAAAGCAGTGAGTCACACGACCTCTAAAAATATACGAGGTTATCAAAGACGACAGGTCAGATTATAAGGCAGTAGAGCAGCTCCTGTGACATAAAGAACTGCAATAGTTTCATCTATGCTAAGAAACCTCGCCAAAAGGTGAAAAAGCCAAAAGGTGTCTTACTGTCCAAATACTACGAGACACACAACGCTGCCCTCGCTTATTCACAGTCAGTAAAAGCACCGTTTACCTAACTGAAAGCACTTGGTTAAGTCAAGGTTAAGCTTAATGTTTATCAGATCTAGGAAAAATATATCTCAATATAGTCTTAGAACATATCAGATAATGGCACTAAAATATGAAAACCTTCCTGCTCTTAGATGTTTGTGTCTTTTGTTGAACATTTCTTCATACTAAAGTTGTTCAGTAAAGACACAAACACTGTAAACTATGTGTGTATTCAGGATAGAGAAAATAACAGCAACACTCTTCAACCTCACACAATAACTGAAAAAAGGCTATTTTTCTTATACAACCATCCCTCTATGCATTTGTGTTTTTACTTGTTTTGCTGTTTGACATTTTTCCCTAGAATGTGAGAATGTGTCTAAGAGTATAATATGTTTTCAATCAGTGAATTATTCATTCACAGCCCTGTTACGATATGGAGCTATATCAATACAACTGAAATGAATAGTTCTTTTCTTTCCTCTGCTACACCTTTTAATAGCTATTCTTCTTCTACAGAAGAAGAAAAAGATTTTTTTTGCCAATTAAACCTGTACTGCTCTGATTTAAATGACTCATCAAACACAGATGAAGAGTTGAAAACAGCCCGCATTAGGGCGGTTTCCTTGAACTCCTCCAGAAGCATTCTGTTTAACTGTCTGCATTGGAGATCAAACCTGATGGAAAGGGTCCCTCCTCATGTTACGGCTGGCCAGAGGTTCATCAAACGGGAACACCACAGAGTAGTTTTTAGCATAAGACTCATGGCTCCTCTCTCTGATCCAGCGTCTGTTGTCTGTCAGCGAGTTGTGGAAACGCCTGAGACCCGAAACAGAGGAATTTAAAAGATTAATGCTCATCAAAAGTCACCGTCATTCAGACATTCATTCAGACATTCATTAAAACTTCATTATTACTCAGGTTCTTGCTAGCCATTGATGAAATCTGAAATTCAGAACAGGTTTGGCTTTGTAGAGGGGTGTCAAACCTATTAAACCTCCGGTGGTAAATGCCACTGCTCATAACCGTCATGTGTTTTCATAAAGTATTTGTGTGCATTGACATACCTGATGTCGTATCCATACATATCCTTTTCAGGACGGCCGTGTATGATCCAGTGAGCCAGCTCTCTACCACAACCACCTCCCAGCATCATACCTGACAAAGACAGAGTAAGGATGATACAGAGACTTATGGACAGCATCTCCTAATCCTTACAGAAAACACATTATCTACCAACTAGAAAATTAGTTGATTAATCAATTTAAAAAATGGATGCGATGGTTGCTTGTTCTAGCTCCTTGAATGTGAGGATTTGCTTTCCATCTCTCTGCATATAATTTTTCATTAAATATCTTTAATGAAGATAATGGAGTGAGTCACTTTGGCCTGATATATTGTGACAGCCATGTTTTCACCATTTTCAGACATTTTATAAATTAAATGATTCAGTGACCAATCCAAAAGGGAAAAAATTGATAATTAACTGATAATGAAAATGGTTGTTAACTGCAGAACAAATACTGAGTTTTTATAATCCGACTCTCAGAGATTACTGGGTCAAATGCACAAGCAGTACTTGGGAAATGAGAGTGTAAAATCTGAAAAGAATTACATGACCTCTCTCCCCTTCTGTCTCACCGATAGCCTGTCTCGAGGACAGAAGTATGTCTCATTAATAGAGAAGAGAAGAGAAGAGAAGAGAAGAGAAGAGAAGAGAAGAGAAGAGAAAAGATACACAGAGCAATTTTTGTCCTCCATCACAGCCTCTATGTCATATGACCTACAGAGGATTGTTTTGACCTTTGTTCTAGCATTTGACCCTTGCTCACAGCTGCCCCTGAGCAATCTGACTTCATCAGCTGCACCCAGCTGCTGCAGCATTCTATTTATTTCAACTCCACCAACAAACAAACAGTGGCATTCAATATTTTATCCATCCAGGCCCAAATCTTCTGGGTTAATGAGCTGTTCCCTTTTAGCAATCCCCTTCTTGTGTTGCTGGTAATTTGCATATAATGTGAGAGTGGGTGTGTGGGTGCGTGTGTGTGGGTGTGTGTGTGTGTTGTGCACACATAAATACACATTTGTTGCGAGCACAACATAAATATGCAGCAGCACGACCAAAGTGTCCTTGCATCCCTCCTTCATCCCTCCATCTCCATCCCTCCGAAGTGAAGTGATGAGAGGAGGAAGAGGGCGTCCCCTCTCTCTCCATCTCCCATCTCTCATCACTTCACTCCGGGTCAAGCCTGGGTGGACATCTGAATGTCATGTGGGATGGACAGCTGGGATGGATGGGTGGGTGCAGGGGCAGAGAGATAGAGGGAGGAGGTTGAGAGGGGGATGATGGAGTTCTCCCAGGACAATTTGCAGACAACCAGCAAGGCAAGGTGGCACTGATAAATGCCACCAAAGATGACCACACTGATGTGTGAGTGTGCATCTGCGTGTGAACTCTCATGTTTGTGCTTCCACTCATCTTGTCATCCCTCCTCTCCGCCCTTGTACTTCCCTTTTCCTTCCCTGATATCTGTGTCTCACTTTGTTATTGTTTATGTTGCGCAAAAATTTGTTCCTTTCTGTCATTATCCCTCATTTCCTCTCCTTCCTTCTGCATTAGTCTTGAAATGTCTTTATTTGCTCTCTCCCTCTTTTCTGATCGTTACAGGGATGTCGCTAGTAATTCAAAAGATGCTTTTGAAGAGGAATAAACACACAATTGTATTTATTTTTGTCTATTATGTACCTCCTTACTTTAACCCAATAATAAACAGATGTGGCAACAATTTTGGTAATCAAATTATTGTTTTCGTAATTTCTAAAAGCAAAAAGGCAAAGATCATCTGAAGACATCACCCTTGATCCATGTGAAATTAAAATTTACTGTAATTTTACGGTCAAATCAATTAATCTAAAAAGTAATCTTCAGATTAATCAATAATGAAATCAATCATAAGTTGCAGGCCTAATTAACCCTGTGAATTATCACATTTCTTGCCTTGAGCCAAATAAGCTGTGGGGGATCATGTGCGTGCATTTGTTTTTGTGTGATGGAGTGAAATGGACAGAAGACTCTTCTTTTGCCAGAGTGACAAAGAGACGGGGGGCGGATAACAGGCTTAGAGAGGGGGAGTAAAGGACAACATAGAATAAGGGGACATCTTTCAAGCTCCTATTCTGATAAGATCTAGGCTGTTTCCATGGTGTGTGTGTGCATGTGGAGTATTAGTGTGTACACCAGACATATAGAAGGCATTGGGACCATTCTTTCTGTGCATGGCTAGTCATAAAGATCCCTATGTAAGTCACTGTTACCAGGTGTGATATCAGCTTGGCACTTTAAAACAGAGTCGAGGTGACAAGGGGACTGCAATATTTTGTCCAGCTCCATTCAGATAGGAATGTTCAGTTTTTATTTGCATAAAACGGCTAAGGCATTTTTTTCATTAAAAATGTGTGTCCATTAATTTTTTGATTAATCAATTTGTCTATTACTGACTGAAAAGTGAAAAATGCCCATCATGATTTCCAAAAGTCAAGGTGATGTCCTCAATTACTTGTTTTGTCCGACCAACAATCCCAAACTTAAAGATATTCAGTTTTGATTATTTGGGTTTTGTGCTTTGCTTTTCCTTTTCTCAAGTTATTAGGCAAAATGTACGAGATATAAAAATGAATCAGCAACCCAGCGAAAAAAAAGAAAAAAGACAGAGAAAATGCCTTTGTGTGCAATGTGAGTGCTGAGACCACTGTATCCTCCTCACTCTTTAGGATCCACCTCTCTGCACCTCCCAAGCTATTGCCATAAAAACTCTGGAGCTCAACCTTGTAGTCATTCGCAGTCTTGCAGAAAAAAAAAAGCTTTCTCTCAACTGTCTGTTAACACTAATGGCAAGTATTTTATCCTTTATGGCCCCCCCCCCCAATTATCTGTGCTTTTCAGATTGCTGAGATGCTCACATTCCTCCCTCTTCTATGTCTGAGGTGAGCTCATCTGCGAGTGAAGTAATGGAGTCACTCTGGCTGTTGTTTGTACGCGTTTGCGCTTGTCCTCCACGGACTCCGGGAGCACTCCATTATTCATTTGTACCTTTAGAGGGTCCACAGAGATTGGCAAAGGCTGGGTCAAAGTCTAGGAAAAACACTCTTCGACCACTTCTCCTCGCTCGTTTTCTCCCTGTTTTTTTGCCATTTACTTTCTTTGAAGGTTCCCCTGACCTTTCTACCTCCATCAGTTCATAGATTCCTTAAGGGAAAGCTGTAACCCATGAAGTATTTGAAAGAATACAACAGTCAGTGATATGTATCATTTGTTTTAGGTAAAGTTTATGAAGTCAACAGTTTTACTTGGGATTTCTTTACGCTCAGTAATCATCCTGAACATCCCCTGTCCTCTCTAGTCTTTTGTCTCTTTAAAAGTCTCAAACTCCCCCAAACCCGCTCCCACCCTCAGGCTGAATCACCCTTCGATCTTTCTGCCCCTGCAACACTTACCAGCACTGTTGAAGCCACATCCCAGGAAGAAGCCTCTGACCTCTGGTGCCTCTCCCATCAGTGGCTTGTGGTCTGCGGTGAATGATTCTGAAGAACATACAGATGGAAAAACTTTGCAGGTAACAGTCGAAATGAATGTAAGATACACAGAACAACGACAGAGGTGAAAATTGCTCCTAATAATACCTTTATTTTCTCTAAGAGCTCCAGCGTTTCCTCCATGTCTCAACTCTTATGCAGTTAAGGGATACACTTAACCCTTTCCTTTCTGTCCCATGGATATTTCGGGAGTATTCAAATAAACCTAGTTACACCAACTTTAACCCTAATAAAGTCCAGTGTGGCAAAAAATTTTGAATAAGTATTTGCAACTACAGTTATTAAAATAAGTGATGGAACTCGGGTAAAGTAACAGAGAAAGAGAAAGCCCAGTATGGACATAAATACAAGCACTATAGTGGTGCTATTGACCTGAACTTAAAGAGAGAGAGATCAAGGTCAAGTGCTTCACTCACCAAGGCTAAAAATACACACATACATTCACTCTCAATCACTCTCAGATCACTCTGACACACACACACACACACACACACACACACACACACACACACACACACACACACGTGTACCGCTGAACACAAGAAGATGTTCATCAGTCATATTCAATTACCTGCTGAATAAGCCAAGAGAAAAAATGTTTAACCTTTAACCTTTACCCTAAACCAACCTTTGGAAGAATGGAATCACCAAAACACTTTTCTATGGGGCCATTTTTCTAATTTTCTATCCTCATAAGGATGTAAGCACTCACAATACTTGGATCATGGTTGTGAGTTCTTCTCCGTTCAGCCTGCTCTCTCAACAAGGAAACAGGACTCACTAAGCTCATTGTGAAAATACATTGCTCAATTTGATGCACTTATCGTGAAAATACAGCACAGAGTCACAGGTGGGCAGATGGCCCATAACAACAGGAGTCTGATAAAATCCCAATTTTTATCTCTTCTCAATTTATCTGAGTTTGGATTCTCTCTGAGCTCTGTCTTTATTGATTTCTGACCTTAATTTATTTTTTCTTCCCATCATAGTTTCTCCTCACTCCATCTCTCCTCCTTTACGTCTCTACTTATGTTGTTATCCATCTGTCTCTCTCTTTTTATGTCTCTATTAGTGTCCCCAGTTCTTAATTTCTCGGTTTATATGGCACTCTTTCTTTTTGTCTTCTTCAGATTTCCTTTTCCATTCCTATGTTTCCTGTCTTCCAGCTGTTAATATATGTGTGTATTTGTTTTAAGTGTTTGTTTCAACACACTAAACCATTCATTCTTACACACTCCAAGCAGCTGCATCATGATATAGCAATGAAAATTCCAATTCAACACCGAAACTCTTCAGGCTACACAGTTACAGATCATCTCATTTAGCAATGTGATAATGCCTGGACAAGGAGTCAGGCTTGAGTTAATCAAACCATCTCGTCTACGAACATGACGCATAGACTGTTTGTTTATATATTCTTGAGCAAGTGCAGTATGCGAGCGGTAAATAAGATTTTTTACATTGAAACTGCTGTTTGTATGTGTGTGTGTGTGTGTGTGTGTGTGTGTGTGTGTGTGTGTGTGTGTGTGTGTGTGTGTGTGTGTGTGTGTGTGTGAGTGGACTTGATTACCTGGTGCCCAGAGTAGGTGATCTGCTGATGTTGCCTCAATATGTTGTGTGAAATGATCCCTCAATATGTCAAACAAAAAAAAGGCGAACCAGGTCAAACAAACTGAAAAAAAAAAAAAAAAAAAAAAAAAAAAAATAAAAAAAAAAAAAACTGTAACCTTAAAAGCACAAAAATTTGCAAGGACTTGTTTCCTGATGCTGCCAAAACACAAGTATGTTTAAAAAAATAAATAATTTTCATTTTCATTTTTTACACATTTTTTATAAACTCCAAATTTTGATGATTTGGTTTTCATTATCACACAGATTTTTTTTTAATGAAATGTGCATCCTGCATGGAAGAGAGGAAACAGGAAGAGCACCTTCCACTGGAAAAAAACTGCGAAAAAAAATTGTAAGAACATGCAAATTAGTACCTAAAATGCTGGGTAATTATTTGGACGCGGTGTATTTTTGAACTAAAAATTAACAAAAATAAATTCCAGAATAATACGCAGCTCTGGTTGTTCTTTAAATTTTTCCCACAAAATAAATCAACGCTACCACAGTAGATTTTTGGAATGTTCAATGCCGCTGCACCAACTCAAAGCAAAGGTAATCGAGACTGATGTGCTCTTTTTCCTCTTTCTTCCTCATCACTGTTGACAAAAACCATGACTTCAGTCCAAGTTAAAACATGACACTGTGGAGAGCAAACTGTGCGAGTGACGCGCACAGTGCAGCCACAACACATCCTGTGGCATCTGTCGAATTGACTCTTTCTCAATAGGGGATCAACATCTGTCAAAACAGACCCTTCCCTCTCCGTTTCTTGTCCAAGCTTTAATTTGCTCCCATCTGGACTTCTGCAAATCCCTCCATGTCAGCCAGGCCAGAATGCAGTGTTTAGCTCCTACAACTCATGCCGAGCAGCGCAGAACTTCGCCTTTGAAATTCTCCCCTCCCACACTAATCTGGCTGACTTGGGATGCTCAAAATCCAAAAAGTCCACCACACCAGCTTGTGCTCTGTTCTGCGATTTTATCAGTCACTCGTTTCAACCTATATCCCAGCACTGATCTGGTCCTCCCTCTCTCATGAACTTTATTCTTCTCAATGGCTCCTCGATGTTGAAATTCCATTCCCACCCCACGCAAAAGGAGACATTATTCTCTCTTACTTACAGAGGGTAACTGACTCTAGATAACATCATTAACTTAATGCATAAAATGCCAAATATGTTGAATATAAGCAATTCTTTAGAAAAAAAAAGTCTGCAGTTAGACAGAAGAGCTAAGGGCATTCTGAAAGGAGTTCCTGTGGTCGTACAACTGACGTCAATGGTGACACTTTCAGTTTTGACTAAGACTCACCAAGAGTGTCACATGGATGTGCGAGCAGAGAGCAGCTGCTTTCATGTGAACAAAGAATTCTGCATTATTACCGAACACTGTCACTTAACTGGAGTATTTGAGGAGCAGCGCTCTTTGTCCTACACACCACACTTCTCTCAATCCCTCCCAAAGCCATCGATCCTGCTCATCTTCACTCAGTAGGCATCTTCTATTCTCTCCGTCTCCCTTCTAATTCTCCTTTCTGTATCTCCCCTTTCTTCCTCCATCCGCCTCAAGACATCAAAGCGATGCTCAGCTGCAGAATGAGAACAAAAGACGCTGCTTCTGCACAAAGAGATCCTCTAAAATGTAAAACCACTGAGGAGTCTGTAGACAGGGAGGCAGCCAGACAAAATGACAGAAAGTTGGGAAGTCACTCCTAGAGGCAAGAAGATATTATCAGTGTCATGCAAAACCCATGTGTCTCCTGTCAGGGAAAATGAGACCAAATATATTTTTTTAATTATTAACATCATATTGACAATTTTTGGGCTCAGTCCTGCTTTTTAGAATGATTCTTGATGGTTTTTGATATCGGCATACTTCAAAGTCCTTCCTTTGCAATTCTGAGGCTCGTGATTAGTTTGAACAGATAGTAGACTTTACATGTGAGTGATGTGAGGAACAAATGGTTGAAAGTCCGACAGGACCGAACAAAATTAAAGCGCTACAACATCCCGGGATACCAGGACAGGAAGAGGGGGAGAAATGCATGCCTACAAACCCGCCAGCCCGGTTAACAAACCTGTCCTTGACAGACAGCACACAACCATTAGGACAAAAAACCACCTGTGGATTCAAAGGCTTTAAAAAGATCAATGTCCAAAGTCAACCGCTCCTAAAGATGTCAGTCTGTGTGAACAGCCTGTAGAGCTGCTTTTTAAAGCTGCCAAATAGTAGTTTGAAAGATTTGTATTCACAGCCATTTGTTATTTTTTCCTTTACAGCAATACTGTGGTTTTTCTATTCCAATTAAAGCAATTTCACTGGTAGTTAAGCTAAAATGATTAGGTTTGTGATTGGTGCCAAAAGAGCAGTTACGGGGTTGTTCAAATCAATGGGTTTATCTCCTTTGGAGCATGCATTATGCTCATCTGTCTGCATATTAGAAATTATATGTCTAGTGTGAGAATAAGGAGACACTTGAGTTACACCATGGATGAAAACACAATACTTTGATAAATTGCCTTGCTGAATATGTTTTTCTAGAAAAAGCCCTTTTCATAAAAGAAAAAAACCAACAACTTTTCTAGCGTGTCAGTATTTAATTGTGTCTTCACACAAGCCATGGAAAAGGTTTTAGTATTTGAGTTCAGCATTAGTTTTCTGTTCTAAACATTTTCTTTCCATTTACAGTACAATAAAGAAATATGCTTATTCACTTGCTTGCCACATGTTAGATGAGAGGATTGATACCGCTCCCGTCGTTGTACTTAAACCACAACTTGTTTTTTCTGCACTTCAGCTTTTGTATGGATTAAACCAACGAGATACAACGTAGCTCTGGTACCTACCAGCAACTTTTACAGTATAATAACTTTTACAGGCTAGCTGTTTATCCCTACTTCTAGTCTTTGTGTGAAGCTAGGCTAGCTGCCTCCTGGCTATGCACCAGTCAGTGGTATCCATCTTTTCATCCAAAATCTTCAGCAAGAAAGAAAATAAGCACATTTTGCTGCTAGCACTTCTGCACCTCTGTTTCACCAAAGTTTTGAATGCAGAACTACTTATAATATAGTCATTTGAAATTATGATATTGCCACTTGTGTAAAGGATCATAATACATTCTCCTACCACTGTGGGAAGATTAGTAAACACACACACACACACACACACACACACACACACACAGTTTTATGAGTCCTGATGTGAATACAGTTTGACCTCCAAGCTAATACACCAGTAAGTAATGAAGGCGAGGGAAAGAAAAACAGAGTAAATAAGATGTGAGGTCAAAGTGACAGAGTGAATGAGAAGTATATAAACAGGATTAAAGTTTTATTCCGCTACCTAATTGAAGTATTTGATTTTATATCAAACAAGACGGACATTACGTCATGTCTCTCACTCAGGCACACAGACAGTCAATATGTGAGCTTCGAGAGTCTCAAAGCTATCGACACTGGATGAGATGGTTAATCATCGGATAATATTGAAACTTACCTCATCCCAGAAGATGGGGTTGTGTTCATAGCCACCCACAGACAGGGCGTCACCTTGGAGGCGCAGGTACACCGATGCATCGTGGTCCCTGACATTTGGCATGTTCTGCAAAGAGCGGCGGTTACAGTGGAAGCATTCAGGACATGATCGAACATGAATTATTACAAACACATCGCGCTGCAGTGGAAAACAAGACACGGATAATATATCTAAAGAGTGTTCGCTTGCATTTTTTTTCATTTTCAACTAATTTGTAAACTTATGAAGAGTGCACGACAAAAGTTACTCGAGGCACAGGCTGGCAGCTAAAACTTTAAGGTTTGTATTCTTTTTTTCTATTATCTATTCAATTTATTTATTCTGCTTTACACAGGGGGAGCTGTACAGAACAGTGCATACAATAGGGGACATAATAGCCATAAAAATCTTTTACAGCACCAGTGGTATATACCATAACACACCTTAACAAACCATAGCATTTCTTTATGTATGGTACCATAGCAACTGACAAACCATGAAATCCTCTTTCAAGACACAGCAAAAAGGAACAGTCATCCCCTTGTATCACAGTAAAAGTACAAGTACAAGTGTCTAATGAATAGTTACACTTTAAGTAGGTTTTGTCTTTGTATTCATTCTGTGGCGAGCACTTTTCATTCCAAAGTCGACCGGCTCTCTGGGTACAAAATCAAAATACCAGTGAACAAGCTGACATTTGGAAAATGGGCTCACTACATTTAATAAAAGCCAAACTGCTCCTTTCCTCTCTCTTCTGCGCAGAGTACAGAAGGCAGTTTACTCCATGTGATCAATACTGAACACTGCAATACATTCTGTCCTTCATGTTCTCACACAGATGAAAAACAAACACCAGTCACTATGAGCAAGTCTGCCAAACTGCAAGTCTGCTACTGCAGCCTTTCAGGACAAAAAAAACACATCTATGCACACACACACACCTGCGTTGAGCATGAGACGTTTGACCTGAAGTTGCACTCCCTGGTGGGACCAGGTTTCTCGATGGCATCCGTGTGTGCTAGAGTGTCACTTTGTGTGTGGGCTGATGTCATTGTAAATCATGTAGCAGTAATTCTGGTTAAGCTGCTCTTAAACTACATAACACAGGGAAGCTCTGACAGCCTGTCTAAAACCACTGGCCTCTGGAGGATGAGCACAGTGATGCGTGTGTGTACACTGACTAAATCTAGCACACTCTAGGCTCAAAGTCACTGAGTTACAGTGGATCATGTGCACAAGCCGTGTCATACGTGTGTTGTATCTGCACACAATGGCATCCACTATGCTCTCCAAACACACACACACACACACACACACACACACACACACACTTCTGACATTAATGTGTACAAACAAATCAATTCTTACACAAACAAGCACACACACTTCATTCTAAAACACACTAACAGCCTGGGCCATTATAGGCTGAAATCTGTGTCGACACAGTGCCCCCTGATGGTCATTTAAACTTAATACATATCGATGACGGAATTTCTTTCTTCACAGGGAATTAAATAAACAAAAAAATCTAAAATATTACAACACAGGTTATGGAAACGGCCAAGGGGTAAATTGGAAATTATGCAAAACAAATATAGAACAGAACAGAACATAACAGAACAACATAGAACAGAAAGAAACAGAACTTTATTGATTTCATCTCAGAATAAAAAAGTGTTTGGTTTCAAACGCATCCTATAAGTTCAGAGTGTAAAAACTGAAAAAACATAGGGTTTAAACTGTCGGGATGTTTAAGGCTCTGCCTCTTGTCCTGACGCTATACGGTATACAAGTGTTAAGCTGCCAAAGAAGATGAAGCCATTGTGTGCAGTTCTTAAAATCAACTAGTATTTTTGGAAATATTTCATTATGAAATATATCCAACAACAACTGGAAATGTGTGATACCACATCCAATCATACAACTCAGAATCTTTTTCTCAAATGTTGGAAACATCACACAGCTTTAGATAATTATTACAATAAAATATAAACATTCATCTGGGCTTATTTTGAAAAAAGTAGCTTGAAAGATTTGTATTCACAGCCAAGAATCTAGTAAAAGTTCTAATATCATAGTGCAAGCTTAACTCATAAGTAAAGTTAAGGTGAAGGTGGTGGGTTTTTTTCAACAAACTTGCAGTCAGGAACCCTCCAAGATGAAAAGACGAAGATTAAAGATAAGTCTAACGTGTCTTATATAGACAAGAATTTTTGAACTCATATCTTCCACATGCCAGCAGGCTATTTGGGCTTACAGAACAGTGTGTCAGTGGTTGATTTTATTATTAGTGTAACGTATCTTTAACCACAGTATAACGGTTTAGATCAGACAGATGACTGTCCTACCTGTATGCCTTCAATTCTCTCTGTCACTACGTAGGCATGATGCATTGCTATGAGGGGCACCTTCACTCCAGCCATTTCACCCAGCTTGGTGGCCCACACACCTCCATGAAAAAAAACCCGCAAAGGAAAAAAAGTAAAAATCTCGACACTTTGCATCTTAGAAAAAACAATTAGGACAAAAGGTCTGTGAAAATTAATCACATTTAAGTAATCATTTTGATTCAAACCTCAATGCAATCTCACTTTTACTTGCCATTCTTGCATCAGCAAAGAGATCTGCTGCTTCAAATTAGCACTTCTTTATGTCTCCCTGACATTAATATACACAAACTGTGCAAAGTGAACAGCACAATGTTTTTTGTACATCCCAAACAAAACCAAAATCCTTGTCACCTGTGATTTTTTTTTGTCACTGGAAGGATTAGTTAGTGGATCTCACCTGCACAGTTCACTACACAAGGGGTCTCAATGGTCCCGTGAGGGGTCTCCACTGCCTTAATCCTCTTCACCCCGAGGTCATCGGTCCGCACTTTAATACCAGTCACAGGGCAGTTCTCGATCACCTAATTTAAAGACGACAGTTTGGGGTTATTAACATGCAACATGGATATACTGTATGTGCACTGCTCCATCCTTGGAGGAATGTTTGTTTGTTAAAACACAGAAGAGTTGTACAGTAAATGAATCAAGTAATATTTGAGCCTTTTTACTACCTGCCCACAGAGCAAGTGAATAGATTTCTATTCAAAGGAACAGCCTTGTGTTTTCAAATAGCACACACTCACATTAGATTAGGATCTCAGAATCTCACATACAAATACATACAGTCTGCCAAACAGTGATTTACATGGTTTCAGTGGTTTCAAGTGCTTTAGTATCATAAGGCTAAGTAAGGTAAACTAGGAATTGTAACATCACTGTTTGAGAAAGATTGTTGGTAATTTCATTATTTTTAGGACAGTGTTGCTGGATCTCATACCCTCCTTTCCAGCAGCTGTGTAGTCTTGGTTACCATGGGGATCCAGCCGAAAAAGTATCTGACTTCATTAGGCCAAAAGTCAGACTGAAGCCTCACATCTGCATTTTATTAGTATAAAGGTTAGCCTCTAAGTTTGTTTCAATGTAAAACCTTCATTTTCTCTCTCAGTTTTTAATTCTGAAATTTCTTTTTTATGTAAAGCACATTGGAATACATTTCCTCAGTATTACTGTAGGTTCTGTGCAGAGTATTTGCTCAGGATAATAACTCAGTTGACTGGATCTTACTAGTGAATAAAATTCACTTTAAAAGCACTGGCCATCATAAAACATGCAGGTCATAGACAATAGATCAGATAATAAGAATAATGGCTGTTTCTGTTATTTAACGACTGGCATATAAGCCTTCTTTTGTTTGAAACAGCAATTAATGTCTAGCTATACACAAGGCTGTGACAGAGCTCTATCTACACTAGAATTTCTTGTTCAAATAAGGGTGCTATTTTTACATTGTACTGTGTTATGTCTCTCTCTCTCTCTCTCTCTCTCTCTCTCCCTCTCTCCCTCTCCCTCTCCCCCTCTCCCTCTCCCCTCTCCCTCTCCCTCTCTCCCTCTCTCCCTCTCTCTCTCTCCCTCTCCCTCTCCCTCACACTCATTCACTCACTAACTCATTCACTCATACACACAAAAACATTAACACATTTAAAAAAATCAGACAAACTCCCTAACTTGTGGGATTGTCAGGTAAAGAAACAGATAATTGCAAATTCTAGATACATCCAAGAGCCAAATGAAAGTATTCTGAACAAACAAAATGCATGACATTAACATGCTGCACCATGATGTAAAGTGGACAGGAAAAAGGCGCAACGCTGAAATCAAAAACCTGAATCACACGGCCAACATTGTATAAGCTTCTATTTTCAGTGTAGTATTATAACTTTTGCGATACCGAACCATCTGCTTTTTTAAAAATTATAAATCAAAATATAATAAAACTTCTGAATGGTAGCTGATCTGTATTTGATTTACTCACCTTCAATTAAAAACATGTACATCCATGGTAAAATAAAGCATATGGTGTATACACATAGTCCACCAAGAAAACAAATTGACAGCATATCACTACACATTACCGTGGCTCCCCTGGCGGAGGCAGCTCTGGACAGGGTGGTACAGGTGCCTGCTGGGTCCATGGTGCCATCTTTTGGCACATACAGGGTTCCATACAGATCATCAACGTTCATCAGAGGATACAGATCCTTGGTCTCCGCAGGTGACAGGACATGGGACTCAATACCGTAAACTTTACCCAGCTAGAAAAAAAGAGGGATATTACATTTTTAAGTGGTTGTGGTCTTTCTTCAGAAGGAATCATTCATTTAAAGTAATCAGTTTTACCCCCTTAATTCTATTCTAAATTAGTTCTTACATGAAAATCTGTCAGGACTTTGCATCATATCAACATTTAAAAATGTCATTGACTTTTCTGGCCCCGACATTATAACGGATCAATGCGGCAAACTCTCTTAAGGCCCACTTGACCCCTCCTAAACATACTGTACCCTCTAATTTTGAATATTTCCAAACCAACAAGAGCCGCTGGCCACAAAGAGAACTCCTCACACAACACTTCCTACAAGTGCTTGACAGTAAAACGTTGGAAGAAAACAAACTATCACTTCATGCTATTATTCTTACCGTGAAGAGGGGTGTGTTGCATTATAGTCACTAGAGCAGCCCATCATTAGTTAAGTTTTAACTGAGAATTGTTGATCTCAATATTTTCACTGCGTTTTAATGGCTGGATTGGTTTTACATGGTGCATTAAATAGGTGAAGTTTGAGGTGAACTTTGAACTTGCAACACATATAATCAAGGTAAACAAAGCCTTTCCGCTTATGTGCTAAGTTGAGCAGTTAAAACTCAAATACCAAATTTGCATTTCAAGTCCCTAAGGGGTAGTAACAGTTAATTTGGTAATTGTGATAGCAAGGGTCATTAACCCAGTATTAGTCATGAGCTAGAACTTGTAGGCAGCTCCCCAATGGGCAGAAAGAATCAGCACATTTATATACACACAGAAAACAAATAAAATAAATAGATGTACTATATGAAGAGGACAACTTTAATAACCTTGTTATTGTAAAACCTTTGTTTACATGCAGCAGGAAAGTAATCAGATGTAGCTTCCACATAGAAAACTTATTTTGGAACGATAACATTCATTTGTATAGCATTTAGGATTACAGAGAGGTTAAGAGAGCAAAGAGCTTTTTCTTGTAGCACAAATGCGTTTGGTTTGGCAAAAAAGATATTTGCTTAGCTTCGGGAAAAGCTAAGTAAATAATCTCTAGACTCCTAGAACTTAATTCTTTGTATAAAAGGACAATCCTCTGTGCCAAACCGCTTTCATGCACCCAAGTACTGTGTAATGTGTAATGATCTTTCCTTTCATCCCACCTGGCCTCACTGCTGTAATAATTAATAATTCTTAATAATTAATTATTATAATATAATAATTAATCATTATAATTATTATAATTACTGCAACTTATGCCAGTAATTATACATTCGTATTTCTGCTCAGTGCAGGATCAGACTGTGTGGCATTTCCATACATCAGCTGTATGTATGAAAAACAAAAACAGGCAGCTACAACAATGTTTGTGTATCAGAAAGTAGCTTAGCATTTGTAAATGTTAGCCAGTTCAACATCTCCCGAGATGCTGAGCATCCATTATGGTTGCTGGGAGTTTTTGTTTTAAGTGTCTGTTCTATAGACTATTTCATCAGAATGACACCACTAACAAACAGGTTCATCCTGCTGTCACTGACATCAACAGTGCAAGAGAAAATGAAATTATTCCCATTAATTTAAGTTTATTTGAAACTGTGAAACGATCAACCAAATGGTGGTATTTCTTTGATATAATGTATTCAATTTTTTTTCTCCTGGTGTGACACTGCATGGTGGAAAGATTCTGATGAGTTTGCTCAAATGGTGGTATTCGACCACATGAGAAACTGGAGTTACAGCGAACAATACCAATTTCATTCTTCATACTCCTACAAAGCACACATTTGGCACTGGACAAATCTTGTGTCCCATGATGCCCATTAATCTCTTTAACCCTACCGTGCAGCTCTCCTTTCCTCGTGAAGGCGGAAACAAAGCCGTCTCTATTCTTACCGACATGAGGCGCTTGTACTCGTCCAGTCTCTGCTTGTTGGAGGCAATGAAGAGTCCTCCATTCTGGATCCAGCCTGTGTGGAGACCAGTCTCCTCTTCCAGGTCTTTGCTGATCACGTTCCGGGTGTGGGCCAATAGCTCCACCTCAACGTCGCTGGGACGGAGCTGCCACAGCAGGCCTGGTGGAAAGACAGACATTTCAGCAGATGGACAGAAATTCTTGAAAAAGGATGCATGTGCAGTATGTGACAAACACACATCTGTAAGCTCCTAATTAACAAAGACCAAGAAAGATCGGACTGAGTTAGGGTGGATGGTTTAAATAGTGTAGCAGTGTACTCTGTAGAAATATTTTATATGGAGGAAAATGTATTTGGCCTTATTGTCCAACCAGCTAACCCAGAGTTCTATACTGACTATAAGCATGTTTTACATTGCAACCATGCTATTGATGTATGATTAAAACAAGTTAATTTTTTTAATAGTAAGACAAAATAGTTGCACACTCAAAACTTAAGCATGTACTAGCTCACGGAAATTACACACTCTTTACACCTGTCCATATTGATACAGTTTGTTACCTGCAGTGTGCCAGGTGGTGCCAGCGGTAAGTCTGTCTCTCTCCAGCAGAACTGCGTTGGTCATACCCATCTTGGCCAGGTGGTAGATGGTCTGACAGCCCAGACTGCCTCCTCCAATCACCACCACATCCGCTGACCTGAGGAAGGTGGCAGATAACCGCAGGTGAGCTGAGACTGTGGCTTTCAAAGTGGGATAAAGACGATGCCACTTGAAACTAAAATCCATGCCACAATTCACTGAATCAAACCAACTAAAAAATAGAAGCTGCTTTCTGTTACTTAATGGAATAGTTTGATATCCAAACATCATAAAACATAAAAAACATTAAAAAAAAAACATAGAAATGTAATAAAAATCCAAACAGATGCACTTCTTCCATAAGTCTGCTAAGCTCACCTAGGCAAAGGTTTAGTGGGTCCAGAGGAAACTCCATCCTCCTGTTTGAGTGTCTTCTCGTAAGGAACGCTTTTCTCCTTGGTGGGCTCCGAGCTGTAGGACCGAGCACTTGTCCGGCACAAGGGAGAGAGGGGAGGCCGCACTGCCAACACCACCCGCCGCACTGCACTGCCTAGGAAGGCCATGGTCCCCTGTGGACAATCAGAGGACACAGAGGGACAGAGGGACAGAGGGACAGGGAAATGTGGATTGTATTGTGTAAAATGTGTAAGGTCTCGGAATAAGGAAATGTAAATGCAGCTTTACAAAAACATATTTTCTGAACTACATGATAACATGACAGATGACATGACATGTGTTTACGGTATATTCAGTGTCTGCTTGTTCTGGTTGCAAAAGAGACATATGTCACAGTTATTCAAATCCAAAGTTTGGTCACCATTACACCAAATGGAATTGCAAAGTATTTTAGATAACTAGATAGATGCTTTATTCATCCTGAGGGAAATTCAGGTGTCCAGCAGCTCATATTCCAAAGGCATAGTACAGTAATGCACCGGAAATATAGGTAAAGTAAAAGGGTAAAAGTAAGCAGTAAGTACCACTAGAGACATAAGTAATTAAAAAATTAAAAACACTAGCTCTGATTAAGGTTCAAGAAAAGCCAGGTAATAGAAGCTGATTTTAGCTAATGTTATTAAACTCCACCTCCAGTCAGCAAACACCTGCCTCCAATTCTGTCCTAGATTTCTACCACCAAGGTTGCAGGTCTGCTGCTCACAACTCCTAAAAGACGACGGTGGCGACCAAGGTTCAGAGTGACACATTATCACCAAAAAAAGATTAGTTAAGCAGCAACTCTGACACGGTCACTGAATTACAGCATTGCACGTCAAGGGGAAACCACTGCTGGGTTAAATGTCTCCTCAGCCACATGTTTGCTGATGTTTGCAGATGGATCGAACTGGGCCCAGATCAGGTGCTTTTGATCAGGTGCGTCAGCTCCGGTAGGGATTCAGCAACCCCGAAGTTACAATAAACATTCAGCAGATGATGTGCGCACTGAAGCAGAAGATAAAACAGCTCATACCTGTTATCTATACTCTGAAGTACGAGCCTATCGGCACATTTTTGAACGGAGCAAGAGGAGAAAGTGGCATCTGCATGGTCGACTAATTGACTGGGGATTCTGCTACACCTGGTTTTCATTCATGATTCGGCCTCGCAATTCAAACGTGTGCAAACTCAAAATATTTTGACGGTGAGGATTCGCGCTGCAGTTCCGTCAGACACCGCTTGGCCCTGCGCTCCCCCTGCACCGTAAAGTTTTTATAGCATGTTCACAAGCCCCAGTGCCACTTTGCGCACACCATTACGAGCACGACGCGCACAGACACGCACACACACGCACTTACACGCACGACTAAACCTAGTTCGCTAAACAGACCGCATGCATTTGAACGCCACGCACCAAAGTTTCAAGGGACAGCCTGAGCAGCTGCAGGAGGCGACGTGGCATTAAACGCCGCATGAGACGAGCCTCGAACACAAATACAAACGTTACCAAACCCGCGAGTCGCCTCACGCATCCGACGAATGAAAGCGACCAGGCTTCCATATGCAAACTTACCCTCGGATCCGCCTGTTACGCACGGTCCCGGCGACAAAGCGACGCCAGATGTAAGAGGGAATAAAAAGCAAACTGGAGAAGGAAAGATATCCCGGTCGCGGGAAAATGGCCGAAGAGTTTTGAAGACCAGAGAGAGAGAGAGACGGCGTTTTACGGTGCGGCACACGGGGGCTGCGGATCTGCAGCTGTCAGACGGTGTTGGCCCGCGGTTGTAGTTCCTGCCCTCGGCCCTCCCCGCCCGGTGCATGTAGACATGTAATACACGTGGAAACGCTGGGGAGGGGACGGGACGGGAGGGGAGGGCGATTTGATACCGAGCCTTAAAGCAGGTTAGTCCAAGTAGGGTCATTGTACGATTCTTGTCTATATCGAACGGGGAAAACCTAACAAAACAAAACAGAATTTCAAATCCAATACAAAACCCCCCCAGGACATTTCAGTCTCTTAAGGCATTAGGCTGTACAGAAATGGATAGAAAAAAAATGGCCTAATGATGGAAAATGATGAAATCTTATAAACAGTGTAGCTAAATTTTGCACCAACATGGTCTTTTAAGGGGTTAAAAACCCTGAAAAGTCCAGATATCAGGACTTGATAGGGATTATGTGGGGCTGTAGTTGTTACCCCATGGTGTGAACTTTTTATTGCTTCAATAATCTGAGGATTTTAGATTTGTTTGTTTGGATTCACCAGCCAAATACTAAGTTTGCACAGATTTTTATTTACATGTATGTGAAAGAATATTGTCAAGGGAAGCTGAGGGAGAAACGGGGAGACCGTGTTTTTGTTTGTCTTTTTCTACTGAGATTCATAATTGTGTTTGTGTTTGTGTGTCGGGGGGATGACAGGGTAGCAGCTGCTGGAGCTGCTGAAGTCCTAGAGGTCCAGAGATCAAACCAAGCAGAAGTAGCACATCAGTTCAACATAGAACATCATGTATGCAGAGTGTTTATGCGTTTGTGTGAGGCACTGGATACATAATGACTGCGATCTAGCAGCTGAGAATAAATGGTGAGGAGCGTCTGGAAGAGAAAACATTTCACGTCCCACCCACCCCCCAAAAATCAAACTAACAAACAAAAAAAATAAACATAAAAAACACTTCCTGAATAACACAGCATTAGGAAACCTTGTGCTCTACAGCCCCAAGCCATATGCAGTTTCTCCACCCGCCAAGTTGACCTCATGAAACCCCACCTCTAATCTGGTAGCCAATGAGGTGCTGAGTTCAGGTTCCCTCCTGTGACAGAAGGTTCTCTCCAGTTTATACAGCCTGGAACAGGACAGGAGCTGAATCTCAGAGCTGCAGCCAATCTCTCAGTCTTATGTAGGCTGGTATGAAACCGAGAAAATGGTCCACAGCGACCTTTGAACTTTGTTGTCTGCTTTTCATGTGGTTAAATAACAGTTTCTTAAGTGCAGCTAAGCATGTAGACACCTTTACATGCATGCACATGTGTAAGGGTATGCGCTATGCTTATGCAAACAGCAAACCTATGTACACGTGGGTTGTACAATATGTAGTGACTCATCTCTAGCTATATTTCCCTCTGCTCTGTGACATGATGTTCTAGAGAGAAACAGAGGCACATAAACTGGATAGATTAGTCCATGTGCAGACAGCTATGGATTCTTTAAGGCTAATTGTGTGTGCATGTACCTGTTATGGTTTGCTGTTATGTTAAATGCAGGATGGAGCCAAATGCAGACTCGCACGCAGGCAGATTCAGCAAAGTAGTTTTAAAGTTGAAAACACAGGCTTAGAGGTGGATGGGTAGATGTAAAGGCAGGCAGGAACAGAGACTTGTAGAGACAATGGGATCAAACACACTGGAGCATGAACAAGAACAAAGGCTGAAACATGAACAGATTTGGATCCCTTCGATCCTTTGGGTCCTTTGGATCCAAGGAGAGTGAACTGTTACACATAGTCCGGGGTTGAATAGCAAAGTAGGTGCCGGTTTGGGATCTGTCAGGTGACAGCTGGACTGGGGAACAAGCGGAAACAGGTCTGTGGATGAGCAGGGCAGTTAGGTGAATTGGAACAGAGAGAAAAGTCTGGGGACATCTGTTGGCCTATGGAGAAATGGCCGGAGACGGGCAGGAGTTACAACAGTATCAAGTCTTAGTGGAGACAGAAAAAGAATTAATAATGATATCAAACTGAGTCAACATGCACTAATTCTATAATTCAAGATGTTTGTCAAGGTCCATTCATAGAAGTCATCCAGTATATAAAACATCTGGTCTTATAGTACAATCTGTGAATATAACCTTTGAATCCACACTCTTGTCATTGCATTTGACTTGTGAAACAAACAAACTCCTATAATACCCTCCTGTGTTGGATTTTGGTCAGTAAAACATGTGCTGGTACTTTTCCCCTCAAATTACTCTATACGTCCCTGACAACCAAAACTTTCGCTTGCTAACTAACAGTATCCATAATCAATTCATAGGATGAAAAAAAGTGTAAAAACTCATTTTTATTAACATTTGAAAAATTTACTATACAGTTATCCTAACATTCTTATTTATAACATCTGAGTCCGAACCTATTGCTCAAAGACATTTAGAGAGAGAGGCTTTTAGTAGAAAACCCATTTCAGTTTGATTGCATGTCGTACATCATGTTGTGTAACCCGTCTGTCCACCACATCAAAAGAGACTTGCTGAATAACTTAAGACATAAGCAGGAAATGCAGAAAACATAATGGAAGAAAATGAATACGTGAAATCAGACCGCCATAAGTGGAAAAAACAAAAAAAAAGTCGTACAAGTTTAGTGTAACTTGACTTAAACCATCAGAATTAAATCAGTTTTTTTGCATTGCATTCCTGTTCGAAGTGTCAAAAAATACATAAATAAATATATCCACATAAATATAAAAATGTAGAAATTAAATGTGGAAAGGAAATCTTGGTGGTAGTACGGCTGTTACACTAACTGACTAAGAAGTTCAATTTGTATTGCAAAATATGAAACGTGAAAAATTAAAAACATAGGCATAGAGTAGAAAGTAGTTTGGCAAGTCAATGCTATTTCAGTTTTAGTATGACCTAATATTTTAAAAATCATTTTGAAAAAGCTTAAATTATTCAAATACAAATATTCAATGCGATAGTTCCACTAACAAAATGCATCTTGCAAATAATCTGGTACCGAGGAAACAGTCTTATATTGTGCCAAGAAACCAGGAGGTACTTCAACATAATAGTTACAGACGCCATTTGAAATATTAATCAAGGTCAGTCTGGCTTTCTATCGGTTAAAACTGTATCTCTTAACAGTCCCAATGTTACTTTTACACAAATAGAGAAATGGATAGACAGACAGATATACATGGAAAAATAAGAAATAATATCAATTTCAGTATCAGACTTGTAGGGACTTGCCAGCAGTTGTGAACAGTGCAGCTACTGGAGCCTCAGTCTGTGATCAACAGAAATTCACTGTAAAGCTGCCTCTCTAGTTTCCTCTTAAAAGCTCAGTAAATAATAATACAAACATGCAATCTTCAGAAGCACACACGCCATTAAAAGCATACATTCAAACAAAACTGCTCTTGAAATCGTCCGCACAAACTCTGAGAATATTAACGATGCCTGAATAAAGTAAAAAAATCTAGGGGTGGATGGATCTCTACAAAAATCTATTGTGCAAGTTCAAGCAACTGGATTGCAAAGATGCACACAAGTAAAAAAACACAGATTGTTTTACATGTCTACAAACAACCTCAACAAACACTGTCCCTTATATTGTTTCCCCCAAAAAATCATCTTGTGCCATACACTTGCTAAGATGCTTTGAAAAAAAAGCACTGCCCAGGTTCAATGACACTGAGCTTGCCAGCAGTGTGGCAAAGTCTGAGAGCAGTTCATCTTCTCAACATCTGTCTCTCTCTCACCTTGTGACCTTTCGACCCGCTGCTTTTCCGCAGCTACGTCGGCTCGGCACTAAAGTTCGTCCTTGTAGGCAGCTGACAGCATCTCGGGCGGCGACGCGGCCCCTTTCAGGGTCTTGTGGGAACCCCTCCAATCGGTGCGTACCGAGTCGTTGTCCCACAGGGTTGACGTCTCCGTGTCGCTCACCCACTGGGGATCGCCGGCGTAGTGACACGGCTGGACCAGGAGAGGGCGCGCACTGAAGGCTTGTAAGTTTCTGTTGGGGAAGTGGGACTTGTAGTCCTCACTGCAGAGGAAGAACAGCGTTAAGAGATCACATGGATTTGGTTTGATTCGTTTAAGACTTTAAAACATCTAGTAAGTCATTAAAATATTATACTTCCTAATAACAGTATGGAAAATTGCATCAGAGGTTAAGTGCACTTTTAGCAATTTTTTACTACACCTCGGTGTTAAATCATTAATATCTGTGTTATTTTGGGCCTAATTTGAAATCCATCCATTTTACAGAGGCTGACTTTCAGTTACTTTTAGCATGAAGGGCGACAGCAGGACCAATGTGTGGTTCGCGGTCGTTGTGCATTCTTAGCAGACCAGTCAAGCATATCGAATTAGAATCACAGAGGTGAGAGAGGGGAAGAGAGAGAGAATAGAGAAAGTGGGTTGGCTTTAAGCCAGTTTTCCACACATGAGGAAGCACAGAGGCACTGCCAAGCCTTCTGGTTTGCAGGCCCTTTGGCCCAAGGTCCATTTCATCTCTTACAGTCAGCACCTCGCATGTGTCTTATTCAAACTCCAAAATCATGAATGTGGGTTTTTTGAGCAAAGTGGTCCAGTAAGGGCTAATGTCAGAGTTAGAAATGGGGACCATGTATTAACATGCAGATTCAAAACAGTTTGGAGTAGAAATATTCTGAGGGAGTCACAACATCTTCATAATAAACCACAAACAAGCAATAAACGAACTACCATCTGGTTTAAGTAACATAGGGGAGGCTTCGGTGGAAAACAAAGAAGAAAAATAGTGGACATTTTTTTGACTGCTGGAAGGACCTAAATGCTGTTGCTGACAACTTTAGCTTCTTTGCACTGAACAACCAGTGGATAAGAGAAAAGAAACACGACCAGGATTCTACAGCCATGTTAGCAGCTCTGTACTGTATTTCCGGGTAAGTGTTGCTTAAAATTACCATGGCAAGGTACTTATGAAGAAAAAGCTAACGTGCTAAGGCTTAGTAGGTGTAATGTTTACGATGTTCACTGCCTTAGACTGCCATTTGCTAATTATGGCTAAACTAAAGTACAGTTGTAGCTGATGGAAATGTTGTTGCTTAAGCAGGTATTTGGTCATAAAATCAAAGTGTTTAGAAAACATTGAAAATTTTGAACTGACGATGGCACTAAAACAATTTTATGGGATCACCAAAGTGAACGGGGGATGTGAACGCGTGTACCGATTAAGACATTTAACTTAACAACGTCAACCTCATAGTGTTGCCTCAAGCACTGCTAAAAATTTCAGTGTTTTTAAAGTTCACCGCAAGTCTCCCTCACACGCATCTGAATCCCCTTTATCTGTCAAAGTCTATCTGGAAAGCACACAGTGCCTAGAAAAAAAAGTGGCAATCCACACTGCCCCAAATCCAGACAATCAGTCCCAGAGAGAGAGAGAGAGAGAGAGAGAGAGAGAGAGAGAGAGAGAGAGAGATGGTGACATGAAACTTGTAGATCATAAAAAGAAAAATGTTCTGGAATATTAAAGATTTATTACGAAATGTGGTGTTTTAATTTAGTTTGAAGAACACTATATATTAAACTGACAGGAATAGAGATTGTGGCCAAAACTGACCTTTTTATGAAACTAATAAAGCCACAGATCTCACCATAGTTCTTTACTTTTGAACTCCAGAAAAGCTTGACTGGTTATGTAGAGTGCATACAAGTTTAGGCAGCCATAGGAAAGAATGCTTGCAGCAATTACGAGGTCTGTTTTAACTTTACATGTCTGGCAGCAGAAGAATGCCGAAAGACAAGGTTTGCCGTTTAAAATCCCTGAATGAATATGAATGATAAGAGACAACTATATCATTTTTACAAAAACAGAAAAAGATTGTAAGAAGAAACGTATGAGGTGTGCATGCATAAGTACAAGAAATGAGCGCATTTCTGCAAGTGGGTTAAGTGCTGTTGTCATACATACTTGGGATGTTTGTCATACATGATGGGGAGGAACTCATCAACAGGCAGCATCTTGGAAACTGGTTCAGCATTGAGTAGTTTTTGGGCTCCCTGAAGGGAGATGGCATAAGATAGAGTCCAATAAGAGTAGTCCGCCACCACCAAGTTACGAACGTTTTCCACTGCCTCCTCCTTTCCAGGATTCACCTGCTTCCTGCCGAAATATCTGTAGCACCATAAAACCGTAATGAGAAAAACAAGAGGGAAAGGAAAAGGAAAAGCAAAGGAGCAATGTACAAAATGACAGGTACTGAAATCTGTTGCACTTTTGGCTGCTCTTTGTGGACAAATGTGCTGGAAGCTCTTTTTTTTCTGCTGCATTTGCTCTGCATGTGTGTCAAACCCTTTTCGGAGACAAAACCATAATACACATTAAAAAAAAGAAGCCAGTACACATCCCATATTCCTGCTGATAGTTGCTTTTAAAATACATTCATCATGTGTCAGAAGTTTGTTTCCACCTGAATCACAGAGGAACTTACACACAAACAAACACACGTTAGCTGGTAGACAGACAAACAGGAGGGAATAAATACAACCCAAGACCCTTAATCTCTTGTTAAATAAGCTATGAGTGATGTGCACAGCGTTTATCAAACATACATGCAAAATATTTTAAGGACACTGTCTTCACTTAACCTTACTTTACCCATCCCTGCCTAATCCTTAGCCTTCACTTAATCCCCAGTGATGGCATTTACAGCGGGAATAAAGCAAGTCTTACATGATGTCCCAATCCAGCTCAACCTGCTCCACCTCCTCCATCAGCCTGAGGACTCGTCGTTTGAAATTGGACTGAAAACGAGCATCGTCTTCGAGGACAAGTGCTTTATCCAACTGCATATCCACCATCTGAGGAATGGGAGGGGGGTTGGCATTTGTTTTAGAATAACCGAGAGACGGAGGTAACCAATGAAGACCTTCATGAGCCATTCGTTTGTCTTCTCACCTCCTTCCAGATGTAGAAGTGGCTGAGGAAGCAGCCCACCTCTCCTTTAGTCAGGGTGCGCCCGGAGAACGGGTCATAGTAGCCCGGTAGTAGGCCGACACCCAGGATCTTGATGTCACTGCTGTTCAGTGCACTGCATACACACACATACAGGTATTATATTTCCATAATTCAACAGACAACCTCCTAACACACTGTCGACTGAAGCCTGAACACTGTTTCCCACATGTGCAGTATACTCAGCCATAAAAATAGATTTTTTCAGTCATAACCGTCTTCATTCAGATTTTCTCAAAATGAGATTAGAAATGAACCATGAACCAACAGTAAAAACAAGAATCATGAGCTGATATATCAGTATATTCTTGTAAAGAACTTCCTCAGCAACCATCTCCAACCTCCATTTTCTCTCAGTATCTGTAATTTCGTCATTGATTTTTCTCTTTTTCTCATGGAAACATTCAAAACACTCCTTCCGTCTAAACCACCTCAATGTTCTCACTGTACCGAGTACTCACTTTCCATCCACAGCATCTACCACCTTGACGTCGATCTCCAGCTCGTTCAGAGAGAACAACATCCGATCTCTGCGATCAGGGCGGCGTCGCAGATTTATCAGATATATCTGAGACAAGGAGGACAAATGGACATTAACTCTGTAGACTGCATGTCATGGCCATCACGCATACCATTAATTCCTACCTATCAAAGCCTACTGGATAAATCTGCAGGGTTTTAAACTCCAGTCATCCAGCGAAAATGTTTCAGTAATAAAATGTTTCAGTAATAAGACACTGCACAGTTTGTCTGGTTGATGCAAATGAGCCTTAAAAAAAAGAAAAAGAAAAAAAAGAATCTGTTTATATTCTCATCATTGCATAACTCACTGTGTGGGTACAAAAACTTAATTAAAAGCTTAATGTCAAGAGCCCTAACAGCAGGATTTTTATAGATAACATTCAAAAATCAGAGATAATATAAAAAATGTTTTATTCTCTGACGCTGAGACATTATGCTTCTGGTTGAAAAAAATATTTTTACCTCGTCAAAGCCCATGAGGTCTCTCTGTCTGGGGAACATGTGGACAAAGCGAGACGGGTACATGGGAGGACCGTCAACTTTTTGACACACAGGGGACATGAGTTAGAAGGAGGAGAAGATCATAAATTAGTTACATAGAGCTAAATGGAAACAAAATGAACAAAGACATAGCTGATAGAATAAGGGTTGATAATTGTTGCTTTTCATGTATTTTTTCATTCTATGTATCAGTTTGTTTTTCTAAATCTCTGTCAGTTGATTAATGATAACAAATGGAGAATAGAGTCTGCTCTTACTCATGGACTCAAGGTGGACGTGAACAAAGTTGAGGCGATCGTCTTCCAAAGTGTGGTGTGGTTTGGCCGGGACGTTCAGGTAGCCGTAGCGCTCCTTGTTGCACAGGTACATCTGTATCTCTGAGTAGCAACAAAGATGAATCGGTCAATAAGTGAATGAATGAACGACCTAGAGAAATTGTGTAACATCCTTGCTTTACACACTAGGGCTCCAAACGAGCACTAACGGACCTGCAGAGCGACAGGAGAAGGCGAACACGATGATGTCGTCGTAGGGCCACGAGTAGTCCTCATGAGGAGGGTAGAAAGCCAGCTTCTTCATGCCCTCCTTCCTCAAATCAAGCAGCATGGTGGAGTGGACCATGGGCACTGGGAAGCAGCCCAGTCTGTGACGGTGACGGGTGGGGAAATACTCTGCTGTTCGACGATAATATCCCTAAGTAAGTGCACACACGGAAATATGGAAAAAGCATGATTAGCTTGAACTTAACTAAACTCTGTGTGTACTAGTCAATGTTCTATTCTGCCTATGTGCATAACACAAACGTGATGACAGACTTCGCCTTGACGTGGTTTGTCTCAAGTGTCGCCTTCAAGAAGGTGACTGATCACTATCAAGTTGATACTCCTGAGGTGTTGCTCACCTGCGGGGTGATACCGCACCAGTAGTTGGAGTAGGCTCCCTGAGAGTCCAGCATGGGAGCGATGACCGACTTGTTTTCCGCTATCAGCAGGCTGAGGGTGTCTGGGTTGGTTAGGATGTTGTCTGTATCGGCATACTGAAACGGAGACACAAAGAGACGGAGGACACAGAAAAAGAGAAACAAAAAAGATGAGAGATGCGGGGTCTTTCCTCGCTGGAGCAATGGATGGAATAAGAGCAGCAACAAGGGGACACATTTCATCAGGTGAATAAGGGGAAGTATTGATATGACTCTTATACTGCTGTAAGTTTGATTTATAATGTACCAGGACGTAGTCGGCCCAGCGTTTCCTGGCGAAGTTCAGCACCGCCTGCTTCAGCTTCATCACATACTCGTATCTGCTGTTGGGCCAGTGCTTAGGACCCAGCTCTCCTGCATAGGACCTAAGACAGACAGAAACAATAGAGAACATATGTACTATCTTGAAATACTTTTGTACTGATTTGCCATTTTTTTTCTAATCTCAAAATACCTTTCCCGCATAACTGATATTGTGAAAATGTTCATTCAACTCAACAAAATAAAAACAAAACAATAATCAATTAGTATTAACAAAGGACAAAAAGAAATAATTGACTAAGATGTTGATCTGACACATTAATAAACTGCATTCGGACTTACGTGGGCTTTTCCATCGGTCTCCACTCAACATAATGGTAAAATTTCTGCATGACAGTGAGCCACTCTTTCAGTATGGCTGTGGTGTTATCCAAGTTGTGGTCTGTGGCAGCCCTGAGGACAGAGAAAGCAGATGGTAAAATAAATGCTCATTTCCAAACTGATAAAAGATCAGTAGGAGTGAAAAATATTTTAACCACTGGTCTAATGGAGGGAATGTGGATGGAACTCCAACACAGCTTTAAAAAGTACAACATTTTTTCCCCTTATAAAGACGATTCTGAGAGAGGTATTTGAAAAGAGAAAATGCTCACCACTGTGAAGAACTGGAAGAGGCACTGGTCAAGTGTTTTCACAGTTTGGATCGGGCCCTTCTATAATAACTATTTGTAACTTAGTAACTGTGTGTAATTGTGAAAAGTGTTAATCTCATAATTGAATAGTTTTCAACACCAGTAATCCTACTGCTTCTTCAGAGCTTGAATATCTGCTCCAGTAAACCTTTTCATTTGGTGAAAAGCAGCTGTTGACAAAATGATGATACAGTACCATGAAACAATAGCCAGCTTTTGTCCAGGATTGTTTGTGGCCTGGTATTTTCCCCTCTAACATCTCTGTGTGATTTGGTCCATATGGGCCTAAATATAAATGCAAAAACCACTAACCAGAACTTCTCTATGCTAAAATGCTTGTTTTTTTTTATATGATCTTTGCATCAGTGAGATTGAGTAGTTTAATTTACCAAGTATTTCATTTGCTGGAGTAGCTGAAAACATCATTTTGTCCATTAACAATTTCTAAATTAGTTTTCAGAGGATTTACTTTATCATGACATTGATATTATCATGTAAATTTTAATGTTGTGAAGGAGGATTTTTTTTCCCCACATCCCTACTGGAAAATATAGCATAACTTCTATTGATATACACACACTCTCCTGCAAACACATCCCCCATACTACCATTATCACCTTTATGCAAAATGGAAAACATCACATTTTTGATTTTTACTTCATCATTATTCACCACGGCTCATTTTAGATGACTATCAGGGCCCTATTCTGTGCTACCGGATTAACCCAGCAACAGTTCATCTTTCTTCTCAGATCCAAATTTCATCAAATCAAACCACAGATTTACTCAGGGCACCTAAACTACGGAGAAGCGCCCCCCGGAGGCGATCACCCCTAGGGGCCGGTTCAGTTTGTGGTCTCGAGTCATTCGCGTTTGGCATATTTTATTCAAAGCGTGGTTATGAAAGCACATCAGCCAGAACAAAACTCTACGGGGACGCAGATCCATGCGATCCACAGAAGGAAACGAAGGCAGCCCGGACCGTGAGAGGTACAGAGGGGAACAGGGGAGGGAGGGGGCACCGCTGCTTTCACGAACTCATTTAAATGCCATTGACCTTTTGAACGGCTGTTATAGTCGCATAAGAAAAAGAGGAAACCCCTGCGCAAACAACCCATGCAGTCCACAGAGCCCATGCAGGAAAACCCACCACAAGGAGATGCGATCTTTGGGGTAGTTGAGTCTCTCCAGGGCTCCGAGGTAGTAGGGCAGGGAGTGAGCGGCGTTCCGGGCTATGATCGCGATAACCACGGTAGGAGGCTGCATTTTCGACTCCTCCGGATACTTCTCCTCGGAAAAGTAAGACCCGGCCCGGAGGACCGAGGCCGCCACGACCAGGAGGTGAAGTAACATGGTGGAGGCTAAATGATTAGGAAAAACCCCCCGGGGCTGCTCCAGGAGCACAGCACGAAGCCGCCGGACGCGTCAGCACTCCGGGAAAAAAAAAGGGCTTTCCCAAAACTTCACCCTCCTCCTCCTCCTCCTCCCCGACAACTTATCATACAAGCTGGCTCGATTTTTCCAAGAACAAATCCAAAAAAAAAAAAAACCCGGAGGGTTTCAGTTACAACTTCCGCCTTTAAGCCCTCGGCACGAGAAAAGTGTGACAGCGTTTATCCGGAGACGGAGGAGAGAGCTGGCCGGAGCGGAGCTGCGCGTAAATCCCAGAAGAAAACGAAGGCATGTCCCGGAGAGGAGAGAGGGGGGAAAACATGACGTTCATCTGTTGACATGCAGCCCCCCCCCCCCGGCCAACTCGGTCCAGGAGGAGATCGTTGGATTTTTTGTTTTTCCAGAGGAGAACAACAAGTTTTTACAATTAAAACAAAAAACAAAAACAAGCAAAAGAACAGAAAAAAAACAAGAGAGGACACGTTGTTACGTTTGTTCTCGCTTTATTTCCCCCCCAGAAAGTTATCAAGTAGTTGCCCCATAGTTCTTTACTCTTTGTTACATTTTTTTAGACCACAAATAAATCATAAGCATTTAGGTTACGTTGAAACATAATTTCTAAATAACATTTTGGATAGATGTGCAGACAGTAAAGGCTGCCGTGTACATTAGTTCATGGTAGTTTTTTTCTCTTTATTCTGGCAGCAGCTTCAGACATTGACCAGCAGATGGAGGGTTTGATCCGAGAGAAGGCCCATATAAGCCTATGGCTCAGGCCCCCATAATCGTATTGTTAATCCATATATGTATATATATATACACACACATACACACACAAATATATGTATATATACACACACACATATGTATATGTATATGTGTGTGAGGAGATCAACTTTAGAAGTACACAAACACTGATGCCAAGTGGATACATAAAGCAGGCTGAAAGTTTTTGGAAAACGCTGATTTTTAAAGTAAAGCTAATAACTAAGTAAAGGTCACCCTTGCAGGTAACCAGGAGAGAAAATGAGGTAATGAAATAAAGTAGTATATTCTAATAAAGCAGCCTTTACACAGGCTTTATGCAGTTAGCTTTAACTAATGGCCTATGAAATAAGTATAGATTTTTTTTTAAAGCATTATAGAAAACTTAAGGGCCATGAATGAGGGCGATGGTTGGGGTCTCCAATTTATAAAAAAAATCTTCATTTATAATATTTGTATACTTTCACTGAAGTAAATTTTAATGCACTTCTCCTATTTGTACTGCAGTTTTTCACACGTTGTTATCGCTGCTTTAACTTTAGTAAAATATTTGAATGCCACAGGGTCAGGAGGGATTCATGACTGCAATGAAGCCCCAGTCTCTTCTAGGAAACGTTAAGTGATGAATTTAAGCAGTAAACACTGGGAGACGTGATCAGGGAGACAAAGAAATCACAATGATCAGTAAGGCTGATGTTCAGCATAGTATTCAACCCTGTTAATGAGACATTTTTGAAATTTCTTCACATTTAACTGAGGACGATTCTAAACAGTCAGGGTGGGGGACTGCTTCTGAATCAGTGCAGTTAATGGCAGTTCTTAAAAACAAAATCTGAAAGCTTATGGTTTTTAGCCAAGACATCTTTCAAAAATTTCAATACAACTTTGTTAGTTTCCATTCGCCCTCTGGTGTTATTTTGTTATAGCCTCATATCCTTGACTTGTCTATTGAGAAGAGGAGTTATTGGTTTTTGGTGCTGTCACAGAGCCCAAGGTTAAGAAGGATCTAAGAAAACAGAAATTAGCTCCTCAACGATGTTTCCTAAATGTAGCAGGTGCCACTGTGTGGGCATGAGACAGTTCATCACTGAGTAAAGGATGCAGGAGCAGACAGGTGCACTGTGGTTAGATTTTAGGAGTAAGGTGAATTCCAAAGTTGTGAAGAGGCAGGCCAGAGGAAAAAAAAAGCAGCACAAAACTTGTCCCAAACTGGTTAAAGTGGGACTCTAGCGATTGTTTCCATTACTCTCTCGAATAAATAGCTCCTGGCATTTCTGAATGTCTGAATTTCCTGTCTCCCCTGATGGAGGAAATAACTGAGTCCCAATTTACCATTTTGTGTCATTATGGTGGATCAAAACTAGCATTCACTTTAGATTTTTGCCACAGGCGACCACCTTGAACCTCCTCAGTGACCTCTGGAGGTCCCTGGGGCCCAGTTTTAGAAACTCCTTTAACAGCTGTTGTCAAGATTGTTTTCAATGGACATAAAGAAATATAAGATTTCAGTCTGTCGCGGTTTTATCCAGCAAGCTTAAATCATTATTGACCACCTTGTAATGAACATTGTCAAAAATGATTTTATGACATGCACTGTCCCTCTGTATAATGATGAAAATGAAATGTGTTAATCTAACCTGAAGAAATCATCTAAAGTAGATAGTTTAGACACAATATCACTAAGCTAAAAATCTAAAGTATTGTGTCAATATCAAATCTACTATGTTTATTCACCTCCAGCAGTCAACATTCATACTGTACACATATAGGCATTTGCACACTGTTATGTCTCAAGAGCAATATTATGCAGAGTGCTTTTCTATAAGAAATAATATAAGATATATAATATAATAATATAATATAATATAAGAATAAGAAATAAATATTGGTTCTGCTTGGGGAAAACATACATACAGGTGAAAAATATAGAAATGGATGGATTTTACTGCTAATGTCCAACCTACTCAGAACTGTTGTGAAAAATCAAGCTCAGAAGCTGAGGTTGACAAGACAGAAGCTGTGAAAAGAGCATAAAGAGGTGTGATGGGAACTGGAGAAAGAGAGTGGTGAAAAAGAGGAAACGAGGAGAGGTATAGATGTGAGTGGAAAATCATAAACAAAGTGGTATATAATGAATTTTGACTCTTTTGGCCGGGTTTGTGAATAAGCCAAGGCAGTCATTGCTAACAATAGCCGCCTTGGGTTAAAGCCGTCGTTTGTGTAGACAGGTCAGGGGGGTTGAGGGTCAAATCTCTCCTATTCATGACACCCAAAGTGTTTCCACAGTCACACACAAACACACTCGGACACACACATATTACGCACGTAAGGGGCACTTTCCCAGCGTCCGCGGCCGAAGCAGATCTGGGAGAGTTCAGCCTTGGGTGCACTAACTTTTCACAGTGAGGTCAAGGGTGGAGATGGCATTTGTGTGTGGGAGTGTCTGAATGAGAGACAGAGGGAGAAGGAAAGAGAGAGAAAGGACAGGGGGAGAGAGAAAGACAAAAATACAATCTGTATCGTTGGGGCCAGATTGCATGGGAAGGACTGAAAGAGAAGAAGTAGATACACTGCAACGACATGACGACTGTGTATGGGTAGTGTGGCCTATCTTTACTGAGTTAAATGGTCAGTTCACCCAAACTGAAAACAAAAAAAAACCCCACAAAAGTATTGTCACACGTATCTCTAGTAATATATATACATGCAGATAGTTTTGGTTTTATTTATGCAAATTTTGAGAAATAAAACCCTGAGATTTCTGCCTCCCTCCCAGGACAATGGAGGCAAATTAAATTTTCTTTGTAGGTCTTCCATCATTGAAAAGTGGAAATTAGAAAATTAAACAACAGTGTGTCTTTTCAGAAACATTATTCCAATCACTCTGAATAATCCACAGACCTCAGTGGGATTAGTTTCCATTGGAACTACTGTAAACAGAAAATAACGGTCCCTGTTTAAACTGTAGACAGCATGTTCTGTGGATTATCCTGCAACTGATCCTGGAAAGAGAGCTTGCTGAAGAATTTTCTTAAATGGAATTTTTCCCGTTGAGAGCATCAGCAATGAAATTGTGTTCACCACCATTATAATGCGGTGGCAGCAGAAAGACACTGAAGAAAGACAAGATTGAAGCAAAAAAAAAAAACCCAAATTATCAGCACAGCTGGAAACCAGAATGCAAATATGGGAGAATTGACCCTTAAAATCATAGTGGGCCTGTGTGTGTGTGTGTGTGTGTGTGTGTGTGGGGGGGGGGGGGTGTCTATCGAGGGCTCACTACTCATCCATGTTCACACACAGTCAAACACACACAAATGCACATCGTAGCCCGTCAGGCAGTCACTATGCCACCAATCTCTCTTTCATCTTTTCTTCGCCCGGTCAGAATGCCTAAGTTAGCGTGAGAGAATGAGTGGCTGTGGGTTAGGATGTGTCAGAGAGCAAAAGTGTTTCTGTCTTTGTGTTTGTGTGTTGGGACCAGGGCTGGTAGGCAGTGGAGAGTAGTGACATTCTCACAAGCTTCTGGGACCTTTATTGCTGTGGCAATAATCAATAGCGTTTCCCACAGAGACGTCTTTTGGCTGGGCGGGTCAATACCTGTCACTCAGGGTCTGAGCCCTGGCACATACCCTCTTACTCAGCAGCTACGGCAGCTTCACTCTGTCTGCTCCGCTCATCTGATGTTGTTCTACATGTATCTCAGGAGTGTAATGTTTTCACAATTTAAGAAGTCGTGTGTTTCATTTGAACTCATATCCAGCTGAGCCACCGTATCAGTGACTTTTTCTTTCTTTGCACAGCGTGCTGCTGAGCTTCTGAGAGAAACTGGGGATTCCAGTAGCACTGCAGCTAGAGATGGTTTTCCTCATCAATTCATCTTTCAATTATTTTTTTTTTTTTAGGATAAATCTATTTCCGCACAAGTCAATGCTATTAAATTCACAATGCCATAAAACAGAGAAAAGCAACAGATCTTCATGTTTGAGAAGCTCAAACCAGGAAATGTTTGGCATTTTTTCCTTAATAAATGATCAACCATTTGTCAATTATTCGCATGTTATCGATTCATTTTCTGTCAGTTCGCTGACTGTCTATCTTTTAAGCGCTAGACTCCACTTGTGGTTTTTTGTTTTATTGTAAAGTGAATAATTCCATAATCATCAGCAAGCTCAGAAAACTATGTTACCACCTGAGCTCATGGAATCCTCTCAAAACTCTTTTTATTGACTAAATATTTCACAGCGGTTCAAAGAAGCAGTCTTTTAGCTCTGTTGCTGTTGATATCTGAAAAACTGGAGACTTTCTAGCTGACAGTGACAACACGTATACTTCTGTGCAGCCTGTTATTCAGGAGACCCTGCATTCAGAATCAGGTTACTATGAAAATATAAGCTTGTAAATAATTTAGATGTGATTAGAATCATAATCAGCATGACAGTTTGAGAGACAGCAATATTATCTTTGCCACTGCATATAGATAGGGTATATTTCCTATAGTTTTATGGGTTTAAAATGATGATTTTATTGAAACGTGATTTGTTTTCCCACCGGAATTGTAGCTCACAAATATGTTGAACTAATCCAACAAGTGCACATTTTCGAACTGTGCTGTTGTACTTAAGATGGAAGCCAAGCCAGTGCTTGTTTGTGCAACTATATACTCAGCCTTGCAGACGCTGTGTTTCTGATCACAGTGAATAGTGTGAAGTGGGGATGTATTGGAGCCAACAGACGTATGGAGAAATTGATAGCTTGGCCAGTAGGCTCGTTATTTTTTTTTTTTTTTACTCAGATACAATACTCAGATATTCAAAACCTTGTACATTTATTCAAATGCGGATTGACTTTGGTATCTTTTAGTCTTGATAACACTAGAATAAGGATATTTGTGAACAGCCCTTGTGCCCCATGATCTCTACAAAGTAATGGTGAGGTTAGTGTAGACTTCTCTGCTTCTCATCTTCTCTGTTACTCCCTGGATGACGCTGTCCGTCGCCTCGTTGCCAAGCAACAGCGCAGCCACTGTCAAAGAATTCTGGGGGATGTTTAGGCAGCGGTATGCTTGGGGGGAAGGAGTGTGTGTGTGTGTGTGTGTGTGTGTGTGATGGTGGCAGAGGAGGAGTAAGAGGGTGAGGAGTGTGTGTTGGTCTGACTAGAGCACTCAGTTGTGCATTTGTAAGAAAATGTTCTTTTAATCTTTTAATCTCAGCCATTATGCCAGCTGGTGATTCTTCAAGATTTATTTTCCAGTCCAGCCTTTCCTGAGAGTCACCAAGTTCACCTGCCATCTCTGATGAGTCAACTTTTCTCACACCAAGAATAACTTGTTCTCCACAATAACACGGATGTTTGCTATCAGTGGTTTAGCCTGGTCACAAGGTCAACTCCTTGACCCCCCCCCCCAAACAATATGTGAAGCTGTTTCCTGTCTCCTGTTGGTTTGACTGGATATCAAAATAACCAAAGACATTTATCTTCTTCAGAACCTCATCGAACTAATACAATATCTTACCCATACACAACATTATAGCTTGTCAATGCATGCTAGATAAATAAATTTTGCGAAACACATAGATTCATGTACATATCAGACTGCAGGACACAAAATGAGTTTATGATGAAAGCTAAAACTGTCTCTCCTGTGTTTCATGGCCTTAAGACTTGTTCAGCACTTCTATGCCTCTCTGTAATTGCTTTTCTGCATTTGCTGCCTGTCTCCTTTAATGCCCCTGGTCTGTGCATCATATTTCCTGCACATTTCTAACATTTTCTCCATTAAGCAGCCAGCGCACATTAACAGGTCCTACTGTTTTGATACTTGCTGGATGAAATCAGCGCACCGCTGCTCCTTCATAAAGATCTTCTTTTGAAAATACAGTTTATTAGCGGGCAAATACATGGAGAGAAGAATTGTGTTTGTCCACTGAGCCTGTTCATAAACTCTCCTCCCAATTTACCTCTTTGTCTGTTTGACTCTATTCCCTGTCTTGCCTGAACATCCTTCCCACTATAAATTTCAATGACACGCCTGGCCACAGCATTGCCTCTCTCTCTCTGTCTCTCTCTCTAACCTCTCTACTCCTCTCCCCATCCTCTATAGCTGTGCCCTAGCAGCAGGGAGGAGATGCCTTCACCAGAGGAGGTTCATTTTGAGGATTCCCCTGTTCCCTTTGTCCTCCGTTGCCTCTCCATCTCTCAACGGTACGGTTTCATAGCCCACCCTGCCGACTGGGCCTCCCTCTCCCCTGCCAGGCCTTTTAGCCAGCGGGTTAAACATTGATTTGTGAATGGAGGGAAGCACAGTGGCCCCTGCGTAGAGTGCAGTGGTTCCCTACTGTTTCTGTGTGTACACACACTCACCCCTACTATACACCACCAAGACTAACTCTCAACATGAAAGCTATCGAGTAAAAAGGCCTTATTTTATCGACTGAAAAGAGTTGGCAGTGTCTAAAAAAAAAATTGTGTTGCTATTTATCCTTTAAAAGTCTTGATTAGATGTTTTTTTAAACGAGCAAGTCAAACAATATTCACAGTCAGCAATATGTTTTCTCAATAACTGAAGACAGAGAAAAGAAGAAAAAAAAGAAAGAATGAAAAGAAAGAATTAAAGGAACAACATTTGGGAGAAACAACATTTCCTGTGCTTTACCTTAAATAGACTGTAACCTAAAAAGATTCATTTATCTAGTATCTTATTTATTCTCTGTCTGAAAACTAATTTGCAGATTTGAAGATGTTTCTCATACACAAAAGAGAATGTTTGTGATACTGCGATAGATCCCACATATCCAATCATGTGCACCACTTGTTGAGCTGTCAGTCAATTTTTGTCACACAGGTGAAAATTTTAGATCAAAGATCAAACTTCTGTAGCAGATTACTCTATGTTTAATGTGGTTATGGTGTAAAATGAATATCTTTGCATTGTGGTGCTTGTCCACATCATAGAATTAGAGTATCTAAACTCTTTGAATCTATAAAACTGAGAGAATCATAAGCAAGGGATATCAAGGTGAGAGTGAAAGTGGACCCTCTTGACTTCTTACTGGGTTTCCCGCCTCTGGAAGAATCGGGCATGAAAAGGCAAAGAGAGAGAGACAGAGAGACATAGAGAGAGGAGTGGGGATGGAGGGGTTTGCTTTTCACCACTCAAAAAAAGAGCAAGGAATGAGTGACTGGCTAAATGAATGAGAGGCAGGCTGAGGCTGAGAGGGGCTCTAGCCCTGTGGATCAGGAGAGGTTAACCCAGCTTCTTCAGAGGGATGAAAAGGGGGGGAAAAAAAACGGATTGAGCTTTAAAGAGGAGGACCCCCCCTGCGCCCGGGGCGGGATCAGTCAGGATGATTTATTAGCGAGAGAGGGAGAGGGAGAGAGGCAGAGAGAGAGAGGGTGGGAGAGGAGGTGGCGTTTGTAAGCATCAAAAAGCTGCAGCGTAAACGCAGCATTTCACAAGTGCTGATATGAACGACATGGGGATGGGTTTGATTCCGATTTCTGCCTCCAGTGAGGGAGAGACACGGGCTCAAGACCCCTCTCGAATCTCTTTTTTTTTGTATTATAGCCACACATCGGGAGCAATTACACCCAAGCGTTTTACGCGTGAACACAGAAGCGTGAGCGCAGTCCTGACAGGATTTCTCACTGTGCTTAAAATGCAGCTGTAGGGGCACACAAACAGAAAACTCTCCGAAGCATCCCCTCCTCGGTCCCACCTCCTTACTACTTCTGTTTTAATGCTTGTAAAAACACTTCACCTGATCTCATCAGTTGGCGTCCGCGATTCAACCAGGTGCGCCCGAGGGGCTAAAAGATTTAACCTTAACATTGTAGAATAAATAAAAGAACAGCTGCATGAGTGCAGCATAATGGGAAATTTGTACTGTAACAGGGCATGAGCGGTGCATCGCTCAGCCCCGTGCAAAGGCATCATTGCATTTTTGCTTCTTTTTTTTTTTACTTTCCATACAAAAAGATGCATTAAAATGTTCTTCCTAGATCAAGATTTATCATTTTTTTAAAGTAGAAGACAACAAGGTCTCTGTCGCCCCATCAATCGTCTCCTCTCATTTTCTGTCACTTCGGACAACACTTGCCACAGAGGCCTACAGTAGGCTGCCCTTTCTGCAGCAGAATGGCTGCACATGGCGCTGAAGGCACCGCTTTATGTCCAAGTGCCTGGTTACAGCGTTGCACTAGTTTGCTCACACAAGAGCGGGGGCACAAGAGAAACACTAAACGTCATGCAGTGCGGTCAGAGAGTAAACAGTGTCGGGATTGTAATCTCTTTTTGGGTAGAAAATGGGGCTGTTGTGTCTTTAAGAGGGGCTGCTGGTCCCTCATCGCAGCTGCTGGCGTGTGTGCGTGTGTGTGAATGTGTGTGTGTGTGTGTGTGTGTGTGTGTGAGTGTGTGTGTGACACAGAGGACAGCGGAGATTCATTACTTAAGCAGTACAATGGACATTTATCACCCCGTGGTGTTATTCAAATTCAGTACCAAGCGAGGACCCTCTCCAGTCCTCACTCCGCCTTGCGTCGCGGCCGCGGCGTTCATTGTTGGAGCAGCGTAAAGAAAAAGCCAGGAGGGCAGAGAGACCATCCATCCATCCATCCATCCATCCAACCAACCAGCCAGCCAGCCAGCCAGCCAGCCAGTCAGTCGGTCCGAGGGTCTCGTAAAGGAAGGATGCACGGAGGGCAGGAGCGTCTGTCCGGAGTGCACCAAGCCCGCTCTTCTCCTGCTCCTCAGCCTCTTCTTTTTGTCAGCATCCGACGCCGCTCGCTGGGGGGCATTTCGACGGAGCGGAGAGAACCGAGAGAACGCACATCGTGGGAAACGAGTCAAGGACGCACCAACGGGAACTAAGGGGTTTCCTTTCCTTTTCCTTTTATTCTTTTATTCTTTTTTGATTTTTTTCGGTTCCATCGCCAGCCATCAAACACCAGAGGGAAGAACATAGACGCTCCAAGTATTTTCTCCATATAGGAGGGGATTTTAAATTTTTTTTTTTTTCATTATTATTAATATCCGTGGAAACGCATTGTGCATCCTGAGGCACCAGAACTGAAGTCTTTCCTTAAATCGATGCCAGAACACAGGCGCAGAAATGGCCATTTTTCCTGGCGTCCTCACTTCGGACTTTAAAATGAAAGAAAGTCTAGTTGTAGCTGTTTGATCTCCATCTTTTCCACCCGCCCGAGACTCTCCAGAAAGTAAGACTTTGGCGAACCAAAGGAGATGACATTTTTCACTTAAAGATGCATTCAGCCGTTCAGCCATCTTAAGGCCCCAGAGATCCGGACAGACTTGGGGTTAACTTTACAACCAGTGTAAAGACACGGGGAGATTATAGTGGCTTTAAGGGAAAAGCGGGGATATAGGATGCGTGTATTTGAGGACGCTTTCAAACAGCAATAGAAAAAGTAAGAAAGTAATTGTGACTGCAACAAAGCCTCCTTAGCGTTACCCAACAACTGCAAGAGAGGACGGAGCTTCCTCCGATTTAACGATCTGTCAAAAAAGAGCGGACGAGTTGCTATTTGACATTTAATACGCTCGTTTGGAGCAAAGTTGCACTGCAGGTTATATTTAAGTGTTTTTCGTCCCCAGAACTATATCGAGGTTTGGTGCAACAGCTCGGTGTCGGAAACCCACAGCGAGAAAGCTGATTTTTTTTTTTTTTCAAAAGCAAAACGCGAATCCAATGAGAATGTTAGAAATAATGCACAGTGCTGCAACTGCCCACCTCGTAGGGAAAAAGAGGAAAGAAAAGCTGTTTTCAGGAACAGACTCAACCAATACTGTCAAAGGGCATCCAGGCAGGCGTAGCAGGTGCACCCATGGGCCTATACATTAACTGGCCGTGCACCCTTGTGGTTGTAATAATCAAATGTTTAATTTCTTCTTCTTCTTCTTCTTCTTCTTTTTTTTTTTTTTTTTACCTTGGCAGAAGATACACGGAGTCTCTAGCGACTGATTGTCCAAACGCAATTCTTGAGAAAACTCAAATTCGACCCCAAGAATTGTGTATGGACATCTGTTGCTGCAGACTCACATTCATCACTGCTGTCTTTGGCCAAACGCCACATCAAGACCATGGGCCTTCCGAACCACAAAGAAGGCTGTAGGAAGGCCTTAGGTCTGGCTCTGTTTTGTAACTCTCGTTTCAGGTAAGATGCGCATCACAGTTTGCATGTTGTGGAGGAGGGAAAAAAGAAGCGGGACTGGGCCAAATAAAGTGGAGGAAACCTCACCCTGCCTCATGTAATGTGTTTTTCGGGGATGTGCATCGTGGCTGGCCCGATTGGTATTTACACTTTGTCGAAAATCTAATGAAGACTGTTTGTTTTAAATGGCAAATATCGACTGGGCGCATTGATGTATCGACTGTGTTTGGCAAACAGTGGGAAGCAGTGAGCTGAATGCTCACATGCAACACAGATGCACGTTGTGGGAGAGATGAGCAAAGCTGAGGACTGGAGCATGTCATCAGATACATGGAGCCACGACTGGGCAGGATAAATACAAATAAACCAGGCAGATTAAATTAAGGTGACAATAGTTTTCGTTAAAAGCTGCATTTGGTTGGAAAGTAGTTTCATAAATAATTTCGAATAATTTATTAATACACTAAGAGCATATTTAGAGCCCATTAGGGCCAAGACCAAAGTGCATCCTGCAGCGGAACACTTAATAAAAGATATAGTAGCTAAACACAAGCACCATGTCGCATTTTCTGCTTCTGACACCAAATCAAATACGGATTGCTAAATGTAAACGTGTTACAGTGTTATAAAAACAAACAAAAACAATCAGAATAGAAAGGGCCTGATGGCTGATGCTGCCACATTTCTGGAGCCCCGATAAATCACGTGGGACACTTTGTGGCCCATCAGCCTTGGGGTTGTGATGTTATTTACTTTATTTATAAAGAAAAGAAATGCTTGAAAATTATCATTATCATTCTTTAAAACGATAGGCTAAATTGTTATACATTCACTCTAAAATTAATCTAATAAATTATAGGAAAAAATGAAGTTATTTAGCGGTTAAATTTTAGTCCAAAATTATATTAAATATTTTACCTCTTATGCGTTTTTTTTTTTAACTTTATTTTGTTCTGTTACAGACACAGGGGTTAATTCAAAACAACACCCACCCACACACACACACACACACGCACACAGACATCCAACGTGTGTGTTGTTTAACATTAAAGGCTAACCTTTCCTAATTCCAGGGGATTAGTGTATCTTGTTTGCTCTTGTGCAGAAATACTTCTCTGTCCAATTCACTGTTATGGACAAGTCTTTTTCTGGTGTTTTCTGTATTTCTCTAATTTAGCAGCCTCTAAATTACAACCTCATTTTATTCGTTATAATGTTGGAAGCCTGTTCTGCACATATGCCGGGTTTGTTCTGTTGTAAAAGAAGTGTGTCTTTTAACATTTTGTTTGCTGATAGATTCCACAAATGCCTCTAAAATAAGAGCTTTTGAAAACACTACAAATGCCAGAAGCTCAGAAGCTTTTTCACCGATTAGTTCAATTTCAAACTGTACATTTCCGGCTACTGTGTTTTTAGTCAAGCAACTACAACAAGCCTTGAGTCTTAGTACTGGATCCACTGCAGGGAAGTATGGGGGGGGGGGGGGTATGGGTGCAACAGCAAAACACGATGGAGGACAAATCTGGCAACAGTTGCTTGAAGCCTTAAAACAAGCAAGCAGGTGTCATTTGATTTAGTAAATAATCTCAGATCATATGAAAACATGCTCACGATATTCAACAGAATTAAATTTTGTCATCATAAAGGAAATGTGCTTTCTTTAATACACGGAAGCTATTTTTCATACGTTTTTATATACCAATTATAAAAAAGGACCATCCTGTCAGTATGATAGTTTTAAAAAACACTGAATCGTTGCTATTATGAATAATAATAGTCTCGTACTTTATTTTTATAGGCTGGTCTTTACTTTATGGCTGTTTACCTCAGACCACAGGCGTTTTTTTTCCTTTCGTTTTCTTCACACTGTTGGAACCTGAACCGCTCAGAGTCGTTATTATAGTGAGGGTGAGGCCAGGTCGACTCTCCCACCACCACCATCATCATCATCGTCACCGTGTCTCCTGTTGATGCTGTCAGGCAGCCAGCGTTCAGCCTGTGGACAGTATCAACTGTACAGGCCCAGGAAATAGTCCGGACCCAGTTTGTAGCCCAGACTGAGGGGAAAAGCTCACGTGTTTATAACCGAGCGCATATGACAATTAACAGTGGGAACTGAAAGGGAATAAAATGTGGGTTCAAACCCGATTTGCACACGAATTATAGAAGACTGGAGTGTCCCGTAGGCTATAATACAAAATAAGAAAAAACATTAAAAGGTTTTACAATTTAAAAATCCGCAACAGCCAACATTAACTACGAAACCTTTGATTTCCTTAATATTTAGCCCAACTGTTTCAATAAAAGGCAACATTTTGAAATCGTGGCCTGCAAGAGGAAGCAAGCGTGTACACACATGCAGATAAATGTCGATCATCTCCTCCATATGTAAAAGTCTCTCTCTCTCTCACTCTCTCTCTCTCTCTCTCTCTCTCACACACACACACACGCTCACACACACACCATCCCGGGCCTGCACTAGCTGACACAGTGCTATATTTTCTCCTCTCTCTAACCCCCTGCGAGCTTCATTTGCATTTCCTTTCTATCGGCCGGTTTCCCGTTGCAAATCGGACTCTGCAACCGAGAAAAGGTTTAGGGTCGCCCCGGGCGTTCAGGGGAGGACAGCCCGGAGGCTAGACCTCGACCTCCCGCAGTGGTCCCCCACCCACCACCACCACACACGCACACGCACACGCACACACACACACACACACACACACACACACACACACACACCAATAGTGCCCCCAACCCCCACACCCCACACCCCCACCCCTGGCCCCCACACCCACCCCCCGCTATACATAGGATGGTAAAATCTCCCTGAAGTCTCGTTTAATCAGCCTAAAACTGCAGTGTGATCACAGAGCTGGGCTTAAATCGATCAGGTATAAGCCATCACCAGGAATTATCGAAGCGTGATGCAAAATCCTAATTGAGAAAAGCGTTCGGCTACAGGCCTCTGTGTGGGGTACAGGCTGGTATGGACCCTCGCAGCTAAAACCGCACTACATGGTGACATTGTTCAGGGGAGGGTAAAATAAAAATACATAGTACTGTGAAGGAATTTGTAAGACAATTACCTTTACATTTGATATAGCAGGAGGAATTCACTACAAAATTATTATTATTGTAAATTAAAGATAGGAGTACATAAGAATGACATTTTCCTCATTTATTATGTATTTAATTCACCACTGAGGTTATGACTGAAAAAATTCCCCCGTCTGGGACGTAGGTTATATAAAATATAATACGATATAAAACTGTAAAACAAAACAAAAAAAAAACCCAACAAAAATTACATATTATTCAAATATTCAGCAAAATGTTCCTTTGGCAATTACGTGTGTAATTATAGTATACAAAGGCATACTTATTTTTTTTAAAGGCTTTTAATCTTTTTTGGAGTATTAGAAGGAATTAGAGGATTTTTTTTTTCTTTAAAAAGTGTTTTTATATCAAATAGGAAAAAAAAAACAACAAAAAAACAGAAAGAAAGAAAAAAAACTTTTCTTTGGTACACTTTGTTTTTATTCTAGCATTTATAAGCACCAAATAAACGTTTTTAAGTTTGTAAAACACTAGAATGTAGCTGTGAGTGGCCACAAGTACCTTTTTAAGTGTTTATTAATGCATTTGTCAACAACGGTAACTCCACCTGTCAAGCCTCCACACGTGGTTGCTGTTGTACAAGCAGTAATGAATGACTAATTTAGTACAATTGTAATCATAAAGAATATCATATATGAGAAGTTTTTATAGTTAACAGATGTATTAATAAACAATTTAAACGTCTTTATATCTGCATACAGCTACATTATAGTGTTATGACCAATGTATTTAATGTTAAGATGCATCTTATAAATGCTAATTAATTGGTGTTAAAGTGTAACATTTTCATTGATATTCTCACCCAAAATTATTTTAGATGAAGTCATTTTGTATTTCACAGTCACACCGGAAGAGAAATTGTAGGGAGAGGAAGGTGTAGACACTAACTGTAGGTGTTTACACCTGCAACTGTGAGCTGTCCAGTACAATCAGAGCTTCATGTGACTGCTCCTTGAGTCTGTCCAGTTTGCTAAGAAGAAAAAAAAAAAAAAAAATTGGGATTTCCAAAAAAAAGTCCAAAGAATAGGACAGAATTTTTGTCTTTCAGCTTTCACATTTTTCTCCTTATTTCCTGTGGACTAACATCAATCACCTCGGTCGCTAAGGTGCAGGTTTACACATCCACAGCATCCAATGGGGTGACGTGTTGTTGGGATGTGGAGGGGGGGTGGTGAAGAGTACAGGGGATGTGGAGAAAAAAGCTGTTACAAAAGAAGTCTAGGATATGTTTGCCTTCCTCATGCATTTTCTATCCTCCGTGAAGAGTAGAAATAAACACCACATTGTCTTGGTCGTGTAGTTGGTAATCCAGCTCCCCCTGAGGTTTAGAAAAACACACAAAATGTTCAACATTTGAACATCTGTAATAGTCAAAGGAGAAATATTTGTGTTCACCAATACAAATATGCGTATTAGTCCTCTGTTCCCTCTGGGTCTCAATCAATAACAAACTTTTTATTTCATTTACATCCTGTGTTGAGTCCTGTAATTGAATCAATGGATTGAAAATGAAGCATTCAGACTGTTTGTGTATGTAAATACGAGACCCCAAGGACAAAGTTGTCTTGCAGCTGCTTTCACATTATATGAAACATTAACGGACTCAGAGAAAATGAATCTTATAGTTAGTGAAGATACAGGCTAACTTTCACACACACCAGCACTGTTCCCTCTTTCTGATCTAAATGTCCACACAGGCGTTTTAGGTAGTTCTGGGCATCTATGCATCAAGACATGAACACTGCGACATGAAGGATCTCAAAATATTCAACATTATAATAGTGCATCCTGAATACAGACAACATAGGTTAAGAGAACTAAAATGAAAAATATTATGTTTTACACACTAAAACACCAATGCAACCTCTTGCACGCATGCACATGCGCGCACACACACACACACACACACACACACACACCATCTGACAGTGAACAATGCTCCCAGTGCTCACCATTAGTTCCCAGTCTGCATCATTGATAAGCACCAGAATCCCAGGTCTCCTGTGGGAAAACACACCGTTTTGAGTCAGACTCATTTTCCAAAGGTAACAGACTCAAAAACAAGTACCCACACAAGCTGAAGATACAAACAGAAATATAAAGCTCACACAAAGAAACGCAAGTACTAATTTGTATCTATTAAGAGAAGAAAGCAATGATCAAAAAAATAAATCAACACAATTGTGAGAGAACACTCAAGTTGTTTTGAAAAATGACAGCTAAATTAGTTTAAGAGTATAACATGTTCAATAAAAGGGACACAGAAAAATTTTGTTTTTAACTCAGGCATGAGATTTTCATTTTTTTCTCTGTAGGGCTGTCAAACTGAACCATATTTTGAAAAAAAAAATTAATCAATTCTTACTAATTAAATTCCTGCTAATTGTTACAATTTATTTGCGGGGAGGTAGACTGAGACACGGGGATCATTTGTTTGCTGACACAGGCAGACTAAATATTCCAATCAAATTAACATAATAAAGGAAAAAAAAAAACAAAAACCAACAGGTAAGTGATGAGTAACTAGAAAAAATCTGTAAAAAAGAATGTAAACTTTTTATAGCAAAAGGTACCCCAGAAGAAATAGAAAGTCAAACCCAATGTTTCAGTTTAACACTCCACAATATAAAACTGAAAGATACCCGAATTTATGCTTGAGAACAAACACTGGTGTATTAATGTTAATAAATATAATAGTGAAAGGGTCCATGTGGATGTTTACCCATGTGTTAGGTTCATTTTAATGCACATAAAGCATCAGAAATTGCTGTTGATATAGTGTAATATAAACTGTTCCCTCTCCAAATATGCAATGGAGGAGAGTAACAACAGGCACCTTTGGGTGCAGTCTTCTAAACACACATGAATGCTTTTCAAAAAGAGAGTTTATTTATTGTAGATGGTGGGATAATGCTTGAAACATATACTGATGCCTCTCATATAGTTCAAACAAGCTTCTTTCCACCTCGTAGATGCTCTATGACGTCAATGAGAAAGGGCATTGTAAGAGGAACCTTTGAGAACAAACGTGTCCGCACAAATGTGCACAAATGTGCACAAACACACACACACACACACACACACACACACACACACACACACACACACACACACAGGACTGTGTTGAGAAAGAACAAAAGAAAAGAAAAAAGGTAAAGATTGTAAACTAATTACACATAGCCCCCATAGCTCTTTTTTAAAAGATAATGAGGATACACTTTGATGATGGTTTGCTAAAAAAAAAAACAGTGTGTGCTGCCACTGTAAAGTACGGACAAACACACACACCTAATCTATAAGGTTTATAGGTAGCCCAGCTTTTTCTCAATTCATTGGTTAGGTGGTGCTATAAATAGTCCTGCACAAAGGCAGCTGTAAAAGTCAGCCAGTCCTATAAGACTGCATTGAGCCCTTCACCCAAACACACACAAAAACATACACGCGTGCGTACAAACACACAAGCTTGCACACAGGTAATCATCCTACTGAAACCTATAACCTGAAGGCTAGACTGTCCCAACATCTCAGCAGTTTAAAAAAAAATGCTATAGAAAGAATCACAATCTGGTTCAGTTTCATTTTTAAATTTTAAACATATGAAAGGCTGTTCAAATAGAGCAATTCGGATAAAATATTAGTCACATTTGGCAGTTAAGATTTTGTTCTAGCGGCAGGGTGATGTGTAAAACGTCCTTTAAGGTTATATGGTTGTACACAGATCAAGTGTGTGTCAAGTGCACACACACTCACACAGAGTCTCCTTGGACAAAGAGTTCAGGCCGTTCTTTCAGCAGGTTCCGTTGGATCCAGACCAGCAGCTGCTTCATGTCCCCTAGAAAACACACACACACACACATACACACACACACACACACACACACACACACACAAAGCCCATACACATGCAGACAACAGAGGTCACAGGTTAGAGGTTAAGGGTCAAGGTGCGTGGTTCCAGCCCCCTGGTCGATGTGACGCGACAGAAGAACCAGGCGGGACGAGGCTTTGTATACGTGTGTGTGTGTGTCTGTGTGCATGTATATTTATGAGTGTATGTGTATGTTTGGGGGGGGGGGGGAGAGGACAGTGGAAATGGGGGGAGGGTCGACTGATGTTAATGGCCGAGAGCGGCACTCTTCACCTTGGTTAGAAAGAAATAAAATTAATGATTTGTGTGTATAAATCTAGAGACAGCTGAACAGATTGGAAAACAAGGCCATCTACAGCTGGGAATGTAATTTCAAAATGTTAAGATAAAGAAAAAAAATATATATATTAATGTAGACTTTTGCTAATGGCACGTAGACCCTAAAAATTATAAATGCCATTTTATTTCTCTCTAGCCTCATACCTGTAGTATTTCTTTTCAATGCAAGGTTAATGAAATAAACAGCAAAATCCTATTTAAGGTTAATAATTTTCTTTTTTCGAGCTGAACATTAAATGTACCCATTTTCACGATTTTTAGCGATGCTTGAATTTTCTATGAGTCTGACCTCTTGAACAATCAGATTGACCTTGTCTCAACAATAGGTTGAGCCTCACTCAGAACGACTGACAGCCACAAAGGCAACGACAAAGAGAGGTTTTAGGATAAATCCCCACTAAACAACTAACAATGAATATATTATAGTTAAGGCTATAGTTAACATTAAGATTCAAGGTGTTTTAAGAACCTTTGAGTTTTTGTACATGTGTGTAAGTGCTTGGTGTGTTTCCTTATGAAAAATAGTGTTATGATGTGGGATCAAAATTAGATGATGCATTGAAAACAAAACACACTAGTTTAATTTCCTGATTGTGTTTTCACCTGTGTGTACGATCACAGCTGTCTACTTATTCTATATGTGAACGGCCCGTGCCCACTAGCGCGCGCACGCACGCACGCACACACACAAACACACACACACACACACACACGACACGCACGCACACACACACACACACAAACACGCACGCACACACACACACACACACACACACACACACACAATATCAAAATTAAAAGTACTCGCCTCCTTCTCCAGTTTACACAGGATCGAAAGAACAGAGGAGATGAGTTACAGAAATGTGCAAAATAAAAGTAAATAAATAGAAGACAGAAAGAGCAAATACACTCCAGGAGAGCGAGAGAAAAAGAGAGCAGCAGATGGAGCAGACCCGAGGGTGAGAGGACGACAGTGAGTCATCCCGAGCCAGGTGCAAGGAGAGCAGTGCAACCGTGGCAGGTAGGCGTCGAACTATTCAGGGATTCACAAGTTCAGCTGGATCAAAGGCAGTGGTAATATCACATTAACAGTACACAAGCATCAGCTTAACCTGAATACATTCAGAAAAATTAAGGAGAAAAAATGGTGTTCTTTTGTGAAGCCAGATTTGGATTTTGCTTTACATTTCAAGGGGTAACTACTAGATATACAATGCAAGTTTACATTTTGTCCAAATCTAAAATTACTGAGACATTCTGGTGTCTTTTTTGTACAAAGAATACAACAAAAATTGTCCTTTTCCAGGTTTTCAGATTATGACATTATATTGAGAGGTGTATCAAAGTGCTACATGTGTTTTTAATTTCAAAACTATGTCCACACATCTGACAACAATGACTTTCAATTTTATTTTCTGTGGATGAGTTGTCTGCCATAGTTCAGGGCACATTTTCCAATTCCACTTAAGCAAAGCTGAATACAAAATATAAATTAAAAATACCCACGATATAAAACAAAATATAATATGAACTCAAAAAACATAATAATTGTTCTCTGTTAAAGGGCATACTTTTGAAACTTCTAACATTTAACGTGAAAACAAACAAACAAAAAAAGATTATTAGAGGCACCTGCCTGGTCACTGTGGCTATGAGGGCAACAGACTGTGTGGATGATATGTGATATATAAGGTGTGTGTGTGTGTGTGTGTGTGTGTGTGTGAACATGTAACTCTAAGCCTGTGTGGATGGTGTTCAGGTTAATTGCAGCGCTGTCAGCCAGCTCAGTAGTATAATGATAGTGCTAGTTTTCTACGGTTCCAGGCCTCCATATAAAAAAGACAAATACCATCCCTTGCAACAAGCAACGAGCGCGCACAGACACACACACACATACACACAAAAGACAGACAGACAGGCAGACAGACACACACACACACACACAGTGCTGGGCAGTGAATATTGACCTGCACCTCTGTGAGGCTAAAAACAGAACTAATCACTACAGCAGTCATAACTCCTTTTTTGTGGTGACTCCTTTCTTTGCTCTCTCTCTGCCTTTGACCATTGGCATTTTTCTCCACCATTACCCCTTATTTGCTCCTTCATCCTCTCGTCCATTTACTTTTTCATTTGCTCTCTCCGTCTCACACACTCTCTCTCATTCTCTCGTAAAACCTGCTCTCCTACTCTCTCTCTTGTTCATGTCTTTCCGTCTTTTTCTTGTTTCTCTCTTTTATGTTCCCCTCTCTAAACACACACCCACATGCAAATCTGTTAAAAGTTGCACATAGAAAATAAACACATTGCCTTTGCTCAATACACAGGTTGGTAATAATTCAAACTTTCATCAGTTAAGCTCTTTTCTAACAGAAACAGTCATCGGACTCTGCTCTGTTAATGGCCATCTTGTAAAAGGTTACACAGGTTCACAAAATTAAATCACCCGCAATCTAAATCAAGAAGACAGGCTTATATAAATGAACTGACGAAGAAGAAAGACAATGTAAAGAAATGAGGAGATAGAAAGGTGAAAGGAAACAACACCGACATGGTGAGACTGAGAGGCGATGATTTTTGTTAGCGCTTTGCGGACCAGGTAGAGGGGAAAAGAAAATGAGGGAACAGAGAGAGGGAAAATGCGTCACAGGCTCCCGATGCATCTTGGGATAGCTGCGTTGCGTGGGTGGAAAAAGAGACATGGAGGGAGGGGAGAGAAAAGGCGCCATTTTGACGCTGATTCAAAACCGTTCCCGCTTTTCTTTTGTGCATGAAGTCCCCCCCCCTTCTCCTTTTGCCTTTCTGTCCTCATGCAATTATGATGGTTAGGTGTTTGTGTGTGTGTGTGTGTGTGTGCATGTGTGTGGGGAGACCTATCCATCTTTCTGCTGATACGAGAGGCAAAAATTGTGTGATCCGTAGACCACAGGGGTTTTGTTGTGTGTATGAGAGTCAGTTAGATAAAGAAGGAGAGAGAGGGAGAAAGAGTGGGGGTGGGGTATTTCAGTCGAGGGTCATCAATCACCGTCTGGGGTCAAAGAGAAATACGAGGGATTCAGAACCAATTATATCTGCCTTCACTGCACCCCTTGGTACACACACACACACACACACACACACACACACACACACACACACACACACACACACACACACACACAAATACACAAACAAAAAAAAACAAAAATAGTTTGGAGCAACAGTTTCAGGATTACAAAACCCTTGCAGATACCTATAAGCAAATATAGCCATGACCTGCTATGTCAGAATGTCTCCTGTGACATTAAAATTAAGAACCCAGTGAACTAAATGGTAAGATCATTGGTCTTTTAGTGTAGTGTACGCACACGCACAGGCACAGGCACACACACGCATACACACACGCACATGCACGCAAGCACATGCACGCACGTACGCACAGACACACACAGTTTGCTTGTGAAGCAAGGTCATGTCTGACTGACATTCCCTGTTCTGGTCAACTTTTGTCTTTTTGTTGTTGTGGTAACATCAGTGTCATGAATGAAAATCCTTTGTTTAGTCAAATACCAAAGACACGTATTTCTCTATTTATATTTCCCTATCTATCTATATCTATAGACATATATATATCATATATATATATATATATATATATATATATAAGATGACGAGACACTTTAATCTCAATGACCCTGGTTTTAAGCTGGGTTCGGGACATAAAGTCCGGCTGCAGGCAGGTTTTTGCTGCTCTGTGCTGAGTTAGTGACCCATGTTAGAGTGAACCTGGATCCCGTGGCAAAATTAAATCTAATAAATTTGGATCCTGAGGTTGAAACTTTTTTATGACGTGAGAAATGAGCATATGCCCAAAGAGTCTGCCAAAATTATCTCTGAAAAAAAAAAAAATTACCTGAACTGTGTCACCCGACCTGATGTTTTGCAATTCAGGGAGGCAAAATCAGCTTCCCTTTAACCCCCTTTATGTCCCACTTTCACATACTCACACATATGAGCATTGACGGTGGCTGACATTTGCAAGTGAAAGAGGCAGAAAGGATTGGTTTAGAGGCAGAACACAGCCACAAGGATATTAGAGAAGAGGATGACAGAAGGAGGGAGAGGAGGAGAGACGGTGATGGGAGGATAATGGCTTATAAGATTAAGTTATGACAGTGCAAAGGGAAATACTGTATCTATATATGGCAGCAGTATTTACATTTGTTTTAAATGGAAGTGGAAAGTATATGTAGAGCTTCCAAGCAAACTAAAGCAGAAACATAATATCAACAAAACACTCAAAAGACTCATAAAATATTAATAAATATAAATCAAAAAAAATATAAAGCTACAATGTTATGCAATAAAATTATCACATTATGTCGAAAATAATATTTTTTTTAAAAAATGTCATTTTGAAAACTACTTAATTTTTCTGTTAAAAATTTAATATTTAAATAAGGTTTTGGACTTTGGGAATACAAAGAGAAAAATATGTCATTCATCATTTCTTTATGAAGCAACAGATAAATTTATATAAAATACTTTCACAGTAAGACTCAAAATTAAGGCAAAATAAGGTGTGTAACAAGACACAGATTGCAAGATCCTTCCTCACCCTCCATCCTCATATTCTAATCTGACTTAATTTCCATTGTTCCTATTTTCAGATTTCACTTCAAGGGGTCTAGCTTTTAGTAGACATTATTATCTACATCAAAGTTTTTGCAAACTGAAAGGTCTCACTGAAAAATACGCAGGATCAAAAACTCTTGACTCTGAAGAAACCAAAGAATCCTGTGCAACGTTGATCGCTGTTGATCAGGTAAATTCAACCTGATGAAAGTCTTAAGACCAAAACATTGTTAATAAAATGAGCAGAAGTCAAAAAGCGTGAAGGATTCTTTGGTTTCTCAACAAACCATTTTATTACATTTTAAAATCCGTTCAACCTTCCTGTCAGCGTGCCATTGGTTTCCATCTGTTTCAGTACTTTAGGAAAGTCAACTTGACAAGGCCGCAAACCAGATATTGATTCCATCACTGTGAACCTCTTATTTATTTTTTGTTTTGTTAATTTAACACTATCATTCAAGGCAAATGGAGCTAAAAACATGAATAAAAGCAAATATGGTTCCTCCATGTGCTGGTAGACAGACGGTTGGTTAACAGCTCTGCATTAACACAATGTCTTATTAGAAAATTAAAACCTGAAAACAAATAATATGCAAGGATGGACTTTGTCAACATATTTTTAACGTTAAATTTAAAGTTTTGGCAGCCAAGATGTCTTGGATTTTGTAGAGTCCCATCATGAACACCTACCATATATAACCAGTCGTTGTGATTTGTAGAAAGTGGACTAGAGCTGGCAGAAAAACTGGACTGGTCCTTTTATGTGGCAAATCTATACACTAACCTCCAAATTATTAAGACGATAGCTCCCTCTTGGGCTTATTGAGGTGCACCTATATGATATCATGTGTACACATAGTATTTACAGTTTATTAAGGTGAAAACGTTCAGACGGGTGGTAGGTAATACTCACAAGGTTCTGATTGGCTTGGGAGAGTCACATGATGTTCCTTCACACCGTTAAAAAGCAGCTCTGCTCCTCCTCTAGACAAAGAAAGAGTCCAATAGATGACTAGTGTGTGTTTTTGTGGCATTTAGACACCTGTGAGGGTTTAGTATTACTCAACTATCAACCCTTGCTGTCTAAAGGAGTTAAATCCAATATGAACACACTTCCACAAGCAAACACATGGTGACACAATGCTGTTGCTGCTTTAATACTGGCATTAACTAACTCTCACGAAGAGCATCAAGACAACAGATAAAGATGTCAAACTCAGACCATCAATTCTTATGGTTTAAACAACAAGTTAAAAAAAACAACTTTACAGATGCAGTATGTAAACAACACACACATCCCTGGTTCCCATTACCCTGAGCCTGGGGCAATTTGGCCAGACCTGGAGAAAGGCTTTGTGTGCTATGTGTGTCTGGGTCAGGAAACTCTTCAAAGAAACATTTAAGGAAAACAGTCTTCATGATCACATTGCAAATCACAATATAAGTCTGATCTGTTTTAATGGTATTAGCTGGGATAAAGCCCTTCAGTTTATAAGCCTAACAATTTAATTATCAGTGTTTGCCTTGAGTGTTTGCAGCTACATTCAGGGCGATAAGACAGTGGTCAAAGATTTTGCTATACCATCTATGTGACCACAGCTATCCATTTTATATCTCAATATGATAAAATATTGGACTTTATAGGATTATTGCATCAATGTGATGAAGTCCTTTGCTTTGTAATCCTTTAAATTGGCTGGATTATCAAAAGACAGACATTCCAGTGTGGTAATTGTAGTCAATAATTTCTCAGTTATTTGATAGAAAATTAGATAATTCTTTATTTAATAGGATCACAGTTGCCTATTTTTTATGGTTTCCTGGGGAGAACTGAAGGTAATGTGGTCAGAATTATAGGTACTGGTACCAGCACCGTGTCATCGTTTGAATTTTATCTGAGGAATGTCATTAATAAAGTGGGTAGAGTTGATCAGCAGTGAGTGGGACTTTCATAGTCACAGTTCATCGATTCATTGTGTGTGTCCATAAGACTTTCTACAAGTATAAGAACTTTGAAGTGACTGTAAGTATGAAAAACAAAGACAAAGCTAGGAGATGCTGATTTAGGTTTTTAGTTATTACATATAGTTGCCCTGAGTTTACGAGCTGTTGTTGATTCTCAGAAGAATTTCCTTGATGGAACAAATGTTAATGTTAAAATGTTAATGACTGGAGGAAACTATCAGATCCATTTAAAACAAAAATGTGAATTAATTGGGAACTGGGAACTGTTCTACTCTCTTTCTAAAGTGCTTGCTTGTGGACAAGTTTCACATGTGCATGTTCAGCAGCAATTAACTGGAATCATTTAACTAGACACATGCTGAAGAACAGTCTCCATTTCCCTTATAATTAGACCCAAATAACAGACGCATAGACGGGAACATACCAGTGGATTTATTCTAACATATCAGTTCCTCCCTAAGAAACTGAAGAACGTTATGGGAGCCCCCAGGAACAAAATGCTACCAAGAATTATACATTATCATATGCATGCAAACCTTAATGTAAAGACCATACATATCATGACATATATACATATTTTTTTGTTTTATTATTATTGTTCAGGGATTCTCCGAATGAAAGACAGAGGCTTTACGTCTTAAATCTAGTCGTTGGGAAAAGAAGTCTGAGGTTAGTCGCTTCTGGCAGCAGTGAGGTTCAAGTCGGGCTCTGTTTTCTTCATTTTAGCATGTAAATCTTGACTCGGGTCCGAGTCTAAGGATTTGGAAAACGGCTGAGGAAATGTTGAAAGTCGACACAGTCAAACTGGCAGCACCTTCCCTCCTTGTGTTATGTTAAATACCTTAAATCAGCACAAAATCTCCATCTACTCTCCTCAGTTTAGAGAAAACAGGCGACTGCACGATGACTGATGTTTCATAAACAAACTCCTCACTAGCGTCTTCCTACACGGATTTCTGGTCTTTTTAGACACGGGCACAGATAAATTACCACATCGATCCTGTGTTTCGTTTGTTTTAGTTTGGGCTTAGCTGGTAACAGGACGATTAAATCGGCAGGGTTGAGCATCAGAGAGGGTTTTAAAGACGCCTACCCAAACTCCAGGTGAATCGCTACAGGCGCTGCCATGTTGCCGGCACATGCAGGATGTAGTGGCGCAGGAAGTCGGAAGTGACGTGTTTGGACACGTTTTCCTATTTGGTTAAAAAGAGACTCGATACAAACTCAAAACAAAACAAAGCAAAACAAAGCAAAACAAAGCAAAACAAAGCAAAGCACAATAAAATAAAGCAAAACAAAACAAAACAAAGCAAAACAAAAAAAAGCAAAACAAAGCAAAACAAAACAAAACAAAATAAAATAAAGCAAAACAAAACAAAACAAAGCAAAACAAAATAAAGCAAAACAAAGCAAAGCAAAGCAAAACAAACAAAGCAAAACAAAATAAACGAAGCAAAACAAAGCAAAGCAAAGCAAAACAAAGCAAAACAAAACAAAACATAACAAAACAAACAAAAACTCAACCTTAATTTTTGTACTTTGGCATTTTCAAGACAAAAAATATTATTATCAAATTGGTATTTGTGCATCTCTCTTAATCCCCACCAATATTAAAATTTTAAAATCCAAACTTCCATGTTGCACATGGTCAACAGTGTATGTATAAGAATTCAGGATGTAATGGATTTTTAAAAAGGAAGAAAGAAAGAAAATAAGAGAAACATTCTTGCACATCATCACATAGTGTAGCCTTCTACAAGAAGGGAGAAACACACAGTCATAGTGACATAGCTTCACCAAAAGCTTTAAAATCGTGTTTGCGTAAATATTTCTGTCTTAAATTTTTAAATGTCCAGGTCCATCACTCTGATTTGATGTCAGGTGTTATATTTCTTATTAAAATCTGGAACTGAAACGCTGTCATTCTCAGGACCTAAGGAGCTTTTGAGCAAATCCACCTAAAAATTCAGTCTTTCTTCAGATATTTAAATATTACTTTCTATTGAAGAAAATTACATTTTTTCCAGAATTTAATACATTTTCAAACTCAAATATATGTGCATTTCAGACTGAGTTCTGTTATGTATGTGTTTTTTGTGTTTCTGTGAAATCTAGGGGTTGATAGTGCAAATACCAACTGAATATACAGAAACCTGTCCTTTCTCTGAGTATTATTAATTGTTGTGTTTACATGTTGCTGTCAAACCACTGTAGTATAGGTACTAGGAAAAAATAGTATTTTTAAGCCAGAGTTGAACTGGGATGTTCATTGAGTGCTAGCTCTTAAGGACTTTTTAGGCCTTTGTTAGCCAGAGTAAAATGATCTGATGCATTGTTTCTATGCCAAAATGTCTGCGATTAATCTGCCATATGGTGGTGCATTCATTAATGAACTGATATCTAACTGATATCTAACTGGAATTTATTTAGAAAATCACTATATCGGAAAATCATTAGAAAATACTTCTCCGCCACAAACTCTCTAAATGTGCATATGCATGTCCACATGTATTTGCATTGTGTCCATCAACATCAACGTGTGCAGTGAAATGACATGAGTGTGTGAGTGCACATCTGTCTCTCCCTGTCCCTCTCTACCTCCTTACATACGTCCTCAATCATACTGGTGACAGTTCCAGTCTCGGTATACAGGGCTGGGAGGAGGAGGTTGGGGGAGGAGGTCAGTCAGAGGTTTGAATTGCAAATCCATCGCCTTCTGTTGGCGTCCAAACCTTAGCAGGGCCTTCCCTGTCTTCATTCATGTGTTAATGAGGAGTCAGTGTAGGGGCAGATAGACGGATCGACCAGGGGCCTGGCGGGGGTGAGGAGGCAGACAGGAAGACGAGAGTGATGGCGGTGGTGGAAGTGGAAGTTTTGAAAGATAATGAAGACATGATGAGTATGGTTAGTGGCTGCAATTTCTTGGTCCCAGCTGGGATGAGGTGTATCCTCACAAGTGAAAACAGTCGGGGGGGGGCTAAGAGGAAGGCAAAGGGGCAGAAGATGGGGTGTGGAGGTGATTTTTATGGCTGTAGGTTTCATGGTTATGGAGTGAGTTATCCAGGAATGATCACGCCATCACTGGATGTCACATCACATTTGCTAAGCTGCTTTGAGGGTCAGGTACTGCTGTTATGGATGGTGCGCAGCACCTCTGTTTTATTCTGATGGATTTCTAGTGCGTTCTTAATCTTCGGTAGATGAAAACAATCTTTTACGTGCATTTACCAGGTGAACACAAATAGTTTCAATACATATATCTAATATGATTTTTATTGGTTTACAAGCTGTCAATACAAAAATTTGAATTCAAACCAAGATGCATTTGAGCTGCATTAGTATTTTGAAAATATATATCCAGTTGAAGACTATGTGAAACAGCTAATAATAATCAAATGCTCATTATGTTGTGTTTGTAAAATTTAAATGCACATTACCTGTTCAGAGGATCTTCCAGTATTTGTACACTGTTAAAATACAATTTCTCAGGTTTGGACTCAATCAAAACATGATTCTTGATACAATAGGTCAAACATTTTATACTAGATTGTAAGACTGTTATTTCATTCTATCAGGGAGTTTTTGTAACCTCTAATGTGACAAATATTGTTTTTTTTTTTGTTGTTTTTCTATGTACTCCGAGACACCTCAGAGCTGGAACTCCAATGGGCAATATCCAACCCAAAATTTGGTCCTGTTCACCTCAGCCTCTCATACTTGTAGTTGGGTGAGACTGGTGTGATTTCGGACGTTTCTTGAAATTAAGAAATCCCACAATCCAGCAAATGTACAGCCCCAACTTCCATGAGGTGAATATTTAAACCCACCTGCCTTTAGATGGACAGACGTCAAAAGTCAATGCTACACTGCAAGGCACCAGCTATAGAGCAGCCAGGGTCACACATGATCAGATGACAATGACCAACACAATGGATTAGTTATAAAAGAGCTGGGGGGAGAGATTAGGGGTGAATTGATGACGGTTGGTTGGCTGGCAGGCAGGCAGGCAGGCCTGGGAGATCTTGGGTCTGTTTCAATAAGGAACATAAAGAGCTGAAATTAACATGTACCATGATACCAAGCAGAGAGAATCCTCTTAGAGATTACACCCATAACATGTTACGCCTATGGAACTGTATGGAAAGGGGAGACAAAGAGCAGAGTGAATGATAATTTTCTATTGTAGATTATGGGCGATCCTATTCCATTCTATCCTCTTTTACGTTCTACATCATAGTTTTCTTAGTGCCAAGAATGCAGCAATTCTTCCACTTTCTGTTTTTCCCTGGAAAATTTTCACCTGGAATATACTCGCCCCCTCCCCTCCTACCCTGCCACTTTAAACCCTCGGCATAATAGCTGCCAGGCCGCACTACTGCCTCCCTCTTGAAGGGAGTAATCAGCAAGAGCAACAAAGTACTCCTGCAAAATCTGTATTGTGGCAGACATATGTACACATACATGTTGACAAAATCTCACGTTGATACACAAACACACGCAAGCACACACAGTAACACACTGATATAGTCCATCTGTCTTTGTCTCCCTCCCACTGCCATCACCATGGGTCTGTCTACAAAACAATGTGATGCTTCGCACCACACGCATGCGCAGTGCACCTCATACAGTGCATTTTCTGTGAAACAGGAGATACACACCAGCCGATTTTCATGCATAACTAATACCAAAAATTAGTAAGAGAGTTAGCAAAAGTGCAAAGGAGGACGCATGATCCAAGAAATGTGGAATAGCAAGGATAGGAAGTGGAAGATGTCCAGGAACCACTGAATGTCAGGAAGTACTGCTCTGCCGTCCACCTTCACTGGACTAGGAACCAGGATGCTCATCACTGCAGTTGGCTGTATGAGGGACTATAAACAGTATATAAGAGGAGGGTAAGCTTGGGTTTTGACAGTGAATTGCTGTCCCCTACTGGCTACCAGTGTGAATCACAAGAGAACGAGTCCTTTAAGACAAGTATCTTAAACTTTCTATACTTACCAGATTTAAAGTAGTAGTTGCTCGGCATCTTAACTGGAACTGGTGGTGATGGCGGTGTTATGTGTGCATATGCGCAGGGGCTATGGCAGCGCGGCTCAGCATCACCTACATCTTTTCTTATGCTAATGAGAGATGTAAGGACATTGAATTCCCTCGTGTGTTTATCCTGTAAAGCTTAAATGACAAATCTGGCAATAGTCTATATTTTTCTTATCGTCAAAAAATCCCATGAAAAAACAAAACAAATATGATAGTTCTTCCTGAGTCTGTCCATACCAAATGATAATCTATAATTTTTTTTTTTTACTTCTCAGAAAAGATCTGCATAATTTCCTACACCTGGGGACTGTCGTTTTTAGCAAACGACAGCTTGAACTTTTGTCATTTTTCAAGAGAAAAAGACTAGCTTGCCAATTGTGATGGGGATTTGTAGACTTTTCTTTTTGTTTTATTTGAATGTTTTTTTAATGAGTTTTTGGATGTTGGACAGACTAAACAATTTTTTTTTCTATTATCTTATATTTTTATAGACCAAACATTCAATCATTGAACAAGAAAATAATGGAGAGATTAATTGATAATGAAAACAATTTTTAATTGTGGCTCTTCAGCAAGCGTTACTCAGACAGGAGTAAAGAATGTATTTGATGGGAAATACCTTCTGCCACAGATTGGCTGCACTGGTGAGAATTTCAGTCGGTAAATTTGAGGGTATATAGGATCAACTTGAAGTAAGCTCCTGTGTTTTTGGATAACAATTGAGGTTTATGGCACAGAAGAATAAGCTATATCAGAATTTGGCTACACTGCCAACACTTAATTCTTGGTTGAGGTCTTGGATTTGATGACTATAAAATATAATCAGACTTGCAATGTATTATATAACAGTCAAAATGTTTCCAATACATGAATGACTTTTGTCTGAACAAAGAATCAAACCCATTGAGACAAGCAATCATTTTATTTGAAAAAAAAGTGAATTGCTATATACAGTACGTTAAAAAACATGAGATCGGTCCTAGATCATTTCTCGTCTTTTTTGCTTATCAAGTTCATCTCATACAGCCCCGGTGGCACCGTGCAGGAGGATCCACACACTGTCAGAGCATTTCCTGTACAGCTTTCGACAGAAGACAAATAAAAACATCACGTCATCATCAGTTTCATCAGTTAGCAGATATCGAACCTAAACCAGCAGGCATCCTCTTGGTCTCAAAACACATGATAAATGTTTCCCTTGTGTGTGTGTGTGTGTATGTTTTCCTGTTATACTGTATTACAATTGGCGATTGTTTTTTTTTTTTGCTGACTAAAGATCGCCCCCTCTTGGACTATAGTGGGAACTGGCACATGACTGCTCACCTCATGGACTCAGATCTGTACAGCTCAGCCCAAATATGGTTCAGACTAGAAAGTGGGACAATCAAGCATCCGTTTAATGATCTCAGATATGGAACTCTAGGGTAGAATGACACTTTTTTAGAATTATTTGATTGATATGTCATCTGCATGGACTTTCATTCATATATAGATTATCAGTTTGGATAAGAAAAGGATTAAGAATAACAAAGCATAGACATTTCAAAAAGAAGGTGATGTCGGGGGGGAGGGGTGAAGAACTAACTAAGATTCTCTCAAATATACTGAATGGGTGTCTGCATTTTAGGGGTCTCATCCCTTGGTTGAAATGATTGCATAGCCGTGTGGAATGGCTCCAGCCCTCTCAGGCCCAAACATAGTGAATACAGCAGTGATTTCAAACGGATCAGTCAACCAAAATGTAATCCCATTGACATGGAACGATTTAGATCATTTAAGCTCTATTGCTGAAACACAGATTCAAAATATACAGCCAAAAAAACAACAACAACCCATTCACTGTAGCAGGGCTGTGGTCTACAGGCCCTTAATTGATTCCCTTTGGAAGTTCTTTTTTCATTTAGATTTCAAAACCATCAAAAAAAAAAAAGATGAAAGATGTCAGGTTTTCTCCATCTATCGAGTATCATTAAATATTATCCACAGACATGAAATATCTTCACTGAATAATCTGTATACTCTTTTCAATTTTTGATATATATTTGCATTTAAATTATTAGTTTAAAGCAAAATTTCACTTGGTGCAACATTTATAGCTGCACGCATCAATTATTTCTGTAAGTTTATGCATTTAATACAGCTCCAGATTGCTGAAGTTGGACTCATGCCAAAGCATGTTCATAAATGTTTCTGAAAGTGAAAGATTGCTTTAACTAGATTTAAAGAGTATAGATCCAATTTTTGCTTGTCTCAAAATTCTTGTGTTTAGCTACATTTTGTGCACAAGATACACAATATCAAATGTATTAGTCAAACTGCTATAACAGAGGGAGGCTTCCTTTTTCCTCTTACAGTTTTTAACAACTCACAAAGCCCTCATACTGAAGTTGCAGCATTACTTTTGCAAATTTTTCATTTCTGATACATTTATTAATGCATGCCTGATACATTTTTAATGGGATTCAATGGGACTGCTTGATACATATTTAATGAGGTTTTATGAACATGGTTCCCTCAGAATGAGCACGGACAGATTCTCATGAGTTCGGTGAAGCAACATCCATAACGTTCTAATATCCTTTGATCACAACAAATAAATAAGAAAACAAGAACACAAAAAAACAAAAATGAAGGAATGTAAACGCACATACAGGACCTATGCATACAGACAGACACTCGTTCATTCATTCACACGGACAAAACATCTATATATGAGCTATGTAAGTTATTGTCGTAATTTCTGCTACAGTGTGTCACAGCAGTTGTTTGAAACAAGAGAGTATCTGTGTATTCTGTGTCTTATTGGAGCAAAGCCAAACTCTGCAGCTCTGTTTGGCCCTCGGGGCATACCGTACACATGTTACTGTTTCTACCAAGCAGAGGAGCGTGTCATCTGTCTCTTACATATTCCTTGCTACTTAGCTTGTCTCCTCTTTGTTGCCATTTAAACGATTTAGCGCTAAGTAAGAAAGTCCACAGGGAGGAACAGAAGGAACTCTGGTTATTTGGAAACCACAGTCAGTGCAACACGTTAGAATTGAGTAACCCTCTTTTCTGAATTCCCAGTGCTCAATGCACATGCTCTTTTAGCTGCCTCTTCGTTCACTCTCACCCTCCCCCAGTGTTCATACTGGAATCTTCCACATCATCCTCTGTGATGCAAAAGAAGACCGTACCACTACGAGTGGTGAGTGCAGATGGGGGTATTTTATCAATGTTTGGCGCTTGGGTGGGTGCTATAGCTCGCTGTGGCGCACGGGAGGCTCTAGCTTGTGTGATAGGGCAGTGAGAACCTTGTCGAACTTCTCGTAACGCTCTGATTGGCTGCCCTCTGAGCCGCGGCTGCCCCATAGAAGACGCATCTGAAACTCTGTCTGGAAGATGTTGTGTATTTCTGCTCGCTCCTGGAATCCTGGAAAGTAGAGGAAAGGTGGTTACTCTATGTAGAAGACACTATAATCATAAAAATGAAAAACAAAAAATATCCATAATTGGATGATAAAATGAAAAAAACAAGACCAGGATAAAGTAAGATTAATTAACTTGCATAAAAATATGAGAGAAAAGTTTTGTTTGACTTGTCTCTTATTCTGTATAGAATAGACAAAACCAATGCATTTGTTCAGGAAACATAAGGATTTTTTTATTGAAAGCTCTCAAAAAAATTATATCAAAAATAAAATAAAACCACCAAATGCTGGTTAAAAATAACTTAAACTGTCACACTTGCTATTTCCCCCTTTATATGCCCACCGTAGTGGACCCTTGAGACGGGATTATTTTGTCACACAATGTAAAGAAAGAAAATCCATGCTTATCTGAACATGTTCATTCTGTTCATTCTGCTTGTTGCAAAAGGCTACAAAGAAATAACCCTCTGTGCCTTTTCTTTTAGAGAGTGTATTCCTCCTCAGTGCTGAATACAAAAAGTAAAACGCTGAAACCTCGCTCTATAAAGTTTTATACTATATAGATATACACTAAAGATATATTTTAAACATAAACACCTTCAACTGAACCAGTTCTAACAACTCCATGAAATAAACGTTGCTGTTCTGGTTAAAGAACTGCTGCTGAAGGAGCAGACTAAGGTCAGTCTAATCGATAACAACATACAACGGAAAACAGAGATGGGAATTGATAGTCAGTGAAAGACTGTTCAATAAATCAGTAACGGCCTGAAACTGAGAACCTATAGAGATGTATTAGGGATCAATACAGTCGACATAGTAACCCACACACACATGATCATAATATCACATCGGTATTTTCATGACACAGATTAAGTGTGCATGTGTCATTATTAACACCAGCATGAAATGTGACACATACTGAACCTGCGACAAGAAAACAAAAGTGGGGAGAACCTCTCTGCGCTCGGCCTTACCCTGCAGCTTGGTCTCAGCGTTGGTTCTGTAGATTCCCCCGTGATGTGCAACGGTACGAGCCGCCTCTAGGTGGTACATGACCACATCGACTCCGACCTCTGCACTCTCCCACGGCTCCAGCGCCTCCCCGACAGCCACACCTCGCTCCAACAGGGACAGGACGGGGATGATATGGGGGAAGGAGGTGTTGGACAGAACACTAGACTCTGTATGCAAAAGGAGAGTTGTTGAGAAGTTGTAAATAAATATACACACAGATTTTGGTGTGAACCACACGCAAAGACAGACAACTACTTACATACTTCTGACTACTACATGTAAACTAGAATCTCACCTTTGCCGTCGTTCATATTCTTCATGAAAGGTTTGAGTTTCTTCTCGTATAAAATGGCGCCCTCCGTATGTCTCTGCCGTAACGTCACCCACGTCTGCTCCAGGCGGGAAATCTGACAAAATGATTGATACGACAAAAGTTTTTAAGAATACACCTGATGGAAAATTTTGATGGCGACCTCCGGAGTTTCTGTGCTATAGATGGTGAGTTTTATCAGTAGCTCTTACCTGGGGCAACTCCAGAGCTCTCATCACAGCAGCGAAGCCAAACATGTTGCCCAGGTTGCTTTTCAGCTCGGCTGCCAATTGGATGGTCTTATGGAGCAGGGCTGCCCTCTCCTCTGTGCTTCCTGTACAGCCTAGCAGGTCCACTGCCATCATGATAGACATGGTGTAGAACCTGAGGAGGAATTTGCTGTTCAATATAACTTAATAAAAAGTTCTTTAATGCTGCTGTCAGGGAAGAAGAAAATGTCAAGTCAAAGCCTATTGTGAGAGACACTCTGGAAATTTATGGCAGATTGTGTGGATGTAGTCAGAGAAGTAATCTGACAGAGCCCTCATATGTTGATGAAATATATATTATTTCTAGTACTCTGCTGAATAATTTTACAGAAAAGTTTATTGGAAGACTTAAGTAAAGTTAAGAGAGAAAGTTGTAATGCACAGTTTGATGCCTCACATTTAGTTTTTAGCAAGTTGACTTTCAGTAACATGCTGTTACATTGATTGAGAAATATTTATTACATTGTGTAACCAACCACAGGAAAGCAGAGAGGAAAAAAAAAAAGATTTAGTATAGAAGATGAGAACTGAGTAAAGATGATGAGAGATTTGGAGGGTGGAGATAAGAACAGAGCACAGAGTAAAAGAGACAAAACACAAGAAAGGGAGGAGAGGAACTAAAGAGCGGAGGTAATCAATATCTGAATTAATGAGAGTTACTGCGTGATGCATAAAGGAAGGCAGCAAGAAACAGATGTGTTTGTACCTCTCCAGTAGGTCAAGTCTCAGCTGGTGTCCATGTGGAAGTGTCAGTAACTCCAACCCTGAGGAAACTCCCATCATCCTTTGCATCTCTGAGGTCACACCCAATATTCTAGCCACCTTCCCCGAGAGTTAAAAAAACAAAAAACAAAGGTTAGATAAATGTGCGCTATTTTTGCAGGCTTGCATGTGAGCTGCACACATTACATCTGTGTGTGTTTGTTTGTACGTACCGTGCAGTCCAACATGGTGATGTGTTTGGCTGCGGTCCTGGCGTCCACCTCGGCCAGCAGCTCTTTGACTCTCTTCAACACCGACATCTCCAGAGGCTTATTCTCAGCTGGCATAAGGCAAGACTCGTACCTGCACAGGAGGGATTGCACTGCATTAGAAAACCAGGACAGGAAATGACGGCAAGGACCACGGCAAAAGTGCGAGTGTTGTAACGACACATAGATTATGACAGACATTTTTGGAACCTGGCAGGCTCATTTCGTCGTCCAGTTGTTTGGTTCAAAGAACATGTACACGGAACATAAAGAATGTTTTTTCGATGACGATCGCTTACATTTAGTTATCAGGGATTGATTTAGTAGAGCTGGTATCAGTAACACAATATTCACACCTGATATATCAGAATAGAAGTTCCTAACAAACGGCAGCCATCTAATCCCGTGTATCTGCCCGTTAGACCCCTAGATATGTTGACTAACTGGATTAACAAGCAGACCAAACCGAACACAGTATCTAGTATATACCACAGGCAACATTAGTGACATTATGTCCTAATCACAGCGTTTTCTCTTCAGTTAGCCAGAGTAGTCTTTACTGCCTTAACTGCTAATTTCTCAGTAGTGTTAACACATCTAGCAATGATCCCCCATTACCAAAATTCCACAGTGGACTCTCAGATGTTCAAAGTTGCTGCCTGCTCAATCTAATACATCTCAATTTCCTTCTACAAACCTCATTCCCAGTCTCCTCTTGTGGCACTTTAAGTCCAATAAAAATATAGTGTCTATGACCAGAGTCTGCCCTCAAGCTATTTCCCGCAGGACTACAGTCACTCATACTATAGCTGCACTGCAGTGCCGGGTCAAACTTGCCTCTCTCACATATTTTGCCTTTCCTGATGAGACATCAGGGGATGTTATTGACCTTTGAACACGCCAGCTTTACATCTAGATAGAACATGCTTCAGTCTGGCGAAAGCTGAGCCACGGTCAGGATCCGCAGGTACCGCCATTAGGAAAATGGTTATTTGGAAACTGCAGATTATCCTGTTTGGTTTGCTTTCATCCTTCACATTGCTTTGCAGCTATTTTTTTTTTTTAATATAGACTTTCTGAATTGATTTATACAGTCTTCTTTGATCAAAGAATGAGATATAACACAACTGCTGCTTCATCCTCCTTAATGAATTCATTCTACAGAAGTTAGTAGAAAGAAAATCTTTAAACAAACGGCTGCCTTTTGGCTAACCTTAATACTTGACAATATCCTATGTTATGTAACGTTTCAATCAACGGGAGGAATAAAAAAATCGCTATGTATCCTAAACTAATCTTGTGTGGTTCTATGTCCAGTACCTGGATGGCTTGAATGAGGATGTTGTCTCCACCTGTGGGGAGCAGAACATCCCCTCTCCTTCCTGCCTCGCTCCCTCCTCCCTCCCTTCCTCAACTCGCAACCGTTCCACGTAGCTCTTGGCCGGTGGCTTCGGGGGCCCGGAAGGGCAAGGTCTGAGGTCACAGTAGCTCCCTGCTGTTTCTGAGGAATGTGGTTGGTAGCCGGGTTGATGAGCAGGTGAGGAGTGCACCGACTGAGAGGTATGCGCGGGATGGTCTGGAGGGTTGTTACCAGCTGAGGGGCTGAGTTGGGGCTCGCTGGAGCGACGCATCACGGGGGAGGGCGGGACGATGGCCAGGATCCTGCCACCTGAGTGGGCTCTCTGCCTAGTGACTGAAAAAAGAGAACAGTGTTAAAATTCCACCATGGAAACTGTGTTTTTAAATGTGACGGGTACATGTATTCGTTAGTCCTGTGTCTGAGTTTGTGTATCGCTGACACTTACTGGCACTATACGCAGGAGACAGTGGGGTTTCCCCAACAGGTGACAAGGGGCAGCGATACTCCTGAATCTGGTCCATGCTCATTGCACAGTTCCGCATTGCGTCTTTGTGGTGGTGGATTGTCGATGGGCTGCAAACACAGCATTTTTAAGACGTTAAAAATCTTCAGGTGTGGATTTAAAAGCTGTCAAGATACTGAAGGGAACCTGACAGAGCAGTGCAACTCCAAATGTGACATTTATCAGATTGAGAAGACAGGAATGGTGTGGTTAAGAATGTAAACAGTAATTATTTCAGAGTGAGAGAAGAGGGAGACATTTTAGTCGGTGCAGCCGGAAATGTTGTTGTTCTACTTCATGATACACACATAACTCTTGTGTTATTTATGAATTAGAACCATGTTTGAGTATAAAAGCAGGAACAGAAAATCTAGCACAGTGTGAGTAAAGATTAACTGCAAAAAATATCAAACGTTCAAGATGTATAATTATTATTTTTTACCACATTAACACTGTTAAATGTTATCAACAATCATGCCCAAATATTTTTGCCCAATTATAGATTCAAGTTTCAAGCAGCCTTGTTCTGTTTGAAACTTGAGTGAGCCAGTGCAGAAGTGGTCATTTGAACGAGTCATTTTGCAACTTAACTCAGAGCACTAACGGGACTTGATGCTCAGGGGTGATGCTAATGGTGTTTGTGAAGTGAGGGGGCCACAGGAATGTGGGAGGCAAATACACCGGTTTAGTGCTCATACACAAAACTTGTGTCACACAAACACACAACCTGCAGTTGGGCACAGATTCCGGCTCTGGTTCTGGTGGTGCCACTGGGGTCTCAACTGGGCTGGGACTGTCTGAGTCACTGATCATGTATGTAACATAAAGCGAGAATGAAAAAAATATCATGAAGGCTGCAAAAAAAAAATAATCATCAGGATTTAATTACTGGCTGCTCAGCTGTTGTGGTTCAGGACAAAGTCAAAAGTCCTCCCTTGTCTCATGGCTCACCTGTGTGGTATCATTTTCTCGGTTGTCAGCCCATCAGTCATGGTGACGCTCCTTCTCTTGATGTATGCTCCCCTTTGACTGGACGGTGAGTAGGCAGAACCTTGTTTGCTGTTGGACAGTGCGAAGGTGGCCTCCAGGTAGCGCAGAGGGAGAGTCCGGCCGACCGGACAGTAGATGTGAGCACCGCTGGACTGGGATACTGGTTTGCGCTGGCCTATATAGAACCTCACGAGCTCCTGCACCGAGTCGAAACTGTCAGTCTCCAACATGTACTGCACCTGTGGATGGAGAGACAAGAGCATTTAATACCCCATCTTTGGATCTTTTATGTACCTGCTGTAATTAGCTTGCACCGTTAGCACACGTTACAAATATCTCTAAGTGGGGAACACAAAAAGCTGCTGTTTCTCTATTAATTGCATAGTGCTTAAAACCAGATTACACAGTGCAGCATTAAAATGAAAAAGAAATCAGTGAACAGGGCGGGAATTGAGATTTGGAAGCAGAGAGACAAGAAAGGCACAGCTAGGAAACAAGGCACACCTTTGCCAAAGAGAAAACAGGCCTTTTTCGTTAAGCGTGGAACTTGATTTTCCAAACACAGATGTCAAATGTAATGCTAAAAATGCATTCAATTCAAGTGTGGTCCTGATCTGAAGTGAGAGAAGAAGAGGAGGCTGTGGGCGATGCCGCCATGTCCATAAAGGCTGATTAAGATTGTAGTCGAGACAAAAAACAGATAATCTCTGCTGTCATCTCTACTGGCAGAATATAAAGTAAATGCACAGCACCACCTGTTTTATGTTAAAGTCACAGAAGAAGAACAACAAGGTAAAAGGCAATACATACAAGCCTGTTAAAAATTCGATTGTAAAGAAGCGAGGAGTGCAGAAGCAGAGAGTCAGTAAAAGCTGAATACATACCTTGGTCTCATTGGATTTGACCAGGACTTTGCTAATCTTGAAGTGCAGCACCTCATTATTCCAGCGACAGGTCAGAACGTAGTCGCCTACGCTGGTCAGAGAGTCACGCACCAGGAAATCGCCATTACGCAAAACCAGAGTCTCTGACACCTAGATAGAGGGAAATAGTATTTGTCTTAAATAAGTGAAAGGAGAAAAAAGGCTCCGATCCCAAAAAGCTAGAAGCAAACTTGGCACTCTGAGCTAGAGCATGTGTGTCAACATTTTGTCTGCTGACACTATTTGAAGGAGTGGATTTGGAGAGTCATGGTTATTAATGACAGTGCCTTAGGACAGTCTCTGTTGCTGAACAAACACAACAATGTCTCTCACTACCAAACTGTCTCCACTACGCACAGTTTGGATGGATAATACGGGAGCGACAATGGCCAGAATGACTTTCTGAGGATACATTTTATCGAGTGTGTAAAAATAGGTATTATTTTGAATTTACTGACAAAACAGGCGATCCAGAAGAAAAAAAAAAAAAATCTCTCTAGAGAGACTGAGCTGATGAAGCCTGAAGGTGTAACATTTTCAATTCATCCCACACAAGGCACGAAATATGCGACGCGGCACAGAGTGTCCTGGACCAGCAGGAGGCAGTATATACACGGATCAAAAGTTCAAACCAAGTGCAGGATCTCTTTAATGTCCCCCAAGCATTCCATTCCATTCCGGTAAGTTTTTGTAGTTTTTTAATTTTAATCTGATCTCTGACTGCATTACAGAATATATCTTATTTATTTCTTGTCAGTTTGGAACAAAGTACGTGAAAAAATATGAGTGAACGGCAAGTCAAACTTGTCCATGCACGCTTCCCTTTCAAGTCTTACCTGAAGCACAACAAAACAGGATGAAGAAAACAAGCAGGAAGGAAGAAGGACTTAGGGATGCTTATGTACAGTATCCGCCAACAGGGCGTGTGTGTGCGAGATCTAGTCATTAAGTATTGTTTTGGAAACCAAGGCTTTCAGGGTTTCCCCAAGTTTACACTGGGGCACATCTATGAATAAATGAATATTTTATGTAAATTAAAAGAGGAAAGATTCACAGATGGCTGATTTGAATCTGTGTACATGTGTGTGTGTGTGTGTGTGTGTGTGTGAGAGAGAGAGAGAGAGAGAGAGAGAGAGAGAGACAAAGAACAGAGGTTGATCAAGGGACAGAGGCTGAGTCTATTTACAAGTACCCTCCACACGCGTGTGTGTGGGTGCAGGTCTCTTGTCGGGTGTCTCCGTGTATCTGTGTCTCAGTCACCAGCTGTGAAATTCAATTGCATACATCAGAACCACGTGCAGCTGTCTGTTTGGCAGAGTTTCCCTCCTTCTGAACGCTGAAGCAATTTCTACTGAGCTGTGACAGATGATGGGACTCATTAATCAGTGTCATTCTGTGTGTAAAGTATTTAAACTGTGCTTTCAGAGCCAGAGATTTTGGCAAAGGCATTGCTCAACTAATAGTACTGCTTGACAACCACATCAACCCACACAGAAATACTATTGTGTTTGTACTTTTATCTCAATTAATTCTGGCTTTGTGGGGCACTGGAAAACAAACCGCAGCAGCAATACATCATTTTCAGAATTTGTTTATTTATTTAGTTATTCATAATCTATTTCACTGCAATGGGGACTGAGAGACTGTGAAATGAAGTTAAACTCAAAGCTTTTCACTCGTGTCTTTGGTGGCTTTCTTGATAAACAAAGTCCTGAAAATTGATATTAACATGCTGACTAGTAGTAAATAAAGTTTTGGTTATTTTTTGGTATGAAAGTTCAGTGTTCTAGATGAAACACATTAGTCTCGATGTGATTTAATCAGGACACATTGTAAAACTAGGTCTGAAACTAATCTGTAGATGACACGTTCAATTAAAAAACTGATGGTTAAATGTCATAAAATTGTGAAACATCTCCATCATAGATTCACAGACTCCAAGGATGTGTCTTCAACTAGTTTTGTCCAAAACCAAAAAGGATGAATTTAAAATAACATAAACCGAAGAACAGAAGCAAATTCTTAAGTCTGTGAAACTGAAACTGCTTGATGAATGACTTAAAACAAATAATCCACAACTACTGATTTTATGAGTTTGGATTAATTATCTGTACATCAACTTGTAATTTCAGTCTTTGTTAGGGTCTTTCTTTTTATATACTTGCCTGCATGAATGTGTGTTTGTGAGTGCATGTATGTGTGTATGTGTTGTGACAGGCTGTACACAGGCAGCCCGTTACCTAAAGGGTTTTATTGCCCTGGAAAGAGCCTGTGTATCAATCTGTTCCCAAACATCCTTACAGGACTTCCAATGTCATGAGTAACACAATGTCCTCCACTGTGCATGTATTTTTATCATACATTGTTCTTTACATTGTGTGCATTTGTGTGTGTGTGTGTGTGTGTGTGTGTGTGTGTGTGTGTGTGTGACAGAGAGAGAGAGAGAGAGAGAGAGACAAAGAACAGAGGTTGATCAAGGGACAGAGGCTGAGTCTATTTACAAGTACCCTCCACACGCGTGTGTGTGGGTGCAGGTCTCTTGTCAGGTGTCTCCGTGTATCTGTGTCTCAGTCACCAGCTGTGAAATTCAATTGCATACATCAGAACCACGTGCAGCTGTCTGTTTGGCAGAGTTTCCCTCCTTCTGAACGCTGAAGCAATTTCTACTGAGCTGTGACAGATGATGGGACTCATTAATCAGTGTCATTCTGTGTGTAAAGTATTTAAACTGTGCTTTCAGAGCCAGAGATTTTGGCAAAGGCATTGCTCAACTAATAGTACTGCTTGACAACCACATCAACCCACACAGAAATACTATTGTGTTTGTACTTTTATCTCAATTAATTCTGGCTTTGTGGGGCACTGGAAAACAAACCGCAGCAGCAATACATCATTTTCAGAATTTGTTTATTTATTTAGTTATTCATAATCTATTTCACTGCAATGGGGACTGAGAGACTGTGAAATGAAGTTAAACTCAAAGCTTTTCACTCGTGTCTTTGGTGGCTTTCTTGATAAACAAAGTCCTGAAAATTGATATTAACATGCTGACTAGTAGTAAATAAAGTTTTGGTTATTTTTTGGTATGAAAGTTCAGTGTTCTAGATGAAACACATTAGTCTCGATGTGATTTAATCAGGACACATTGTAAAACTAGGTCTGAAACTAATCTGTAGATGACACGTTCAATTAAAAAACTGATGGTTAAATGTCATAAAATTGTGAAACATCTCCATCATAGATTCACAGACTCCAAGGATGTGTCTTCAACTAGTTTTGTCCAAAACCAAAAAGGATGAATTTAAAATAACATAAACCGAAGAACAGAAGCAAATTCTTAAGTCTGTGAAACTGAAACTGCTTGATGAATGACTTAAAACAAATAATCCACAACTACTGATTTTATGAGTTTGGATTAATTATCTGTACATCAACTTGTAATTTCAGTCTTTGTTAGGGTCTTTCTTTTTATATACTTGCCTGCATGAATGTGTGTTTGTGAGTGCATGTATGTGTGTATGTGTTGTGACAGGCTGTACACAGGCAGCCCGTTACCTAAAGGGTTTTATTGCCCTGGAAAGAGCCTGTGTATCAATCTGTTCCCAAACATCCTTACAGGACTTCCAATGTCATGAGTAACACAATGTCCTCCACTGTGCATGTATATTTATCATACATTGTTCTTTACATTGTGTGCATTTGTGTGTGTGTGTTTACCTCTCTGGGTATGTGTCCATGGTACCAGCCATGGCTCCGGATGTCAGCAGGGCTCAATTTCAGCTCGTCCTCCAGCTCCTTACGAAGTTTCTCAGGAGGAGACTCAAGCAGGTACTTCTCCTTGGAGAACTGCAGGAGGCAAAGGAGCAGAGGAAAACAAGACATCAGCGGGAGTGGATTTACACAAGAAACTCGACAACGTGTAAGCTTGCTTGCACAGAGTGTTCCCTGGGCCATAGATCAGATGCACAGTCTATATTAAACTTTTATGTAGTAAAGAAAATCCCATAGATATTAGAAATATAATTCCGATGACGATTTGAGTACACACACACACACACACACACACACACACACACACACACACACACACACACACACTAGAATTTGTAATACAAAGAGTAATACTATAATAATGTAATATGAGTTTGTGGTTGGTGTCATTTATACAAACACACACAGACACATGCAGAAATGTGCACCTGTGTTACAGAAGGCAACACTGCAGGGAAGGTACTATGTGTGGTGCCTTCCACACAAACATTCAGCACTCATTCAGTTGCGCACACACAAACACACAAACACACAGACACACACACACACACACACACACACACACACACACACACACGCCAATCCAATCGACTCCATCCTGATTACTAAGACACAGAAATCCCGGAGCAAGTTATGGTGTGCTCAGGTACGGTAGGGACTCGGCCTTAGCTCCTAGTGTGGTCACCCAGGATGGCTTGTCATAATGCCTAATACACACTCACACACACAGACCATCACACATTCCACACACAACGTATGGATCAGATTTCAGAATTCAAATTTCAAAGCATCATATTTCCGTTTGCTCTAAGAACAGCACTCTGGGGAAATCTGGGCAGTAAAACATAAAAAAATACATTCCACTCAATATTTTCATGGTAATTTACCTGCAAATTCTTGACTATTATGTGTGTGTGGAATAATGACAATAATAAGAGTCAGGCTTCTTACCATAAATTGACAACTGGCTTGGTTGAACCTACAATCAAACTATGAGAGACTAGAAAAAATTGTGTTCAATTTGTCTTTTCATTAAGCGCTCTACATTTTACATTTGCTCCTGAAGATAATATGAGTTCACATACCAGATCTAAAGTCAAGTATCATTTCCTAAGGTAAGGAAGGAAAAAAAAACAGGATTTCCCACACCGGGAATTTGATGTCATGTGAAGACACCAAAACAACAGGTGATTGTGAAAGAACTGAGTTTGGAAGATATCCTGGATGAGGCATGCAGAGGATGCACATACACAAACACATTCACTCACGCACGCACACACACACCAACTCTTACACAAATATGCACAATACACAGAAATCCACACCGGAATAAACAGCAAAAGGAAATCATCTCAACTCTGCCAATATGAAGAGAAATGAGACTGGAGACTAAAATAAACAGTAAACAGCCTTGTCGCTAAGGCTAGCCTGTCGCCACGACTAATATTTTCCTTCAATCTCTCTCCCTCTGTCTCTCTCTCTCTCGCTCAGTGTTTTTTCCCTTCATTTTCTCTCAGTCACACTCTTTTCCCTCTTGCCCACAGTTAACCTTCCTCTATGCCTTCATCATCCCTCACAATATTAAAGTTTTAGTAAGTTGTTAGACTTTTTTTTTTTTTTTAAATGTGTGTCAGACAGACAGAGAGGGAGAGATGGTGTAAGATTGTTGGGAAACTGTGAGGATCTGTGTGTGCAGAGTGTGTTTCTGCCTGCCAGCTTTAGAGTGTGTGTGTGTGTGTGTGTGTGTGTGTGTGTGTGTGTGTGTGTGTGTGTGTGTGTGTGTGTGTGTGTGTGTGTGTGTGTGTGTGTGTGTGTGTGTGTTATATGAGGAGATTACAAAGAGGCCAAACAATTGATTTTATCATCTCCAGGTCACTGCAAGATGAAATTATTAACTTCCTTCTCTCCCTGCTCCTCTCGTCTTCTCTTCTGCCTCTCTTCTCCAATCCTCAGGGGAAGATGGAGGAATATCGCCATGGAGGCTCACTCTCCCAGATTAGATTTGAGGTGTGCGAGTGTATGTGTGTGTGTGTATCTGTGCGTGTGAAGGGTAGAGGAGGCCAGTAAAAGAGCAGAGGGGTCAAGTGTGCAGTTATTGCTTTTCCTTGTCACCGTGGAAACCCAGAAAAGGCCTACCACTGAACCGATGCTCAACGATGAACTTGGTGTGTATGTGTGTGTATTTATGAAGGGTTATGGGCCAAATTGAAATGTCAGTAGGGTTCTATTTATGATACGGTTCAGGGAATGGACCGCCATCAAAGGGGACATGTTGAGAAACACTGAAAAATGGACAGACAATATAAAGTGATTTGACAAGGGCAGAAAAAGACACAGAAAATATCTATCTTTATTGTATTATATCATACAAGGGAAACAGACAATATGTGTCAAATACACACACACACTAGTGGCCATCTATCTGAATCCATCCCATGTAAATATTGTGTCCGAATTCCTCTTTGGTACGTTTTTTACACTATGTTCTGAATTCTTGTTTGACTGGGAATCTTTTCAACATGGGCGCAGAGAATGTGTGTGTCATTTTAGTGGCATGCACACTGCCCTCTTGTAGAGGGTAGAAACAAAGATGGCGCAGAGAAGCGAAGGATCCGGAAAGGTGAGAAAAGAACACAGAAAACTATATCCAGGAAAAACATTTTGAATGATGACAAAACCGGAAGACACATTGGGAATAAGTACAATGGGAGACATCTACAAAGACGGATATGAGTTTACTAGTATTGTTGCAATGACTGTCTTAAAGCCCCACTATGCTGAGTCCTTGGTTGCCATAGTGACATCTCATTGTGCATTATGGCCTGTTGGTGTGAAGTCTTCTTCATCAACAATAGCAGTAACTCCACTTATTCTACCACCACTGCTGCTAATTTTAATGGGAACTCTGCTGCCACTATAAGGTTTACTTGTACTTACACTTATAATCGATTGGCTATATTAGATTTACTATTAGATTTATTACATTACTGTTTATTTACTTTACTGTTAGCACTACCACTGCCACAGTTCATACTTATGGTATTACTACGATCAGTAATGCAGGTCTCTACTGCTACAATTAGGGGCCTGGATCTTTTGCTACTACTACTAAGACCACTATAACTAATACTACTATGACTATTAGCATTATAACTGCTATTATTCCTACTACAACTGTTATCACTAATATTAATATTGCTGCAAATACTACCTGCACATTTAGCACTACAACAACTATACTACCACTAAATGCAATACTTATAATGCTTACTCATCACTTAATATTACTATCAATTCCACAACTACTAACACCACTACTACTACTGTTATCATGAATACTATTACTACTCGTCTGTTGTGTATTTCCTGTTGGCTTAAAACCACCATAACAGCACATGATCATATTTCATTTAAAAGATGTGCATATTGGGAGCATGGACTCATCAACAAAACAGTCATATTGAGCAGTAAAACATGTCAGATTAAAACAAAGGGACCAACTGTCTTATGAACCAATGGACAGTCCGACAGGAGAGAACAGAAACAGACTGACAGCAGAAACAGCCAGAGAGAAACAGACAAAATAACCAGCATACATAAAGATGGGACTTCAGACATCAAGGAAGGCACAGAGGCAGACAGACAGTCAACAGAAACTCATTAATGTAGACATAGGGGCAGACATGCAGGAAGATAGGTAGCCCATTAGCAGATGAGAGAGAGTTTAGCAATTTAGCAGCTGATGCAGGATTTTGCCTTCCCAGGGGGTTGAGGAGAGGAAAGGAGATTGGTGTGTGTGTGTGTGTGTGTGTGTGTGTGTGTGTGTGTGTGTGTGTGTGTGTGTGTGCATGAAGAATATGTATGCGTGCGCATTCACCCATGTAGTGCATATGTGTGAGTTCTACACGGGTGGCAGTTTTAATCGATGGGGCTCTATTTTGGGTGAGGGCTGAGCTGGAGAGAAAGTAACACCAGGTCACCAAAGATAGTAGCATAGTTAAGACAAAGGCAAGCTAAGATAGATTCATTACACTGGGATAATTATATGTAGTTTGGACAAATGAAGGTGGGGATTCAGGAAACAGGCTATAGGGGCTAGAAGGGTGTGTATGAATGTGTGAACATGAGTTACGGATAACAACACCGTGTGATCCATCACTTGACATGCACACGTCATACACTTGAGTCCCTTTTCCTCGCAGGGGGGCCAATTAGGCAGTTTCGTCTCATGACATCACTACACCCTGCACAGGTAAAAATAATGACACTGCTATCACTCAAAATCAGTAAGAGAAAAATGGACCAACTACGAGGAAAAAAAAAAATTAAAGGGATGATGGGGAGAAATTCTAAATATATGCACATATTTATACATATATAATGCACACACACCACTCCTGGTTTTCAGCGTGTTGTCAACTGTGTGCATGTGTGTGTGTCACTGTGCCTCATTTTTTTTTTTTTTGTTGTCATCTCTATGCTGAATAGGTTATTTCTTGTGTTTCTAACTTTGTCCGGTTTGCATACTTGTATATTCTTTTCAGTAAATTGTGCAGGGTACAATGTTATATATACAGTTAGTGAACATTATTTGTCAAACACTGCGTATTTACTGATGTAGGATATAACTGAAAAATCCCTTTGCGATAGAAACAACATCATTGCATTCGGAAGTGAAATTCTAGAAATATACAGCCACAAGTATTTACAATGCCCAACACAGAACGGTAGAGTGTCGAATGTGGCACAAATAAGCATGTTGTTGTTTGTATCTGAACTAGTGTGTTTACTAATTTTTGCACAAGGAGCACAAAGCCAAGTACCTCCAGCAATTTAAAAGGGACATAACTAAAAAACAAACAACTCCCAGAGTGGGGCCATGAATGAGGAATGAAATGGAAGATAATTGTAGTAAAGTATAGAAAACCTGCAGGGAAAAAATAAAGTCTCTGGTATTTACCAGTATTGATGCAAATTTAAAGAGGGAACACAATCAAATGAAAAAAACAAAAAAACAAAAAAACAAAACCCCCCTAAAATGAAACAGACCAACAGAAGAGAGGAATGCGTTCCAAACAGACCGTCGCGCTCGGATCTAAGCTCCTGTCAGAATGCACCTTCTTTCTTTTCCAGCTCGTGGGCTAGCCTCTAACCCCGTTGTCATGGTAACACCCTGAGTGGCGGTGCAAGAGGGGGTAGGAAAGGGGCAGGTTTTAGGACAGGGGCTGGGGCTGAACACTAACACACACACACACACACACACACACACACGCACACACACAACGAGGTAAGGGTTCAATTGTTGAGGAACTCTATGTCTCCGCTCTTTTGGGAAGATAGTGACCAGGATTATTGCATAAAGGCCCTTGAATCCTCCTATCTCCTATTACACACACCCCCCACACAGGGATGTACACATTATAGGGGTTTATATATATGTACAAGGCCAATATCACCCCTCTCCAGACTGCTGTAATCCCTCTGTGCCCTCCAGCCCGATTTCCACTGTTGTATTCACTGCGATTCACACGGGTATAATAGTCTTTAAGACACAAGTAAAATGATATGAGCAGCGGAGCGAGCGCTGGTAACATCTGACTGTTTATATTTACGCTTTAGTTTTTCTTAGCAAGGTATGCCACTGCATCAAAACAAATGGAATGCCCCAGCTAGGAAGCTCAAAAGTAGGTTTGACAACTTGCATTTTTTAATATGGGCATGCTGAATAATATTCTTGGAGTTTGCATGTGTGTTTTGATCACAAGTTGAAGTGTTCAGGTCTTGATTTTTTAAAACGATGATTTAGTGAGAAGTTTTAGAAATACTAACAGCTAAATGTCAGAGAAAGAGGGAACTAGTGTTAAAACTATGTAAATGGGTATATTTCTTTAAGTTATGACACCTACATTATAAGTAAAATTCTGTTCAAAGTCAAAAGTAATTGCAGGTCATGGATTTTGAGCTATTTTTAGATTTAGCCTGAACTCAACCTGAGACTGAGCTACTGTAGCATTTAACAAGCCTGAATCCTAAAATACTTAATATGGGTTTTTTTCCGGAGCAACAGCCATTATAACAAAGCCAGACACAGACCCTGAGATAAAAAGCTATCCAATAATCGCAAGTACCGACTCCACTTTGCCTCTCGTGGCAGACACAAGCAGTCCAGAGCAAATTAAAGAGAGACACGTGCATGTAAATAACTGCTGATTCCTCATATGATCAGAGAGTATCAGACAACCAGCTACTCCCTTCAAAAGAGAGGGAGAGTGACGACTGGTACAGAGACAGAGAGAGAACATGAGATTGATAACCGTGACCTTGTACTGTCGTTAGGAATGAGCGTCTCTTACAAACACACACACACACAGCATTCACCCCTCGAGGCAGCTGGATGCTGATATATATCCTTCTAGAGATATATATACACACACATACACATATAGAGCACTGGTGTGAGCTGTCAGACAGTATGGTATCGGCGAAGAGACCCCCTGGATTGAGTGACAGCTGGTGGACAGGATATGACATACACCTACACTCCCACTGATACTGCAAGAACCATAATGGCTCCTCTCCCTCCACCGCTCTGCCTCTGCTGTACATTTCTGCTTCCTCCATCAGCTCTGTCTATCTCTTTCTATTTTTAGCTGTGAACATGATTTCTGACGGTTGTGATTATCTTCAAGTCTTCGTTGCTGAGATTTGAGAAAGGGGTGATACCTCCAAACATGCTTTATTATGCACAGTATGTATATGAGTCAGTTAAGTCGAACTGACAGGGTTTAGACAAATCCAATTTTTTTACGCAAACCATAGAAGTGAGGTCATAGGTGTTGTTTTTTTTCTTTGCAGAGGAGGATGGAGTATTTTTTTTTCCCAGCCCTGAGTAGTACATGCAGTCCTCCTCTAAGGCTGCAGGTACAACCAATCAGAGGATGTGGCAGTAGCCCCAGTGTAGTCTGAGAGACACAACCCCAGGGAAAAGGCAGTCCACAGTTTCCTCTCGTCTGCTCATAAAACTTAATTGCTGTGACAGCTGAAAGCGACCTTCATCAGCATATCAACATTTTTTTTTTTAAATCAGCTCCTCTTTCCTCTAATGTGAATTATGGTGGCTGGAGAATAAGAACCAAACTCCCACTGTGTCCCTGGCTGTCCTCAGTGGGTATTGTGAGTAAAATGTTTTCAAAGCTGATATGAATGAAGGCCAAAACTATGAAAATATAACACAAGTTGTAAAAAAAAAAAAAAAAGAATTTTCCTCTAATATATTAATGCAACTATCTGCTGTCTTCTCTATGGAACTCACCTCTCCGTCTCTGTCCTTATTTAACTCTGCCATTCATATTTTAATGTCTCATCCTCTGTGAGTCACATTTGCTGGCTTTTTGTGCCTGACTCAAAAGGACCTGGCAAAGCCTCTCCTCTCTCTACTTCCCTCTCCCTCTCTCTAATCAACACGGTGAGCAACATCTATCAGCACTTTGATGAGAAGACCATTACCGAGAGTGAAACATGAGTGTCTACAATTGTGACTGTGTGTGTGTATCAGTGTGCATGTCATCATGCCAAAAGATATATGCTGACGATCAGCTGCCTAAAGGGCCAAAATGTCCTCTCTGTGTATGACGGTGCTGCATGTGGGAGTGTGGTATGCGTATTATCATTATGTATGTACGTGAAGAGGGACAGAGTGACGCTCCTGTGAATGGAATTCTGTCATTCATTTATGGGTATATTTTAAAATCCAATGAGTGTTTGCGAATGGCAGCACTGTCAGCAAATAATAAGAAGGAAAACAGTAACCTAGACATCACAGAAATGCAAAAAAACAAAAACAAACACCCGAAAAACTAAAAACTAAAAAAAAAACCAAACTTGTCCTCATAAACATGAACAGACAGAGAAACACTAACACATTTGCACACAGATATAAATATACATGCTGGCTACACAAACAAACACACACTCTGGCACATACACACAAAGGAGCTGAGAAGATTATAATGATGTTTGACTGTTAAGTACGACTCCTGACTGCATGTCTCTCCCTCGCCTCCTAACCCCACACTTTCACTGCTAAACATGCCTATAGGCTATACACTGTCTTTCTCTCTCCCACTTTCTCTCTCTCTCTCTCTCTCACACACACACACACACACAAACACACACTCAGAAGACTGGGGGGGGGGGGGTAAACATCCATTTTCCCAAAGCATCCACAGCAAAAAGAAATCCAAAACAGCATGTATATAGATACTACACAGGAATGCACACACACACACACACACACACACACACACACATACATACACACAGTTAGATACAAGGATATGTGCAGGTAAAAATAGAGGTGACAGTTTTCCATGTTGCTGAAGGTAGTGATAACGTGTTTAGCTATTAAAGACACAGACCAGAGTGTTGATGTCACCCAAATACTGATTAGAGATTAGACGGTTTCAATTAGTCATTTTTCTGGATGAAATCTCATGCTTGAACCTAATTCAATTCTGATTATTTTGATACTACAGCTAATGACATAGAAATGTAGGCACACAACATTGCCTTGCTGTAACTGGATACACATACAAATGTAAAAGGAACACATTCACAGTTTAACTGCAGTGACTAGAGTGCGGTGTATAGATGTTTAAGGGGTCGAGTCTTTTTTGAGCTGCTGACGTCCTATTTTCTGACAAAGTCAGAACAGTTTTGGTTGACATGAATATTTTCTTCCCACTGGTATGAAGAGGAACGGGCCAAGTTGGATGATGTCATGTCATTTTGAGTAGGATTTACTCACATTTGAATATGAAGTTGATGAGAGCTGTTTTGTCACTGATCAGACTACACTTGCACAGTCCGGATGATTTTTGGAACTTGTAGTAAATAGTACGTAAAGAGTTATTTTGTTTGTTATGTTAATCATTTTAGTCTATACGCTTACACTATACAGTCACTTATACTATATCTGAGGCAAGGTTTTCAATGGCAGTTTATGAGCATTATAATTGTGCATCTGCTGTAAAAAACGAGCTAGGTTTAAAAAGGTCTCATAACTGCATTTAATCTGCACGACTTTTGTTTTAAACAGCAATTAAGGCTCATAAAAAGTGAATGAAAAATTAATCTTTGAAATGGCAGGATGTGTTACATACCCTCTTTTGAAGATTTCACTAATAAATATTCACATAAAATATAAAAAGCTTTTAGAAACATCAGGAAGCTGATTCACATGTTCTTAGTTGTATATCTTACATCAGCTGGTATGGTATAGTAACACATCTGCAGATATATGTTTATATCTGTCTATAATGTAGAAAGACTGTTGCAGCAATTAGACAGATCTCCACAAACCATAATCGTTACACAGAATAAACACAAGACGTCAAGACCACCACACATAAAATAAGACACGCATAGGCACACAAAGTCACACCCCACTCCCTCGCTGTCGACTCAGCAATGCCACACCTATAGATCCCGTTGCCATGGTAATGCCATAGACTGCATGCCCCAGCTGGTGTTTCCCTGAGTAAAAAATGTATGGGTGTGTGTGTGAGTGTGTGTGTGTGTGTGTGGGGGTGACAGAGAGAGGTTAATGTGCCCCATGTGTGCTTTGCTCTGTCATGTGCAGTGGGGTGCACTGAGGAGGAAAACATGGCTGGTTGGGAGCAGTTATCATGGTAACCCATTGTGTGTATGATTGTGTGCGCGTGTTTCTGTGTGTGATTTTTTTTTTTTTTTGTATAATATACCTATATTAGACTTTTCAGTTTACTCTACAGGAAAATTGACGGGTTGAGTGGTTCACCCCTGAATGAAGATCGCAAGGCTTTCATTGAAAGAAAGTAGACACGTACAGATAAAAACTGAGAATGAAGATGAAATGTGACGAAACCCTTTAGATCCACTTGACTGCCAAGGACGTACGGCCAGAGTCTGAGCTCAGTCTAAACGAACAAAAATCACAGTACAACCAAAACGGGGGCTAAAACAAAGACATGAAGCTGCACAACCGCAAACCAGTGCAGCCCATTTAATCACACTGCCTTTTGCTCCTTTCTTTGTTTCTTACGATGACTCATGCTTTAAATTTACACACATTACAGTGTGTGGTGACCTAGGTTTCTGCCGACGTGGCTGAGAGGATTCGGGACAAGTGAAACATTTAGTAGTCATGTCTCCAGCATTTCAGCTTTGACTGTAGCATCTCTCTGCACAGGAACTCACACAGAGAATATTCAGCCTGCAAAAAAATCTCAGATTTAGCAATAGCCTGATTTAGATGTATGTGTAATCTATGACACAATCTATGACACAGTAGCTAACAGTTATCCCACCATTGTGAGATTATGTTGCATTGTATAGTTTTCTCTTTGTGTTCAATAACAGGAAAAGCATGCTTGATATTAAGGACAATGTCTATGAGTAATCAACAGCATCAAATTTAAGTAGAAATCTACAGATTGGGTACAGAGTACACATAACATTTTTAAAATGTGTGTAAAGGTGAGATAAAATCTGACTGAGCAAACCCAGCACTGGCATGCTAAGTCTGACCTTCCTGCCGTGACATAGAGATGCACTCTAGGCTGTGTCAGCACACTGTGACATCACTGTTAGGTGTGGTTACAGGTGCAGCAAAGCACACTCCAACCGCACCCACCTACACCTGTGGGAGACAGACCTTAAACTTGACATAAACCAGACAAGTCCGTCTTAAGTTACTTTTCAAACTACATTTTTTTCCAAGGTCAAGAACAAACTTTAATCCTCAAGACAAAACATGCGCGTGGAGTAACTTTGTAAACAAACAAAATCATGTTTACGTTCACTATTTCTCACCGACATAAATTGTGTGCATGACTGAGGCCGAACAAACATGCTGAACGGATTTTCTTCCTCATAAAAACACTTGAAAAAGAAATTTTTGCCAGAGTTTTTGCCCTACATTGTTAACATCTTTGGTTTTGTTTATTAGCAGGCTTCTTCTTCTTCTTTTCCTGTTACTGGCACATTGCTAATATCCCTCCACAAACAGTTGATTAGTCTGTGCAATGCACATACTTAAAAAAGAACGTTTATTCATTTTTTTTCCCCATATTTTCTTAAGAACATTTTGGCTGACAGCTTTTTTTTGTCACACAACTACATGTGGCAAGAGCCAAATACCAAACCGCAGAGGGCAATTCAAATCACATTCAGATCACTTCTACCCTCCCTATGAGCCAGGTTGCATGGGGTCCTCAGAGGACACTGACAAATGGTGATCACAGTGTTTCTGGCTCTGCATCTGTGTCCAGCAGGGGCCCCGACATTCGTTTTTTGGGATTTTTTATTGAACGACGTGAGAGTCGTGGCAGTTTGCTCGTCATGTGACCAAACACCTAAGTCGGCGTCTGTTGTCAGACCATTAAAGCCCACTACAGTAGCTATCGTAAGTGCATCATTCATCACTGGTGCACACTTAGCAATGACAAAGAATAAATCTCTGACACCGTCTTATATTGCGGATCACGTAGGAATGGTTTCATGACAGTTTATTAAATGTTTATTAACCCCGACTGGCACAGCTGAACCGACCCTGCCCGTGTTTACTGGCTGGTCAGAGCTCAGAGTAATCAAAGGGAATGAAGGCTTTTCTGTTCAATCACTGCATTTCTGCCTGCGTCTCTGTGCCTCACATACTTCACCTCTCCTTCACTGCAGCGCAATTTATAGACTGCTCAAATGTGCACACACACAGGTCTGACTCATCATATGGCTTTCCTCCACTTCACTGCCTCACCCCCCCCCCCCCCTCCGAATGCACGCACACACACACACACACACACACACACACACACACACCGAGCCTTCGTTAGCCAAACACTTCTGCCTTTCTCTCCACTTCGTAGCTTTTCTCTTGACATGTTGTGTACTTCATCTGAATGTCTATCTTTCTCTGAACTTGTCTTGTTCCTTGTTTTCTCATACACCTGTTTCCCAGGTAGAGCTGAAGGCAAGAGATAAGAAGATAAGTGGATTGATTCATTTCTTCTTTTCCAACCAGCATCACGGCTGATCTGTCTCTCACCACTTGCTCTCTCTCTCTCCTAATGTATACTTTATTTCAATGCCAACTCACTCCATTACCTTTTCTCTCTTTTCCTCCATCCTTTTATTCCTAATCATCTAGTCTCTCCTCTATTCACTGCAAGTTCATCACTCGCTTCATCCCTCCTCGTGCTCCAACCTGCCGTCTCTCAGCCTCATATCGTATCAATCTCTGTGCACTTTGCCTCACCGATTCCACCCTGCCGCTCTGTCAGTGTGTACTTGTTTGTGTGTGCGAAATGTGTATTGATGCCATACAACAGCAGAGGCATCACCTTGTTCCATCAGCAAAACAGAGAGAGAGAGAGAGAGTGAAACAATGCATTAGGAGGCAGAGGAGAGGGAAGGAAATAAAAAAAAAAAGGCTGTATAAAAAATTTAGGATTCAATCAACTCTTCCTCAACATGTTGTTACGTTTCTATAGATAATATTCTCTACATTAGTTCTCAAGTTTTTATTTTTGCCTTAATGGAGAGCAAATACTGGCATACTCCCTGTTCTATTCATATATCACCAGGTTAATCTCTCATCATACAATTATCTGTTTAGATTATTCTGAAATCAGGTCCCTGTAAAATCCCAATATTCTTCTGTTTAGCCTACATTATAATGGTTCCTCCTCTATTTTGGCACAATTTCACTCATGGTAAAGAGTATCCTCTTTTTGTATTTAACTGAAACAGGAGCTGTTGGTGTCTATGACAACCAGGACCAGCTGGGACAGCTGAAAGATGCTTTGGGCAGTTTATACACTTGGCTGAAAATACATGTCTAACCTTTCATTTTGGCAAGAGAGAGGTGTTTGCAGTTGGTGGGGCAGAGGGTTGAAAGTATCATGACTGCCAGCAAAATGGAAATATATATGGCCTCAATGTGACAAATAAGTTAATTATGGCCTTTAAAGTCGGTGTCCACTCACAATACCAAACACATTTTCCCAGCTTGGTGTCAATATTTCTTTAGATAATGCACAATTCCGCCTAAGGGCTGTGCCACTCACTGTCATCCTCTCTTCTCTGGGCTGAACCATTAATGGCTAATTTGTAGGTATTGGGGGGTGAAAGGTCATCATCCTAATGGATGGAAGGTCAAACGACTCATCAATACTAAGTTTCCTCAAATATATATATATATTTTTTTATAAACGTATACTGCAACCAATCATACGTATACGCTGATGTGCACACGTACCAACACACACACACACACACACACACACACACCCCTTTCTCATGCATGCCATTTAACTGTGCGCCAGTACCATTACCATCTTTACTAGCGTCATCTATCTTGACAGTGACAGGTGTTGAAGGGAGAACCACAAACCCACGATGCATTTCTCCCGTGCAGTTAAACAGGAAAGGGACAAAAATGGAAGCTGCAGTTGAAGGACAGGCGGCAGAGGCAAATTGAGGGGTGGGGGTTAGTGAAGGGGGAGAAGAGGGCTCTGGTTGGTTAAAATTAAAATAGAAATCTGTGTTTCTCATTGACTTTTTATGAGGGATGCTGCAGCAGAAAGAAATTAACATTCCGACCAGTAACTTCATATATTTGCCCAAGTGACAGACATTACGAGGGGACATTGTTTTGATAAACTGTGTCAAATTATATTTCTACATTAAATTGAAAATGTAATCTTATGAACATCTCTTCATATTTTACTTATACTCTACTTATCATAAAATCAATACTATTATTAATTTTGCTTCAACAAAGGCTGTGGCCTAAACTGCAGCCTTGTTACCATGGATACAAACACATATGGTGACACAGCATCTAATTAATTAATCAGTGAGTGACAGCAAAGGATTAATCAGCTTTGCTGGCTTAAACACAGCCAGGAAATGCAATGTAAATGCAAACAAAGACACTCTCAGACAAACAAACCACAGCTTTTGATGTTCTTTGTTTTTCCTTATGATACACAGAGTTAAATTAATTAGATGTGTCTATGTTAGTCACAACGTATTATTGACAATTCTGCATTACTTGCCCTCATGTTAAAGGATAAGGGTCAACTTTAAGCTTTAAACAAAAGTCGAATGGGACCAACTCAGGATTCACTGCCCTGGGAATAGGATTCTTTGCGTTTACTGTAAGCGGAAGAACTACTCACTTTCTATAAACCTGAGGAGGTAAATGTGTCCAGAATCTTTGCCAAGTCCAGAGACAAATTCTCTGTGACCACTTAACTTTTATAGGACCAGTGCCTGTGGAGCAGCTTAGCAAGCTGTCTTTCTTTCAAGTTTAATGCTTAAACAAGAGTTAGATTAAAAGATTTATAGCGCTCTCTCATCTGTCTGTTTAATATAAAGCCGGAGCCTAAAGTTTGTCAGCCTAACTTAGCTTGGAAACTTGAGGGGGGGGGGGGGGGGCCGCTAGCCTACTTCTGTCCAAATCAAATCTTGGTCCAAAAAAGAAAAAAAAGAAAAGTCCAACCAGCACCTCTAAAGCCCAATAATGTTAAACATGTTATATGTTAAATTGAGGAGTTGTACTTTTACAAGGATTTACGTGCTGTTCTAATATTAAGCTACAGAGCAATAAGATAGTTAACGTATCCTCGTACAAGGATTGGAAGTGAGAGGAAACAGCTGGCTAACGTTTAAAGAAGAAATGTTCATATAATTTCAGCATATTTTGGTTTTAATTTTAACTGAACTATTTTTCTTGAATTTACAAATACAGACACAAATATCGGTTTTTCTGAAATCTGAAATTTTGCAAATACTCGCTTTAGCTGGAAGGTCACAGGAAGGAAGTGTATCACAGACACGTTTGCCTTTAGCTCGGTCACAGTGACATCCTATTCCCTGCTGTGTCAGTGCACACACAAATTTATGCCTAGTCACAGTACAAACAATGAACTTGACACACAAACACACCACAAGCACTGGAAGAATTGATGACGATGATGCATCCAAAGAGGCAACTGTGGAGGCACTAAAGAGTGGGAGTGAGAGATAGACACACAAAAGGAGAGATAGGAAGGAAGAAAGAGGAAGAGCTGAAACAAGAAAGGGAAGATGGTATGAGAGAAAAAGAGGCACAAATTTATTGACTGAGAAAGACGGAAGAAAAGAGGGAAGAGTTAGGAAGGGAAGGACTAAAAGAACGTGGGGGCCGAATATGATGAGATGGAAATGGGGAACAGTTTGATCCCATAGGTTGAACCAGATGCATGTCAACCAGCTTTATCTCCCTATTCCAAGAACACAAACACACCAATACCCACACACTCCCTTCTCCAGCACCCCGATCATGCAGACTGGCAGAAAGAAGCACGCCCTTGAGCTGTGATGCCATTGGCCAGCAATGATGTCATCCCTTCCTGGAGGATGAGCAGGGAGCTGTACAATTGACAGTCTGAGGCAGACAGGAGGAGAGCAGCACTGAGGTGTCAATTCCATTCATACAGCGGCAGCAACGGGAGTGTGTGTGTGTGTGTGTGTGTGTGTGTGTGTGTGTGTTCGTGTGTGTGACCACTCCCCATCGGGTCATGCAGGAAGAGCCAGTAGGGTCATGTCAATCATTCAGAAACACAGACACTACCTGCTGGGATGCTCCCTAATGCATGCTCTCTCTCGCACGCACGCACGCACGCACGCAAAACACTCATAAACACACATGGGAATTTCGCTCAAATGCACACAATCAAATATGCAGGTAATCAAGTATGCACGCACACAGTTGCACAAATACAGCTGATGGGGGTTAGGAGCGTTGGGATGGGTGTTGTTTCCCTGTTGTTATGGTGATGTCATGGATGTGTGATGATGCTTTTTTTTACTGCTGCTGACTCTCTCTTACCAACATGTTTCCCTGTTGTTACCGGTCTGTTGTCATGGTGATGTCGATGGAGCTTTTTACTGCTAGCTGGGACTCTCACCAACACACACACACACACACACACACACACACACACACACACAAACACACGCACGCACGCACGCACACACACACACACACACACACACACACACACGCGTGCACATACATACACGCACACACACCTTTTTTCACAGTACCTGAACATGCACGCCTTTTGAGAGCAGCCTTGCCCTTGCAACTGCTTTCAAATAGCAGAAAAAGGAAAGGATACAGAAAGGGACTTGCTTTCACTGTCTTTAAGTGTGTGCGTGTCTACGTGTGGAGGCGTAAGAGTAAACACTCCCATGAGAGACACCAGACACGTTCTCTAAGAGATGCTCATGGGAAATTAGCTTGTGATAGCCTGTTAAAAAGTGCTGGGCATTCACTTTCCTCTTCTTTTCCTCTCCTTCCTCCTGACATGTTTTACACTCCCCTCCCCCTCTTACTACCCACATCTCCAACTCCTCACCCCAGCATCCCCTTTTTTAGAGTATGATGTTACTTGCAGGCTTGTAATTGCCAGAATAGCTGTAGGGATTTCTTCCAAGACTTCACATGCAAACACAAGATGCAAAACAGCCCTGAACCTCAACTCCACTATACTGTAGTGTAGTTGTGAGTTTATAGGAGATAATCCAGCCCGCACACTACAGATAGATACAAATCTGGATACAATGCACTAAAAGCAACCACAATAATGAAATTTGAGATGTCCTGATACAGAAAATAATTCCCTGCTGGAGGATGTTCTTTGTCTGTGCCTTGTCCATTATTCTTTTATATCTGGACACTTCTATTTCTTACTTATTACACATGGAAATAACAGCAACTACTATCTGCTGATCAATCGACATAGTCTCCTCATCTGTGTCTCTCTATCTCTATGCTTAAGCTAATCACATTTACTAAAACCTAGCGATTGCCTGTATGCGTGAGTTATATTCTGCTGGAGCACACAGTAAGTCCACACTGCATCAAGTCTTTCTTATTAGCACAAGAGTTGATTTAATTTAAATTGAATTACATTGAACAAAGCTATCAAATTTCAGTCAATTAAATCTGTTCAATGTTTAATCAGTATCTGTATCTGGTTCACATTAACACCCCAATTTGCTTCATTACTAACTAAAAAAAATGTTATCAGCACCTTTAGCAAAATGTTGTTCTCCATCTCTTTTGCTTAAACTGAGCATCTGCAGTAGTGCTGAAACAATTAGTCAGTTACAGACTTGACAGGAAACTGACACTATTGATAATAGATTAAAAAATTAAGCTTTTCAAAGAGGAAAAATGAAACAAATTGTCAGACACCTTTAAGGCTAAACAATCAATTAATTAGGAAAAGTAATAATCAGATTAATCCTCAATTGAAAAAAGAAAAGTGCAGCCCAATCTGTATCCCACATGTGTAGGCATGTACACATACATAAATGAATGTCTTTGGGTGTGTGTATATGAGTGTGTAAGAGTGAGCAAGTGTGTTCATTGCCATTCTCAGCTGCTCTCTGCAAATCACCAGGAGATGCTTTAACAGCCCCGGGTCTTTTCATAAAGGAAAATGATGCATTAAAAACTCCACAGAGGTCCAGGGCCTTCCGTAACTCAAACACGCCATACCCAGTGGGATTTATTAGGGATTAGAACAACAAGCAACACTGGCATGAAGAGCTGCAAAATCGTAACCTAGAAAACACTCCCATAAAACCTCCCTGATAAGAGTAACCTAAGATATTCAGCCTAAACAAATAACTGAATCACTTCAAAATAAGACTAATGAAGTAATAAATTCTTTGATATTAATCTAACATTCTCACTAACATCAGTGGCATCTCAATGTCTGAGAAAGCGTTACACTCATTGTTTACCATTTCAAACCAGAAGGCCCTATTTCTTGCATCAAACTATGGGCTTTATAAGCATGACAGCACAGTCCCCCAATGCCGGAACAGCTATTTGTTTCATTTGGGACAACTGAACCTTTAAAGCCGCAGCCAGCCGCGATCGAAGAGCCTCCGTGTTGTCAAGGGTCGGCAGAGGTCAAAGATGAAGAGAGCAAACAATTGCAGACCTCCTGCTCCGGATCCCGTCACTATGCCACACTCCCTCTCAGCTGTGTCTTTCCCGGCATATGTGAGAATGCTGTGCGTATGTGTGGATCCACAGGCATGCGCGATTTAATTCACACACAGCGCACACATGCACACTCTGATCAGCCCTCAGTGTCGGCACAGAGACAGATACGGACACTTGACTTCATTCATCTTGAAACACTTCACATTAGAATTTGTGAATGAATGTTCTTGCAATAAAGGAAGATTCAGATTGAAGAAGGAAAGGAGATGAGACTGTTATTCTTACAACGGATCAGTGTTGAACACGGGGGTTGTATTACATAAACAGCATTAAAACTGCGACTACATTCAGTGTGAAATTGCACCTTATGTTCAATTATCCAGACCCCTGTCATTATTTGAGATCATCTATTGATCATCTCTCTTCATTTAAAAGGACAATCTATGCTTTTAAACATCCATTCGCTCATTCATGCCCATGAGCAATTAACTTTCTACATTACCAGCCCCGTGAGGGCAATGGTCACTATTATTTGGCATGTTTTACCCAGTTCTCAATCCGCGGATTTAAACAAGGCAAATTTAGTTCCAGTTAACACAGCAAAGTACAATTAAGCAGGATAGCGTAGACTGTAATTGTTGATTCTGTAGAGGCAGAGGAACCAAAAGCTGAAGAAGCAAAATGTGGATATAATGTGTATATGCCTTAAACCATGGACGTTATAGGCCGAGGGAGTGGACGATAATTATAATACTGAGGGGAAGGGCATCTTCATCTCTGACCTGTAGGCAGGTATCCTTCTGAGTAATCTCTCACCTCCTCCAGCCTCAGTTTAAAGAGCCTGGACTATGATTAAATGCACAGCTATGTTTGCCACAGGTTTATGTTCTTATGTTATTCTATTTTAAAGCTTTCCACTATCACGTCAGGAGAGAGAGCAGATGATTACAAGGAGCACTGGGCTGGAAAGCTCTGTGATCCTTTCCTGCAGCTAAAAGTCATGATATGAAGAGACCAGTACCATTTTGCATTTTCACTTGCTTGAGCGGTAAGAATGTGCTTGAATTTTCTGAACCTTCGAGTGCCTGAGGACACATTTCCAATACAGAGGCTGTACTATGCTCACTCATACAATTGGCTAAATTAATTTATATTACAGTAATTATAGGTCTTTCCCTATTGCCATTGACAGATTGCTCTTACATCTAAAGACTGATTGCATTCAGAGCTGAGCTTTTCATGTGTACAATTAACCTTGCAAACAAGTTAACATTATTTGATAAGAGGCTCAATGAGCCATATGTCAACACATCTGTTAATCCACATTTTATCTCTTTAGGAGTCAAAGCACTCTTCTTACCTTTTAGAGTAACCAGTCAAATAGTGACCCTGCAGCTGAAGGACCACTTAACACTCAGTGATTTCTCCGACCTCTTAAGCCAAGATGAAGATTAAAGGAGGGACTGAGTACAATGCATTAGGAGGACAAAGCACTGCTGGAGAATGAGAGAGTAAAGGACTCTTTAGTATGCTGCAAACTCAATACTTCCTGTAGCTGCCTCACAGTAAAAAGCCTCCAAGTGAAAACTCTTCAAGCTCTCTGTTTGGCTTTTACTGTAAGGCAACGCCTGAAAGTTTTGATCACTTCGTACTGGATAGCTACTGCAGGTTTTATATGATGTTAGATATTTCATTTGACTTTTCTGCTGCTTTTGTTGTGACAGATCAGTTTTACAGCAGTCAGCTGGTTAGGCAAAGATTCTCAGGTCTTAAGAGCAATCATGGCCTCAGCATCTTCTCATGACACTTCTGACTAACTCCTAATCGCTAACCACATTCCTGTACCATGTTAGCATGCAGGCTACCCAGGAGGAGATGCTCTCAAGGAGACTGTCTTCATTAAAGAAAAGCATCGCTAATCACTGGGTAAAACACTTCTGTTTCATTCATGCTCAGCAATCACTGTCCCATTCACAGCTACATGGCTATCAGCTGCTTGACTTTACTGTATCTGAGTGAACCTGTATTTACATTTTCTTGACAAGCAGCTTGTGCAGATAATTCCAGTTCTCTCTCAGAAGCAAACACAGGAGGAGCAGGACAGTTTGATTAGGTGTAGGTACAAAAACTACTTGGGAAATTGCAAAGTTGCAAATGTCAAACAAACTTGTATAAATCAGATGATGTTAAGAACTGTTGACTAATGACACCAACTTTAACTAATCTTTAACTAATCTTTAACTAATCTTTTACTAATCTATCTATACCTAATCAGGTAATGCCCAAACTATAAAAGTTAGACATATCTAAATTCATATAAAGCAGTAACTGAAATTGGAAATGTGAAGGTTTGATGTTTGGTATGATCTAGATATTACAACCCAAACAGAAGCTGAGAACGCAGAAATGTGACTGAAGAGCAAATTCACAGAATGGACTTGAGCACCACACACACACACACAGACAGGCATACACACAACACATGTGTAGCTGAGACATACAAACACAAGCCGGCTTGTTCCTCATTACTGCCAAAAACATCACAGTGCTTTAATGAGGATATGGACTCTAGAACAAGGCAATTTAAGCACACACCCACATGCACAGCTGCCCTTCACACTATGAGCCTGCAGGGTGTGACAGGCAAGCTCGCCAAAAGAGGATTTGTGGTGAAAAGCTTTGGGGAGGAGGGCGAGAGGGAGAGAGAGATAGGAGGAGTGGAGAAGAGGGGATTACATGGTGAATATTTCAATACTAGAACATACCAATTGGCTTGGGCTCCCTTTCTGGCTCGGACAGACAGATACACACACATGCACGTACGCACGCACACATACACACACGCACGCACGCCATGGACACACACACACACACACGAATGCATGCACGCACAAACACACACACGCATGCTGCATGCACGCATTAGCAGGGCCATATCTTCTACAGCTAGATTAGTACTGGCTATACAGAGAGCGGGGTGATGGGTAAAGCTAATACAAAACCACTGGACCCCCCCAGGGATCTGACTGACAAGCTGATTGCTGGATAACCTGCTGTGACTGACTGAGTGGACCAAAACCAGCCAAGCTCTCTCTTTTCTTGAGAGACTATGTCATCTTTTTCGGAAAAAGACATAAAAATCACACGACAGGAAAGTGATCCAACATCTATCTAATGAACAAGAGATGATGTATGAAAGTTTTTTTTTTTAATTTACTGTAAAACTAATAAAATATCATACAGAGGACCTAGACAGGACATAACACCAAGGCTACCAGGTTCAATTTCTGTTATTAAACTGTGACTTGCTCATGAGAATAAAGCATAGAGGAGACATACATAAGGGACATTGGTGTAATAAAGCTGGCCACTTTAATATGTATGACCTAGCAGGCTTTCTTGAAAAACAAAATCCTCTTACTTTATGTCATAAACTAACTCCTATGATCTTTTTTATATATACACATTAACAAGAGCTGAATATTTCCAGATCTTTATTATTTTCAATATTTAAAAAATAGGTGCAAATTAGATTTAAATACTCAGTAATAAAACAACCAAGGTAAAATCTGACTTCAGCACTAAAACCCTGTGTTTTTACTTACTGGGATTGATCCTATTGCATCATTAATACCTTATTTGCATTTACTCCCAATTTGTCTCTTCAAAGTCTATAATCAGAAGATTTTCTCAGCTTTGCTCCTCACAAGAGTCCATCTACTGTAAACTGTGGTGGTCATGGTCTTCTTGCAGCAGGAAACACAACAGCTTCTGGGTATTTTGAATTGGGGCTACAGTACATCTTAAGGTCCAATGTCACCAAGAGAATCTGCCTGCAGAAACTTGGTTCACAGTGTATGGGAGTAGATGGCAGAGAGGTGCCATGTTGTGAGGTTAGAGGTCGACAGCAATGTTCCAGATACAGTCGGTCTGCAGGAACGCTAAAGGACAGAGGGGCCGGCTGCTGGCCGGCATGATGGCTGCCACATGCTGGTCAGGTCAGCAGGGAATAAGGCTGCAGAGTCTGAGTGGTGCACTCACACACACACACGCACACACACACACACAAACACACACACACATGCAGAGAGAGATGGAGAGAGAGAAGGAAGGAGAGGGAAAGTTGCTGGCAGGAAAAAGGATTAACTTCAAAAACAATCAAAGTGTAGGGACGGGGACCATTCTGTGTACTTTTGTGTCTATGCATCTGTTTATGAGTGTGTCTTTTTTGCGTGTTTTTTTTTGTGTGTGTGTGTGTGTGTGTGTGTGTTTTTCTGGGGGCTGATGGGGGGTTTTACCACTGCGGGAGTCCAGTGGGCAGTTACATTGTCCTACTTTTTACATGCTGGAAGCCCTGGGTACAATGCAGACACAATGGTTAAGCTGTGTGTCTGTATATGTGTGTGTGTGCTCATAGTTAGCATAGTGCAGTCTAGACCAGGGGATCAAGTGTAATCTCCGTCCACTGATACAGCTGATGAGCAGAGGTCACACACCACTATAGCTGTGCTAACATCATCCCTGCACGTCCCCTGTGAGAGAATGCAGTATTATTAAAATATCAATCAATTATTAAAAACTATTTGTTTATTTTGCCCTTTTTGGCTGCAATTTCGGTTTCAAAACTTAACTGATGTATCCACATTAAAACTCTGTGTTTATTTTGGTTTTAAAAAGGAGAAAATATAATGGCTTCAATTTTCTGTTGTGGAAGCATAGTTTTTCCCTGCTGTGGTTACTGACCACTAATGAACACTCATGAAGCAAAAGCCAGCGTGAACAAGACAGTCTGCAGTCATTAGTGCTGCACAGAGAGCAAAGAGATACTCCGTGAGTAATTACCCTCACAGCTTCCTGAAAAACACATCATATTTTTTAATGTCTATTTTAGTTTTTATGGAAGAAAGTACTATTGAAACACAGCAGCCAGATGCTATCATCTGTGTTTATCATTATGAGTCTAGGATACACCATTGTCATCGTCTCTTGTTAGAGATAGATGTTAATCATTAAGAATTTATGCTGAGAAATTAATAAAAAGTTTTAACAAAACTGCTGCCTAGGTACTGAAAATAGGTGTAATAAAAACCCCAACTACCAATTCATTCTCATCAAAACTTATCACAGTTAAAATGAGATGACAGCAGTGACTTTTCTTTTCACCACATGGAGCTGCTCTGGTTACTGGGGGCGCTGAAAAGTTGTTAATCAGATTTGATCCTTACCGGTTCCCCTGAGCAGTATTAGTTTCACATACCAGTGAGGCAGTAAATAATCCTTATTTTTTCAGATAGAAGAAAGTACTAAATGTGGAACTGAAAGTGTAAAAATTAAAACTAATGATTAGCCCCTGGAGGCAAAGAACAAGCATCGATAGGACAGTGTATGTGCAGAACAGCTAATGTCTGGGTGGCAGACAATGTTTGGGTTACATGACACACAGGAGTGTGCTTGTCAGGCTATGTTTGATAAGAATGGATTGGTGAATCAATATCGGTCTACAGATAAATCATCACACTGTTTGTAAACAAGCCCGAGTTGCAGAGGATTAACTCATTTTTTTATTTCAGAACAGAAAGGCACCCACTCAACTCTAACCATTCAGTAAGTGCTAATTAATTTACCCCTTGCTCAAACACACATACCCCGACCACAACCGCCACTACGCAGGAACTCCATGACAGATTTAATTAAAATAACTTCATTACACTGAGCTTCCAAGCACTTCACTCTATACAGGCGTAGATGCCTCCAAAACCAAGGGAAAAAGACAGCAAAGAATCTCTTTCTCTACAGGCAATTGTTTTTTAGGACAACAAAAACAACAAAAGAAATGCAAAATGAAGACGACAGTGTCAGCTAGTTGTCACACCGATGAAACGTCCTGCTCCTGGAGGCAAGGTGTGACACGCCAACAGCTAACATCAGGATTGCTGCCCTGAAACACAGCTAAACCATACACACACAAACACAAATCTGACTGCTTTCCTGTTTAAACGCATAATTATAACAACACAGCCTATTCGGCTACGAACAACGTGGCAAGGAGAAGAGAGGAGAAGAGAAGAGAAGAGAGGAGAGGAGAAGAGAAGAGAAGAGAAGAGAAGAGAAGAGAAGAGAGGATTTGTTCATGATCTCATGTTCATGAACCACTTTTGTCCAGCTGTATCATAACCCCAGGCAACAACATTTGGTTCCTCACAGTCTACAATTTCTCATTAACTCATCTATAAACCAATATCCTTTATGAGTTCTCTTCTATTATCACTGCTGTCGTTTCAAATCCTTTACACTCCCACTCTGAAGAGCCCGATGTTTGAAAAATAAATAAATAAATGAATAAATGAATAAATTCTACAAACCAACCCCTGTCAGATAAAACCCAGATAAGCACTGCAGTCCCCCTACAACAAACCTAATTTGGCTGGTACTGGAAAAGTTACATTTTGAAAATACAAGCATCAAATATCAAGCATAACTGACACAGAAACAAACCCTATACACATACAAAACATACTTTTGGGCGGGTGGATATTGGGTTTCAAGCACCAAGCCAGAATTAGACCAAAGTAAAGCTGATACCATAGGATACTGTACACTTCACTCTACTGTACCCTTCACACACTCTCTCTCCCTCTCAAACACAAACTCACAAATTAGAAACACAAATTCCCTTTCTTCTCTGTCCCATACACACACATATATAAAAGTCCCAGGCCTCTCCACCTCTCTCCTCCCTCCATCACTCTCTCCATGCTGTGATTTCACACAGTCCATCTGACACCCAAGTCCTGTTCAGCATCTATGATATCATCAGTCTGCCAGCTAGCAGGCAGGCTGACATTACCCGCTGCCAGCACAGGAGAGAAGCCAAAAGTGAGCACCCCCAACAATTGCACACAAGCTCGAAACTACAAACAGATACACACGTGTATAAACGAATGGGCCAAATATAAGGGAACTTGGATAGTATATGAAAACAGAGCGCACATATGCCTTGTAATGACGTATCCTGTGCTGAAAGCACTTTGGTACATGCCAGGAAGCACAGGCTTGGTTTTCCTGTATCACAACGTAATGCAATGCAAGCAAACACACACACACACACACACACACACACACACACACACACACACACACACACACACACACACACAGATGCTAACTCACCTGCACCTGCATGAAGGATCCCCGGTAGAAGCAGCATGCTGCAGCCGACAGGGCACTCCACAGACTACACCTCTCCGTCATGGCAGGTACACACCTTCCTCTGCTACCTTTCCTCAGACCTTTCCCGTCGCTCCTTTATCCTTTTCCTCTACTTCACCTCTCCCTCTTCTTCTCTTCCCTTTCTCCTATCTTCTTCTCTCTCTCTCTCTCTCTACCCCACCCAGGGTGTCCGATCTGAAACCCCAGCCCCTGGACTAAGCCTGTCCCACCCCTGCCAGCCTCTTTGCCTGGTTGCCTCTCTGCCTGGCTAACAGCCCCTCAACATAGTGCCACCACTACAAAACCAGGCTTTAAGCTAAACAGCTAACACCACAGCTACAGATTGTAAGCAGCTGCTGTTAACCACATCAGCTATTAGCTACAAGGCGAGCCGCTAACAGCTGGCACTGATAACAGCGAGTGATATTACTGCTCCTGACATCTCTGCTGCTTCTTTCCCTGCACCGGCTTCTGTCGCTTCTGCTCTCGCTTCTCTCTCCCTCTCACTGCACTTGCTGCACTTCACGCGGCTGCTAGGGATTACCTCATTGCTTGCTGATGAAAGGAGTGTGGGTGGGGGGAGGGCGGACCAGAGGGAGAGAGGGTGGGAGGGATGGATGGATGGATGGAGGGGGGGGGGGGTGAATGCTAGAAGGCACAAGCAGAGAGGAGTGTTGTTGAATTGCAGGCAGAAACCCCACCCACCCACCCACCCAGCCACCCGACGACCCCCGCTTCGGTGCTGAGACAATGCTTACAAGGGGTGGGAGGATGGGAGGGGGTGCATGGAGGGAGTGAAACAGGAACAAAGTGCAAAAAAGATGGGAGGAGGGATAGCAAAGATAATTAAAAGATGAGATGATGAATAAAGAAGTTGCAGGTATAAGGAGATAAAGAAGGAGGAGGGGGAGGAATGCAGCCTCCCAAAGGAATCTAACCTTTCTTTTGGCCAGAAAGGAACCCAACAGGGATGCCCCCATTACAAACACACTCAGACACAGTCACACAAACACACATAACCACATGCTTGATTGCATATCCACATCTCTCATTTCATGTGCATGTCAACACATAGACAAACAATTTATTACTTGAGATAGCAGTGAATGTGTGTGAGTGTGTGTGGTTGAATATAATAATGTCTCTCTAAGAAGCTGTGCAGACTGCATCTAGACAGCTCATTATAAGCAGAAACACACAGGCAGGTGTTTCAAGGATAACATGGTGTTATTTTCATTGGCCCATTTCACACACAGACACACAGACACACACTCAGCGGCAGGAAGATGTCAGGAGGGGTGGGGCTCTGTCTCCAGAGGCTTGAGTGAGTGACATCATTGAGGACGCTTCACCATGGCAACACTGGGAGAGCTATGACAGCATCCAAAATTCTGACACTGCATTTAGTTGGGTCTGCACCACTGCAGGGAAGCATAACGCAAGAGTGCCAATTCACGAGAGAAGGGGGGAAATGTGCAACGTGCCAGGTCACAAAATAACTGTTTCCTTCAGTTTACTCTCCCTTTCTTACTTTTCTTTTAGGTCATCTCTGCACAATACACGCACAATACACACAAACACACAGACACACATACACACACACACACACACACACACAGACAATAACTCACAGCATTAGATGACATCAGTAATCACTTTGCTAATCTGCCACTTGAATGCATGCTAGTGGGTCAGAGGCAAAGAGAAAAAGACCGTTAGATAAGGAGCTACAAGACACAGGATGGATTCATTAACTGCAGCGTCTCCTCTTAATGTAATCTCAAACCATCCAGCACTGGATTAGACAGATTACACAGTAGGGACACAAATAATCTCTTAAGAGGGGCCCTGTGCTTTCCTTCCCTCCATCCTCTGTAATACGAAGCCAAAAACAATTCCAACATACATCATGTTACATCTGGCTGCTGTGCGCCACACACACACACACACACACCCTAAAATGCAAGCTGTGGGGAAAAAACACATGACAATATGATGGATGCAGAGTTTAAAAAATAGATGGTCAACCATAGCTCTGAGCTTAGCATTAAAATTGCCAATGTTAGGGGCGTAATTCTCAGTCAGACAGGCCATAATGAAAATGTATTACAGTGTAGGGTGAATTAGCTTAAGGCCCCTCCACAAAATTATACTTTTTAAAACATATACCTTTTGTGTTACACTTCTGAATCATTTTAAATTGTGTTTGAACATGGGAAGGAATCCCATCAAGAGCACATCTTCTCATTGTTTTGATGCACGACGTGTTCTGAAAGCTCCAGCTCGTGTTTCCACATGTCACTCTGCATCCTCAAATGAATTAGTCTAAGTCACATAGATAGAAAGAGAAGAAAAAAACTCTTGAATTGGGTTGATAATGAATTACGTGTACTGAAAACCTATGTTATGAATCTCTCACAGACCTAAATAAAAGTCAGATCACAATTTTCAATTGTCTGACCGACTATCTGACTATCTATCTAACTATCTGAGAATTCCATAGCTAAAAACAACCAATGATAATTATCCAGACAGTCCAAATTTTCCTATGGTTTTTCTGTAATTCAAAAAGACAAATATACTGCATCAGAAGTCAAGTCTTTATCAGCTATTCAAGATTGTTGGTCTATTTGTTAAAAACCGTTATTGTTAAATGCATTATTTCCTCATGGAGATAAATGGAACAATTTATCATAATACACAATGTACTGTGGGATGTCTCATCAAGCCCTAACCTTCAGTACTCCACATCATTTAAGATGTTTTACTGTAAAAAGATTCAACTCTCCACAGACACAGTTTGAAAGAAAAATGGACCTTACTTCATCTCATTTTGTACCTTTGGGAAGACTAAACAGAGTCTCGCTTTTACTTTAGTGCCTTGTACACTTCATTACTCCCAATCGTCTTTCTTCTTTTTCTCCCCTTAACTTGTCCTTACTTTGCTTCCACTGTTGCTTCCCTCTAAGCTTTTTTATCTATCTTTATTTTAGTCTCTGTGTTTACAAAAAGTGCTTTGGTCAGAAAAGGACAAGTACTTGTCCTTCTGTTTTCTTTCCACATTTCATTTCCTCTTTTCATGTCAGCTTTTTCTCTGTTTACTCTCATGTTCATTCATTGAATCTATCCTTTCTCATCACAGCATCCCTGTATCCCTGAATTCCCTGTCTGTGCCCTGTCGAATCCAACCTTTCTCCAACCCTTCTTATCACCGTGCTCCTCCCCTCCTCTTTCCCTCCTCCTTATCCTGACCTCTCATCGCAAGCCTAACCTCCTCCTTTCTCTGATCCCTGTCTTTACTTCTCCTCTCTCCCCTGTCCTTGCCTCCTCCCTCCTTCCCCTCCCTCTAGTCCTCTATCTCTACATCTCCTCCCCTGCTTGAAGGCGGTCTTCAGTTATATATTAATTAGTAAGCCCCATCCCGCAGGCTGATAGGGAGCACAATGGAGGATCCCTGCATGTGCCTGCAAGCATCCCACTAATGAAAGGAGTGTGTGTGTGCATGTGTGTGTGTATGTGAGACAGAGAGACAGAGACAGAAGGAGAGAAAATATAGACAGTGTGAAAGAGTTTTTTGTATGTGTGGGAAAGATGAAAAGAGACATACTGAGGGCAGATCAAGATTATATGTGCACACAAATCTTTATGAGTGTCTATGTGTGCACATGTTCGTGTCTAAAAACAAAGGCTGGGCTGCGCTGGGGGTTAGGAGGCTAAGGCTGATGGTCTGTGTGTGTGTGTGTGTGTGTGTGTGTGTGTGTGTGTGTGTGTGTGTGTGTGTGTGTGTATGTGTCTGATCCTCATGTCTGATTGTCATCAGCATGGACCCTACTCAACAACTGGTTAATCCGTATTGACCCGTCAGATACGTGTTTCAAAGCCTGTTTGAAACATCAGCCCGCAATAATGATGCAGAGAGACAAAGAGGCCCGCAGGAAATGATGTGACTGTGTGCACACTGACATATAGAAAAACATTCATTTAGGTGTGAAATAGCACAATTAAAATTCAGCTGTCTTGCTGTAATCACATTATAATGACTAAAAATGACTAGGGATGGGTTGCTGTAGCAACTAGACACATCTTTAGCATGAATAAAGATGGGTGTAATGGCGTCTTAGAGAGATCAATGTGTCATTATTCTGTTTGCTGTGTACCTTTTATTGGCATTAGCATGCTGACCTTGAGGAAGGTGGACAAAACAACAGAAGCACCTGAGAATACATTAGCCCCCAATTAAATATCAGAGCTTAATGAGACTCTAAGATGTACTGACGGTTATTTTTGACATTGCAGTTTGTGAAGCACATATCCAAAGGGTTTTGTGGTTGTTTTTTTTTGGTCTCCACTGCTGATGTTCTACTTGTGTCCACTGGTTCTCAGTGCTGATGCAGTTTTCCTGTATTTTGCATTTTATAATAGGATTTGTGAGACTTTTTCGCTCTATCACATCTCACAATTTTTTCCAGTTTCTGCAGCTGAAGCACCAGCAGTTCAGGCAGTGATCACTGGACTGTAAATCATAATTACAAAGGCAACTGGACAACGAATCCTTTTAAGTTGAAAACCAAATAGCAAAGGACGCTTGTCAGCAATTTTTAACCACACTAGGGCCGTGGCTTGAGGGATGGCGATGTTCGGGTCTGGTCTTTCAGTCTACCACTTGGTCCAGACTGAAATATCTCAACAGCTACTGGATACATGCATTAAGCATGGTACAGATATTGATGGTCCCCAGGGGATAAAACCGGATGACTTTGCTGATCACCTGACAGTGGTAATTAGCAAAGTTAACACGCTGGACTAAGGTGTCATCAATAAACATTATTTGCTTAACTTAATACTAATAATTGTCACTGTTAGCACATTCTCATTCAGACATTAGCATTTAACTCAAAGCTGCTGTGCCTAAGTACAAACTTAACATACGATGTATGTACAGCAAGTCTGTAAAACAACAAAAGGTAATTCACCAAGATACTGCTGCTTGGATTGCCAGTGTGTCAGCTGCAAACACTGAAAAATTATGTGTGTAGCAAATTTACTGCAGGGCAATGTATGGTACTCCAGGTATTTCCTGTATTTTGGCCATGTCCTGATGGACAAAATAAAGATCTTACAGTCAAGTCTTGTAGATGACAACGTGCCATGAAAAATACAAAGTGCCAATCTGGGCCATTTTCTTTTTTAGTGACCTAAATAAACTGATTTGTGCAATAATCCAAGACATCAGTGGCCTTTCTGTAAACACCAAGTCTGTTGTGTATGTGTGTATGTATGTAGGCATGTGCCTGTAATCTGTCTCTTTGTAAGTCTGTCTGCACATTGAAGGAATAATAACTGAAGACCTTCCAGGGTTGTGTTAGGACCAGCCCTGACAGTTTACAACCCCTCTCATTTAAAGAGACGCCACATTAATTCAATCTACTGTAATAGTCACACGCACACACGCCTACATGCACCCAGAGGGCACTGCCTTAATTTAATCAGGTGGCACATTTTGGAAATTCAAAACATTCATATAATCAAACATGCAGTAATGCAGGGTTACACAGCTGGGGCCCTTCACTCACACACAGAGACACACACACACACACACACACACACACACACACACACACACACATTTTTTAAGAGAGCCAGTGTGCGTCACGTGCCAGACATATGTTAATAAACACATGAACCAAAACGTTCCAGCCCTGCCACGCTCAACCCCCAACCCCCCCACCAATCTAGCACCAAACCACTAAATAGGGCAGAAGACAAAGTAGGGCTGTGGCTGCAGAAAAAAATAAAAAAAATGCATAAAATCACAGTGCGAGTGCCCGAGCATGCACACACACACACACACACCATAAAATGTTTAGAAAACATGCTCACATTTAGACTGATCGATTTTGATCAGCTATCTAATGACACAGTTTGGTTTGGCCTGTCTTTTTCCACAGGCCATAAAATCATTTCAAAGACGCTTCTGACATCTTTCACTAAACATAAACAAAAACCACTGATAATGCTCGACCAGCTGTGCCTAGCCATGAAAAATGACTGACTATGGGTATTTTATGATAAAGCCGAAAAGATGAAGAGCTCGTCCTGAATGCTTTGGGGCTTTTTCTTACTGACTGCTTATTTTCTCCGACCATATTCAGACCAGATCAGTTTGTTCGCCTTTCTCTCGGTTTTCGTTCTATGCCTGATGCTGCATTTGGGTGTATGTGTGGAGATACGTGTACGCGCGGGTGCACACGGACATGTGATAAACTGAAGGAGAGTCACTGGCCTGGTCTTTCCCATTATAACAGTGAACACCGAGGTCCCCTCCTGATTTAAACATCAGCTGTCATAAATGTTTCAGAGAAATGGAGGGCGATGGTGTGACTGCTGGCAGCTTTGCGGGGAGTGGATGGGGTGGCGGGCGGCGGTGGGAGGGGCTGTTGTGATGTGTGAGAATGAGAAAAGGAGAATAGAAAAAATCTATGTGACAAAACATGCAAGGGGGGTACGAAAAATGGAGGGTGAAAAAAAAAAAGCACACACACGTGTGAAATAAATTAACCTCCGGGGAAAAGAGGCCTTTTTTTTGGACTGCAAATGTCACATACTTTATCTAATGAGTTGTTTAGGCCTATGTCCGGTAACTGTTACCACATTGACTATACTGATACTAAACAGCTAATTGCAATCCTTATTTTTTTTTTCTAATGTTAATAAAGTTTTGCCTACATCAGTTATGCTTTTAAATACAACAGGAAAACAAGCTTATACTCTCAATTATGAGAAACTGTCTCTCCCGTCTGAATCTAAACGGTTTGATTACATCTATGACTGAAACTCGAATTTATGAAGTCAAAGTTAAGGAATGTTTGAGGCAAGCTAGTGGGAGATGTTAGAGGATTGTATTATTTACTCGCCGTCGTAAAAATCCTAACAAACAATGGAGGGAGTGTGGGGGACTTTACTATACTCGATTTGTGGCGGCCAGGGGAAGTTGGATGCATTTGTTTTACAAAAGGAATACAGCTCAGGGTCATAGGAGAAGGCTTTTACCACCGCACCTGTGATGTATAATCAATAGGAAAACAGATCCCAAGAGCTCAAAAGCTCCCTTCAGTCTTTTACTCCCTCCCTCTTACTTCCTCCTCCCTTTCCTTTTAGAGCTTCACTTTATTGTTCTTGTTTCCGACTTTTGCTGCCAGTTTAATGCCCAATATTTGAGCTTTCATGCGTTTATAGTACACAGGATGCATGACTCCCTATATTATCCAACCCCAAGGTCATTGAAACAGGTTCACACGCTCTCGAATCTTTAAGGAGTTTCACAGCTCAAGTGTATGGCCCCACCTACTGGCTGCCATACAGACTGCCTCTATGGGCACGGTGCTGACATTAGCACTGCCTCACTCCAAAATCAATTAGCTAAATGGCAGCCTGAATTAGGTGAAATGAAAAGTGAGCCAACTGAAATCGGTATAACCGTGGAGACTAAGAGCTAATAATCAGCCGCAATTACATCTAAGCGCTCGAGTTAAAAAAACTAGTTCAATAATATGGAAGTAGGAAGAAATTTGAACTGTATTGTTCATTCAGGCTGAAAACTACAACTCGCATCTACTAATGTAATTGTGTGCAACTGAGAGAAAAAGAAAAGGTGATGAAAAAGTACAACTTGTAAATAATTATGAGCAGAAAAAAGCTGAATAGTTGCTTTTTTGTCTCATTCTAATCAATTCCTATACCTACTGACAGTCAATACCGGGGGGGGGTACATTCTAAATATTTTTAACATCCAACATTTCATAGTGACAAACGTATAGAAAGACTGGAAATAATCATTATGAATTACTGTATCTGTCAGTATGGAGCATTGATTAGCATTTTAGCCATAATTACACAGACTTAGATTTTGTTTCACTGACTGAGAAAGATTTCTGTGGGAAAATATTCTATCCCATGCATGTACGCAGAGAGAGAGTCATAACACATATCTGAGAGCATACACACTGACAGCAGAGGACACACTCAGATGCACACACATGTGGACAGGGCGGACTTACCTGGACATACTCAGATTGACTTTCTGCTGGTTCCATGTGGCTGAAGAGAAAGGAAATCAAGGAAAAACAAGATAAAGGTAAATAGATAAGATAAATAGAAAAAAAGAAGCAATGAAAAAAGAAATATACCAAATTCTAAACATTGTAATAAAAAGAAAACGGCTAAACTTTTGTCAAAAGTGTGTGTGTATGTGCCCTGATTCACACATGTAATAAAGACTTGCACTTTTGTGTTTGGCCTGGTCTTGTAACAGGTGCAGTGCAATTCACCAGATGAAAAACATGCCTGAATTCCCATGACCCACTTCTGCGGTGGGCTCTCAACTGAGTAAAATGCTGCTGCAGTCAAGCTTCACTGAAGAAAGACAGATAACAAACCCCACTGAGCATCTAAGGTTAACGAATATGGAGCTGGCCTCCCAAATCTCTTGGGCACCACAACTCACACTTTTACATTCATGCTGGATCCGGGTTGTGTGTCAAAAACCCCTGCTTCGCCTCAGTCTTGGGAGCCGCTCCGTGGACAGCGTTGTGCAGCTTTGTGATACCGAGCAAGAAGCAAGCGCAAGCAAAAGGGGGCAATTACACGCCCAGACAAGTTTTAAGATCAATCAGCACAGATCTTGGTAGCATGATGGGTCCCATAAGGCTCAGAGCAAAGAGCTGTTACACATGACCACAGAGAGGCCAGATCAAAGAGTCCCATCACGGCAATGGGCTCGGGAATGTTAATAGGTCCCACAGCAGAGGAGCTCGATGCTCCCTTCCCAAACTGCTCCCTCTTTAAAAAAGTTCCAGTGTTATCAGCAGTTATTCAGAAAGAATGAGACGAGAGTTTGTGACAGAGCTGTAAATACAAAAACGCACCAATCATGCTTTAAGCTCTAAAAACAAACACCACAACAGATCTGGATCGGAAGAAGGCTGTCAAGCTCTAAGATCTATGTCAAGTACACCAGCTGTGGTTCAAACCCTTATTGACACACCTTATGTTTATGCCCTGAAACTAGACCATACTGGTTAAAGCTCTCTTGCAAGTCAGATATAGTTTGAAAGTGTGATCTTAACATCTAAATCTTTTGACATTGAGTTGCTTTTAATTAGTGTCCAGGTACAAATGCAACTAAAAATTGCTCAACTTAACCATTTGTCATATGCTTGACATTTATTCATAAATGCTGGTAGTCTGTTTCAATAAAAACTTCTATTGCTGCAGTCTCACCTAAAAAACACCTATGAACATTCTGGGAGAAAACAATTAAAATGAACTTGAACTAGCTCTGACTGTAGGGGTCAAATTATTATTTTCTTATTCATCAATCTACATATTTTTTTCCTTGATTCGTCGACTAATTGTTTGGTCAATAAAATGTAAATAATAATTATATATATATATATAGACTATAGCGGGAAATGCCTGAAGGAATTTCCTAAAACCCAACGTGACACCTTCAAATACTTAGTTTTTTTTCCAACGAACAGTCACAACCAATCAATCAATTCACTATCACATGAGACCATGAAAAGCGAGAAGCTGGATCCGGCTAATGTTTCACGTTTTCTCTTGAAAAACAACGTGGACGGTTAATCGATTTCCAAAAGGGTTGCCAATTATTCTATCGATCAGCTAATTCTGACCGACTCAGCTCTAGAAAAATGCAACATTACAGTTTCCAGATGAAATGGTTTGATCGTATACGACCAAAAAAAGCCTCAAATACTCACATCTGAGATGCTGGAAACCAACCAACGAGTGTTTGGTGTTTTTGCATGAAAACCGATGAAAGTTTCTACTGACGGATCCACCCATTAAACGAGCGATTGTTTCAGCTCCTGCTAGGACATGACACCAGTCGACCCCGTCCTTCCCCTTTGCAAACTAGTGCCAAACAATTTGAATGCTTTGCTCCATGAGGAACAATGACACTAGGTCAGAACAAAACCCATAACTATGCCAGCTGAGCTCACAAAGGAGAAACACCGTGACAGCGTTTCATTTCAGAGGCTACCAGCACCAGCGACATTGTCTGACTATCACCTGTAAAAGGGTTTATTTTCCCCCCCAGAGGTCTCTGGCAAAGAGGCGTGGAGCTGCACTTACAGCTCAGCCTGGGGGGTGGAGGGGGCAGTGATCTAGGCCTGGACGGAGGAGAGAGAGCGCTCTGATGTGGCCATAATGAACTTTACGACCATACTTCCCACGGTCCCCCACCGGTGGGACCCGATGGGCCGATGCCGCACGCTCGGGCGTGTGAGCGCAGGGACGCCGGCCGCCCAACTCCGGTCGATCCCAGGCGCATGCGCCTTTACGCGCAAACCCCACCACCGTACCAGGAAGCGGGGCGCTCCGCCGTCACGCACGGGGAACCGCAGGCGGAGAGACCCAGGCTGAGTTCACGGGGAGGCGGCGGGGAAACGCGGGGGGGGGGGGCCCACGGTGCGCTTTCCCTTCGGGCTCCTGGGGGAAACTTCAGACTTCGCGGATACTTGGTTTTAACGCCGCTCCAAAAACGCGCACAACGGGCAACACGTAGGCTTGTTTTTTTCCGTCCGTCTCCAGTGTCTCAGAGCAAAAATCGATGCAAAAATGAGGAAAACGTCAAAAAAACAGCACGCAGAGCGGCAACTTTTGTTTTTTTTTTTTCCCCCACAGAAGCATCTGATCAATGGAGGGAATCGATGTTACCCACCGCCTTCAGAAAGCCAAGTAACGAATCGTGTTATCTTCTCACCTCGTACCCATCTTCCCCCCTTCCTCCCTTCGAGACTCAGTCCGGGACGCAACAGAGTCAGCACTAACTCAAGTGAGAGCTGGAAGACTTCGCCGGTAGGTCCGCACGTAGTCCAGACCATCAGATCTGCGCACCCTGGTTTACGCACCGTAACCCCCCCCCCCGAACCCGGATTTGCTATGTGGCAATATTGTCAAACCCGCACTAATTTATGTTATGTTCAACATATAAGCACAAGACTGAAAAACTATAGGTACTTGACCAGAGGTGGAACTTAACTCGAACGAAAGTGCCAATGCAAGTAAAAACGTGAATAAATGAAAACCCTTGATTTACATTACACTTGAGTAAAAGTACAGATGCATTATCAGCCAAATCTACAAATAGAATGAAAAGTAAAAAAAAAATTCTATAAAGTAAAACAAAATGTAAATACCCCACTAAAGTAAAAGTACCATTAATAGATTAGTAGTTGATTTTTACACAGGGGCTCAGCTCAAGAAAAAGTCCTTTGCCTTTTCTGTGAACTACTAAAAACCAGTTGATCCAATTTACGCAAACTGCGCAAAACAGAATCTGTGTAAAACCGTTACTGGGATGGGCAACTTAGTGAGTAGCACCCCCCCCCCCTCCAGTCAGCAACCTTTCCCCTTCCAATGTCTCAATTATCAAGAACAGTAGAGAAAACCGAGGAAAGTTTCTCACATCTCGGATAATTAACTCATTTTGAAAGGAAAAAACAAGAGACACCTGTAAATGCTGTCGAACTTTTTCTCTCCCTCCCCTGCGCCCTCGCTCAGCTCTCGGCTCTCCGCCACCTCCGGTGGTTCGGACGCAGGCCGGGACTCTGAACCATCCTCCCGCCGAGTCTCGACCGGGTCCTTCCCCTGGCTGACAGCGGCTGATGGGCGCTCTTCGGGCTCCGACTTCACACTCTCCCGGGCGATTTCTCGCTCGACGCCGGTCTCCGGCTGGAGCGCGGGAGCCGCGCCACCAGATGGCGGCACGTCCTCGCTGACAGCCGTGCGCACGGCGACGACGCTCCGGGCCTGGGTTTGTGACGTGGTGGCGACGGCGGCGTTGGTTTCGCTCCCGTGTTGGAGTTGAGCCTCGGGATCGGCCGGGGGGTCTGGGCCGAGAACGGTGTCTGCTTTAACCTCGGCTCCGTCCCCAGCCACCGTGGATGAGACGTCCCCGAGCCGCGGGGCTGCACGGTCCTGGTTCCCCGCGGGTCTCTGGCTTTGACTTCTTCTGATGATGCTCTTGTCTTTACTCTTCTTGACGCTGCTGTTTCCTCCTGGGGAAGAAGGGAACATAAGAAATAAACACACACACACGAAAAAAAAACTGCTATTATGCCACATTCATCACTTAAGTAGTGATCCCAACTTCTGCAGCATCACTTTTAACACTCTTGTCCTTCTTCTTCGTCAGTTTCCGCGGCATGGTGCCTACGTGCGTATAGCTCTCGCTGGAGCGCACGTAGCTGGCTGTGCGAGGACGCATGGCGCTCAGGTCGTCCACCGTCTGCTCGACGACCGGGGCCAGGACCTCTCCATCCCCGGGGTCACACCCAGACTTGGACTGAGAGGACTTGGGGTCTGATTTCTCACTGGAGCGGCGAAAAGAGAGGTTGGTGAGGCTGCCGAACCACTTGAGACCTTGAGGGGAGAACAGATTGAAAAGAAGAGGGGAAATATAATTTTAAAAAAATTGACTATTATGAGGGAGCAATTTTATTGGCAACATTTTCCGATTTGTCGTGTGTTTCGTTGCTCAACCTCATGATTTAATTAAACCTGCGAGCTATTTTTTATATCATTAATAGTTCAAACCACAAGGTGTAACGTCACTTGTTTCATTTGTGGTGACAAGCCCACTGCGAATTTTCCAGTTAGATCTACTGAGCATTTTAGTGTATTTGAGCTCATTGGGGTTTTTTTTCTGACTGACGGATTCTACTCTCATAAACCTGGACTGGAGCCTTAGCAAGCAGCTGTTTTTAGAGAAGAAGTTAGCAAAGACTAAAACGGAGGTAAAGGGAGAGTGGTTGTTGGACTTTCATGAATCAGGTGGACACAAACACAACTCCAATAAATGATAATGTTCAGGGTGATAAAAGGTCTAATGTTGTTTTCAGCTTGCCCCCCCCCAAGTGGGTATAATATCAATTAATGCAGTCACAGGAAACCTGTCCTCCTCTCTCTGCCTGGCTGGCAAAGCAACTTGCCCCTTTGCAGAGGTAGTTTTTTATCGTGTTGCTCTTCAGCTGAGATATAGAAGCAGTCAGCCAATGAATCTTTGTTTTTCTCTGCAGCTTTAAAGTGACATGTACAGGCGTATTTTCATTTTAGATGTCGGTTTCATATGGTCCACCTTAATTGTTTTTGTGTCAATACCTGTAGGCATGAAAGGTGAAAGGGGATTTTTCTTTTCCGCCACCGTTAATTGACTTTTTCCACACGCTTTGTTTGTTTGTTTTGTCTAAGCACAGAATCCAAGACATGAATGACCTGGTTTTAAAAACATACTGTATGTAATTTAAATCATAGAAATATAATAAACACTAAGCAATTTAACTTAAGATAAATGAACAAAACAAGTCTCTAAAGTAGTGCAAATCTTCTTTCTCATTTTAGTTGCAATCACCAAAAAATTGCAAAGCTTACATGGCAGTGTCGGGCTAACCTAAATGCTCACATCCTGGGTTATTGTGTGTTTACACAGTGAACACAGGAACAAAATGCAGCTGGATTACACACAGAATGACACCAACACACACAATACTCACTGAGTCTCCGTATGCTCATGTTGAGGATGCAGCGTGGCTTAAAGATCAGCTACAGGTGGGTTCATCTGATAGAACATGCAGTAAAACAGAAGAGCAGAACCAGAAAGTGACGATAACGTCTTGCAGAAAAGAAGAACCAGCTGTATGAACCACAGTTTCTCTCTGCGGGTATGATCCCCCACACAGTTTACATGCTTGAAAGCCAAAACCGATGAGCAACGGTGGCAGTGGCAGGGCGGACCTTGACACTTCCTGTGTAAAGCTGAGAGGTCTGATCGTGGAGGAAATGAAAAGACGAAATGAAATTACACAGAGCTGACAGGGTGTGATAAAACTGAGAATATATCAAACGTGAAGATGCCTTCTGGCCTTGATAAACACATGTCGGTAAAATTAAAAAGAGCAGCAATTACAACTAGGTGGGGTTTAAAGTGTTTAAAAGAGAAGTTTTGATTGTTGACTTTTGTCCCACTGTTATAAAAAGCTGGTTATAAACTCACCCACAAGTAATAATAACTATCACGTTTGATTATCTGCTTCAAAGTCTCTGTCTTTTCCTAGTGCAGTTTATATACATAGTTAATGTTTGATCGGGGTAGTGACTATTATTATTTTGCTGCACACTTCTGCATAGTTAAGAAAATTCCAAGGTAAAAGCCTAACTCTTAAGTGTTTATAAAACTGGGTTTTTTGTATGAAAGTCTGTACATCTCAGCCTAATGCATTTTATCCTGTAGCACAGCCAAATTTTGAATTGATTTCTCTAGGCATGGGTGAAAGTCAGACCACAATATACTGATGCCTATTTTAATTTTTCAAGTCCTTTTTCTTCAGGCAGCAATGGTGTGTGTGTCATTTCTTTTCTCACAGGATGTATATATACCAATCGCAGCTATTTGGGCGATTGTCTAGGATTACCAATATAAGAATGGTGGGTGAGAGCTGATGTGTCATTTGGCATCATCTAGTGGAAACTTGCCAATCCGTTGTGTTTAATTAAATCAGATTAAAAATGCCTTCAGAACGCACAGCATGTGACTCAGAATCCTCCATCTTTTAAACCTCTTAAAAAGCCTGCTGATGGGTCTGTTGTTGCAAACTCATGCTGTGCAGCCCAGTAATATTCAAATTCAGAGAGCTTTATTTTAGATTCTAGAGGAAGTCAGTTTCAAAAGGTACCAAATATTTCAGGCTGAATTTTGGTGCATGTATATAAGATGGTGCAAAGGACAGATAGAATATATCAATTTGTTCGAATATTAAAGCTACTGTGCATAAAACATGGTCTTTTTGGGTTTGAATTTTTCACTGTATAAATATCATACAGTGTATACTGATACTACAGAAGATACAGCTACTGCACAGATATAGAGATGTGATGGTTTCAGGTAGTGTGGAATAGGGTGATTTTTCCAATTTTTAATTGCAAAATGATAGCATGTGTAGCTTGTTTATGCTCACCAGTAACCTTATCATGTGAATAATAATTTTAAACTTATTTTTCCCATTTTTTTATTTACATTGCATCAGCTATTTTTTTTTATTATTATATATGATTCCCCATAAATAAACAATTTGTTATTGAATATTTCCATTTTATTTAGACATTTTTTACTTACATTTATTAATTTCTTTAAAACATGCACAATATAATACATTTTGCTATTATTTTTTTGTTTCAAATGTCAGATCAGGGAACATCAGATTAGAGTCACTTTTGAGTATTGTAAGCAAGTTTATGTGGTTTTCAAAGTTATGCCTCTGGTTTTCACTTCCTTGACTTTTGGGCATATGGCCTAGCAGAGGTGCTTTTGTGCACCACACCAACATATGTAGTTCTGAAACTGAAGACACTTAACAGAGTGAAATCCATTGCAGTGCAAACTCCAGTACATTTGAAACACTGAAATGGCCCTTTATTAAAGGCAACATTCAGAGGCTGAAGAAGGAACTAACATTATTATTTTAACGTATTTGTCATCCTGCACCCTCAAAGAGTTGTTCTTTTATTTTTTTCCACACAAATATACCCAGAAGATAATATTGTTTGTCAGACTTCCACACTTCACTGCTCAGTGGTTTCATCATCTCATTATCTGTTGGTTTTATTGTGTCAACTTAACTGAAAAACCTACTTTCAGCTCCAAAATCCTGGGTGAAAAGGCACTTTGAATGCACACATGCATCCTCAACCAAATAGCTTTTTTTGTTCTTGTCGTTCTCTTCGCTAACTGCTCCTGTAGTCTCAATGTAAGCTGGCTCGGTGAATGTCTCAGGATCTCAGACAGAGTCACCGTGGTCACTTTATACAATAATTAGTTAATTGTGTGCAGCCACACAACCTCTACCTCTACCCCATAGGCATGTCACCCATCACTGTAGATACATACATGTTTGAGCTACGCAAATGCTGATCAATTAGCCTTGCACTTTTCCAATTAGGAGTCATTAAGACTATTTTCATAGCAACTCAAGAAGAAGGCGAGGGACTGTTAAATAATTACTGGCCTAATGATTCATTTAATCCCATCATATATACATGCTGCATGTAATCATTTTTGAATCTCTGGGTTGAGTTTTTTAATGCTTTATATTTCTGGGACATATTGCGCAGTTAGTTCCAAGGAATAATATAATTTCCCTCTCAGAGAAAGTATTAAGGAAAGTCTGTCTGTCTGTCTGTCTTCCTATGTCTGTGTCTGTGTTTGTGTTTGTGTGTGTGTGTGTGTGTGTGTGTGTGTGTGTGTGTGTGTGTGTGTGTGTGTGTGTGTGTTGTGTGTGTTGTGCATGTTGTGCGTGTGACTTTAATTTCCTTTAATTTCACCTGGAAGAAAAACAAGCCTTCTATAATTTAGCTCTCCCCATTCCTCACGTGAAGTCAAATACTGGTCAGTTTGACACAATGTCACAGTCTTACACTTCACCTAAACTGAAACCTCATGTAGACAAAAACAGAATTGCTGTCGTCCTGACTGAGGTCCCAACCAGCTTTCATTCATTCTATTTTATTTCCTAAATTGCATATGTGGTGTAATAACATATAAGTATCGAGACAACTCTGACCATCATCAGTTTACATCAGTATAATTATGGACCAAAAATAAGTCAATCATTTCTCTACCCACTTAAGGTAGCTGTGTTCTGCGGAAACACAATGAAACACAATATATAACCCTACTGGGCAGATCCCACATACTAACACTAATGTATTCCTCACTACATTAGAGCAACAAATGTTGTTCTTGCTTTTTGGATATTAATGGTTATTTATGATGTGATATTGCTATTTCTGGATGACTTTATACAAAGTGTTGTATCTGCTTTACATTACTATTCATTGCAGTGGGTTTGCCATGCTACAGTACTTTACAGTACCAAATCATCTATCATGGCATTAATATGTACTGTCTTATTAGAATGTGACTGGAAGATCAATTACAACTGCTCCCACTTTGATTTAGGTTGGACACTAAAGCTGCAGTCAGTTGCAGTGGAGGTAGAAGTATTCACATCTTTTACTTGGGTAAAAGTAGCAACACATCAGTAAAAAAAAACAAAACTCTAATACAAGTAAAGGTCCTGAAATCAAAATCTATAGAAGTACAAAAGTACAGAGAATATCAGCAAAATGTAAATTAAGTATCACAAGTGACAGTACTCATTATACAGCTGAATGGTGCTTTTTGGGTTCTATTTTTATATGTAGATACATGTATCTATCCCTTTCAAGCATACCGTCCATCAATAATTGTTGTGTACAATCCAATAAAAGAGGCATCTGCAAAAGACAATAATTGCAAAATGAAGTGAAGGTGGGAGAGGAAAAGGTCAAATTTCAGATTGTGTGGTCATCAGGTTTTGGCACTTTGCATTGATGCGGTCTCTGTTTGTCTCATCATAAGGCAGGCTGACAGCTGAATTATTGAAGCCTTGCTTGTCATCGAGATGCAATTAAAGCAGCATGCACATCGGCATACAAAGAGACACCCTCCTATTTCTGTTAAATTTTGTATTTATCAGCAAACTAAACAATAGATAGCAATCCTTGCCTGATACTATTTGAACCAGTTCATAGTAAGTTTTATATTTGAAAGTTCCAAGACAACCTTTGATTCTCTTGAAACCAGCTACAGCAACAGCACCAAAAATCTCAAATACATCAACAGCCCTACAACAAAAGTGTGTTAGCAGATGTGATGTGTGTGTGCATGTGCATAATGATATATATATATAATCTCTGTAAATAGCTGAGTCGATTGTTATAGATTCTAACACAGTAAAGCATTTAAAATGTGTCGTTGTGTGTTTCAGACTGTGGGGGGCGCCAAAGACAGTTGAATTGCACATTACATCTGCCTCTGTTGATCTAGCAGAGACCAAATACAGCAAAAAACTACAATACATTGAACACATGCATTTAAACTATCATTTAAAATAAACGTATGACAGTGGCTTCTGACAGAATTTTTAATTGCCTTAACAAAAGACATCGTATAAACCCTAATATAAGAAGATATAAGATGTAACACGATATACACTTTACTTATAGTTCATGGGATCAGACAAGCCATTAATTAGGCAAAAAGATGTCATCCCCAGGAAGACTGACAGCATATCAGAGAGGGTGACTGGGTGACTGGCAGGGACACTGGAGCTGTCTCTGTGATGCTCAGACATTCATTGTGCGAGTTTGCATTATTTTGGAAAAATACAAGAAGACCTAGGAAAACCCCAGCTGACAGGAACTGTGCCAGTTTTAATTTCTGGCAGCTCCGTCTCCTTGTGTACCAGGAGGAAGAAAGCCAGCTCTCTGAATGTTGTAAACCTTGCACACACAACGGGGACATTTTTACTTCAGAACCATCAATACAAGGATATTGTGAAAGCACATGATGAAGAAACAAGTATTTGGTCGGCTTTTGCTGACTCATATCGCTCATATTACTTCTGATCAGGTGAGAAAACGATTAAAAGCGAAACACCTTTGAAAACAGTGTAAAACAGGTTGGCTTTAACAGGGCAATAAGATCATAAACAGTTAAACAAACACTGACTATCCCTTTCTGCTTTACCAGACAAACTGAAAGTGATACACACATTTAGATATAGATTTTTAAAACACAACCTTTATTTTTCATCACAAGCTTATTTTTTTCGTCTTTATTAAAAGGTTGTTATAGGCATTATACAGCTGGATAATCTTCTCTTGTAGCCTATTTGTTCTATTACATCATCAGTGTCCAGAGGTTTTGGCATGAACCTGCAATTCTCTGCAACTTCTACTGCACGGTCACAGCAGGAAAGACAGAAGGACGGAACATGGCCATCCACGACTCTTAAGGCTGTGGCCTGCCACCATGTTGTCTATTTTACTAAGTCCGACGAAGATTCATTTATCATTGCCTGAACAAAAGAGGGAGGAAGAAAGAAGGAAGTAGTCTTATCATATAGTTAGTACTGGGCATTACTAGGCATTACAAAGTTAAATGATAAGAGTCCATATGTGCACAATGGCAGAATAGTGACTATGCACAATTACCCAACAATCTCCTGTTTGTACTCTGCTATCAGTTTCTGATAGCACCATGTGGTTTGGGAAGTCAAGAGGCCAGCTTAGTAATGAGGAAGGTGTGTGTGTGTGTGTGTGTGTGTGTGTGTGTGTGTGTGTGTGTGTTTGCGTGTGTGTGCATGCGTGTTTGTGTGTGTTTGCGTGTGTGTGTGCGTTTGGCCAAATCTCTATTGAGTCTAGCGGTCAGGTGGTGTCACTCTCATTGTAACCGTCTTTTCTGTTGGTGTTGAATCATGAGGAATAAAAACTGACTCCTTAATAAAAACTTTGATGTATTTGATGTGGTCCTACTGATCTTTTATTCTACACATGTCCATGGGTTTATATACTTTCCAATTTCTGTATTATTGTCTACATAGTACATTTTCAGGGATAAAGTTTTATTGGTATTAGTGTTTTTTTAGTGTTTGGACAATATGCATCTTTTCATACTTGGTCATACAAACTGCATGGGCATGTCGTCCCTCTACAAAAATGTAGAAATGCAAATTCCTGCATGTTAAAGCTTGAAAATAGCACCTTCAATAAACCGTTTTGGTGTCTTTTCTCTAACAGCAGTGAGAGTAGCTGCAGGTCGAGGGTTATGTACATGCACTAACTCTGTTCAGGGTCGTCTCACTTCTACTTTTGGCCCCTGGGGAAGTTCACCAGAGCAGTTGGGGATTAAGTGTTTAAGGGCATCAGTCAGAGACTTGTTGAGGGATGGAGGAGTTCTATTTCACTTCCCTGTCTGATCTTCCTGGAATCCCAAAAGTTCAGTCGACTGGCATTCAACTTATATACTTGCCTCTAAAATTATTAACTACTGCTTGGCATCACATTTAGAGCATTAAGAGAACAGTCATCTGAGGCCAAGTGGTCATTAAACTTTTTCCACGGAAGCAAGAAGCAACACAACACTGTAACTGTGTAAGGGTTTATAATACAACAGACAACAGAGATGCTCTGGTTCTTTTTGCATCATGTAATGTAAGCTTTCACCCACTATAGGACTGCAAATAACTGAAGTTGTAGAAGAAACCAAATCAAACATACATTTGCAACCACTGCAAATTTGTGTACTTGATTTAAATGTAAGCCACTTAAATTATATGTGTGTGCTTTTGATCCAGTATGCATGTACGACTGCAGCTGAATATGAAGCTGCACTGGGTCTGAAATATGTTTTGGTCCCAATTATGAAATATGTAAGATAAACTAGTGATTCGTGAGATGAGCATTAATTATATCAACACTTTTGACACCATAGCAGTACCTTATGTGGTCAGTACTTGAAAATTTTGCAAATTAATCAGAGTACAATAATACATGCTGTGGTGATAAACACCAACAGCAGTAATGATTGAAATATTTTTAGCCAGAGGATAGTTAAGCTGTAGAGGATGATTTTCTGTGAGGAGTAAATCTCAGGAAGGCTGGTTGAGTAACCTACGATGATAATTCTCAGACAGACACTCTTCAAAGGGTTCATGGTGATTACAGAGATTGGTCTCCCAGAGGAAAAGTTTTAAACAGATGTAGAACCAGATGCAGGTCCCATTTCTTGCCCATTTCTGATGACGCGCATGCATATCGAATGAGGGAAGATGATCTATTGAATCGGTCAAAACATTCAAGGAAAAGGATAATCTGGATCAAATTCTGGGTATGAAGTAACACTGATGTGTTATGTGTTTCATTGTAGCTTAAATCCCCCACTTCATTGATTGAGACAAAACAGATCAGTTTGCATGATTTTGAGCCAAACACAGTGAGGTTCACTAAAAGAAGAGGCTGGGACGACCTCTCAAAAAGCAGTTACACAAACAGCACAAAAACAGCAATACATGTTGTGGCAAAACTGAATTCTCACATGTGTTGTTTATTCACTCAGCATGGGCTTGGAGGATTGGGGATCAGCACCATGGACAGGGAGCCAGAGAGAAAAATATGTGAGAAACAACTGACAATTTAGTGAAAAAAGAAATGCTAAACTTATAGGGTCCATTGATTGACATCATTACTCCCAGATGTGATATTTCCTTTTGAAATAGGCCAGTGAAGAGTCAATCCAATGCGCAAACATATGGGCTATTGTTGTGGACAGAAAGGGCAAAAGGATGCAATAGTTGGAAAATTGCTGCTGACTTTATCGGTTGACTTATTTGGTTTCACCAACTAGTTCAGTATTACAGCATCACTAAAGATGCACTGTTTTCCAGGGAGCTCAAATGCCCATTTCGTGGGATTAGGGGAATGGTTAGCATAGACTACAATGAGCTACAATAAACATGTAGTGTTTTCACATGTTTCAACTGAAAATATTAACATGTTTCAATCCAAAACTTACTGAAAAATCATTAACAGCATTACATAGCAAATTGCATGATAATCAGTCTGTGAGTGATCGTAGGTTCCAGGTCTGTCTTTTGAAGTTCACTGGTGTGGGGCCCATCACATTAAAACCATGTATTTTTCTTTTATCCATAAAACCATAACCACCGTTTCAGGAAACCCAATCAATGTTTCTAGAAACTGGGGCAGGGATGATAAGAAGGGGGACAATTCTTACCCCAAGAGAGACATGATGACATTGAATCGACAGCAACATGTTAGACTACATTTCTGTGCTGCTTTGCATCTTCTGGGTGAGAAAAGTCATTATTGTGATTCCTGAAGCTATATAATAAAATTCAAATTTAAATATAGGGAAAAAATGCAGCTCTTTCCCTGTCTTTATCATTGGCTCTATCAGTGTATTTTCTGTTTTAATGAATTCCTGTTTTTAGGGCTAGAAGCAGTTCTGAGGAGATTCTAACAGAATCATGACACAGGGCTTCCCAAGTCTTTGTCGTTAAGCTCTCAGATGAACATAACACATCAGCTCACACATAAGATTAAGACAAAGGGATACATAAAAGACCATGAGTCTTCATTCAAAGCACCACGCAGGTACCATTAAGAGCAAGTGTAGTCAAGTCTACCATCAAAGACATGCTACTCTCACCACAGCGGTGGCAGTATAACACTGGCTGAAGCTTAAAGAAGCAATAGGATATGTAATTTAAGAAAAAATTCCAGTGAAGTAATCCCTTTCTAAATATTTCATTACTTCTTATCCACTGCTTCTGATAGCTCACTTACTGCTCTACAAGGAAATATTTATAACATACTGCACTAAAAGCAACCCCAAAGGTCCAAGATAGCCAAGATTAACAAATTACAAAATGAGTTGCTTTGGATATCGAATGTCGAGCGATATGTACAAGAAAGCTCACTGTGGGTATTTAATGAAAAACATTTTAAATTTTCCTTGCCTCCCATCCCTTATGCACACAGACGTGCACTGTGTCAACTTAATCAGAATCTTTTCTTATTCTCTCAACATCCAATCAAATGGCACAGACCTTGACTATCTGTGACAACAATTTAACATAAATAACTGTTTCATTTTCCCTCGTTAATGTTTAGTCATGTAACAGCATTGTGTCTTTGAAAAGTAGTTTCTCTTTGTCCTGGTTTCGGACCTGTCTGGAATGAGACTCATCTCCATCTGCACTTTTGAGTGGATCCAGAATGAGAACGTGCCAGAAAAGGCAAGTGTTAAGAATATAGTTTAGACGTCCTGAAAAAGGCACAGGAAACAGAAAAATCGGAACATCTACAAGTCCACGACTACCGGGGCAACTCTGTCTGCTGAGAAAAATCATCTGATCCCTTTTAGGTGTTTTCAGGTTGTCACAGACACTGTAGTCACACAAACAGTTCAACCAGCCTGCGGCATCACTGGAGAGGATAAATGAAGTGCTATCTTTGTGTTTTAAAACTGCTGAAATATACCAGGAGCAAACAATGCACATTTATGTGATTCTGTATTGTACCTGTTACTGTAAAAGCCGACATAGAGGAAAAATGCTTTTGAGCCAATCCTTTCTCATCTTTTTTTATGATTATTTATTTATTAATCTACTGTGGTCCAGATTAGATTAGAATGATGATTGTCTAGCTTGTGTCCTGCACTATGACCCATTTTCTGCAAGCAGATCATAAATATTTCATCTACTCTAATATGAAGCTATACCATCATATTGTTATTTATTGAATGCACTTTACTTTATTTTGCTTTGCTGTACATTTGTTGTTGTTGTTGTTTTTTTTAAGAAACTCATTCTGCATCTCTCTTTCTAATTTTTTTTTCTCACTTTTATCTGTGTCTCTCAATCAGCCACTGCCTCCTGAAAACAAACCAGGACGCTCTTTGTTTCGTGGTTTAGGCACACAGACACAGACACAGACACACATAGACACACACACACACGCACATACACAAATGCACATTCAAAATCACGTTGTTCAACCTTGACTGTCCTTCTGCACAGCTGACTGAGGGGGTGAGCCAGAAAGAGTGAGATTGAGGGAGATGGGGGAGGTGCAAAGTCATCAATTATTTATGGATGAAATCTAATAAGAGGCAGGAGTTTAGACGGGCAGCGAGCATATTGACAGATAGAAAGAGTGACTCTTTGCTGCAACATCACAGCATCATTATAAAGTGGAAATATGAATCTGAACATAATATTATTCTGTTTGGTTTCCTTTGTATTCGCACATTTCCAACAAATCCGGAGAATTTTTTTTCTGAACTGGATTTTAATCAAATTGCTATAATTACATTTAATGATGCATCGCTCTCTTAGACAATATAAATATGTGTTTGTGCATGTGCATGTGTGTGTGTGTGTGTGCGCGCGTGTGTGTGCATTCGAAAGAGCATTTGCATTGAATGCTGAAGCACTGCAGTGTCTAAAAAAAGCATTGCTCTATCAGTCATTCTCTCCTCCTCACTACTGTAAAACCATATTTGCAATTCCTGTCTGTGTAATGCATTCTAAAGCTACAGTGTCTTCATTGTCTTGTCTTTTTCTGCACTCCCTCCACATTTAACCCAAAAATCTACAGAGCTGGAAGTAAATGTTTGGCATTTACTTCAGCTTAAGCGTGTGTACTGTCCTGCTGCAGAAAAGTACAATAAGTTGGTGTTGTCTTATTTGTTGTATACTTTATGGTTCATCAGAAGCAACTGTAGTACTGTGAAATTGTGAGTAAGTCATAAACACAAATTCACAAACACTCGCTTGTGCACTGAAGCCCACAACAAAAGGGAGAAAACTATCTCTGAGGCACACAGGGATCCTTTCTATTTCTGTTCTTTTTGTTAAGTATTCTATTGTGCTGATTTGCATACTTATTTGATTTGTGGGGTGATTTGAGGAGCTTTCCAGCTCCTCATTAACAGTATTTTTATGTCTACCCATGTGTGAATACGCTGACAGACAATGTGTTGTTCATACGACGCAAACTAAATGAGTCCTCTTCTTCTGAAGCACCAATAAATAGTCTTGTAATTAGCTCTTCAAAATACAATTTTCTCCATTTTATTGTTCGTTTTCTGTGATTGGACCCTCTATCTCAATTGTAACAAGGTTCAGCTCTGTGACATGACAGAAATATATGAGTATAAGCAATCAAATGGTTCATTTTTATTTATTTATTTTTTAATATATTAAACCAGTCTCAAGAGGAGATAGCAGCCAAATTACACCAGAATTCAAATATCTTCTCTTTCTTTTTATTTTTCAATAAAGTGAATATATAAGAGCAGACGGCCGAGGGAGAATATACAAAGTAAAAACATACGAGAAAAACACAAGGGACAAAACATATTCAGGAGCACAATATGAATTCAATTAGTAGACAGGAGGCAAAAATAGATCCAGCAAAAAACTGTGCACTCAGATGGATGTGTGTCTGTGTGTGGTGTCATTGTGTGGGAATGGAATGGTTGGGTTGAGGGGGGAGTTGAACGATTTGTTTTTGGCAACCAAAAGTGTTCAGTTACATGCCCAGCGTACAGTATATACAATGTAAAGTTTGTGCAATCAAAATTTTCATATCAACAATGTGCTGCGACTACTTGGATGGAAAGAGGTTGCTCGCAGTAACGAACCTGCAAAGAATTACCGCCTGACAATCTGGTGACAAGGTCGGCGACTTGCTGCGTAGTGAAACATTCAGCAGCTGAAGAGACAGGTATTTTTTTTCCCTCAGGGGTTGGTGGAGACCAAAAGCTTAAAGGAAGGTGAATACTGGTCTCACACACAACTCCCAATGAATGTAACGTTGCTCTGTGTCTGTGCTGCATGTGTAAATAGGCAACTGTTTGCTATGAAGTTAGCCACAGAGAGCTGACGCCCGGGTGTGTCAGGTTAGCCTCCCTTCCTCCAGCTTTTGTAACTCGGTGCAATCCCTCATTAAGCATTTATTTCATTGAGCCTTCAAAGAAAAAATCAGGTGCGTTCCTGTCATTTGCTTGACATACAGACACCGGCATCCATTTTAAGCACCTGCTATCAGAAATTAAAACCCGTGTGATTTTAACATTTAAGGTAATTTATTAATCATTTGTTAGAATACCAAAAACTAGCTCTCTTGAAAAGCTATTAGTGTGGCAATCTGTTTACTTAAGTCACTGTAATTTGGGTTTTTTACATCCATGCTCTTTTTTACTGCCTTTTTTCAACATTTTAGCTGTTATCTCTGCTGTATATAATGGCTCACTACTGGTGCCTTACCGTCCTGCTCTTATTAGAGACTTGTCTGAAAATAGCAGTAAACCCTCAACTCAGCCATGGACTTTGTCTCCTTTAGTGAGCCGTGACATTTAACACACAATGGTCTACAGCTTATGGGAAAAGGTGGTTGTTAAGGTACTGCTAAAAAAGGAAATATTGAATAAACAATGATATTAGAGAAGTATGGGGTTGCCCATGCTACCCTTTTATTAAGTTCTATTTTGGATCAGTTCATCTTACCCAGCCCAGTGATATCTAGCCATGCATTCACTGAGGTTTTAGATATCAGCTGCTGAGGCTTCTGCCTCCAACCCAAACACAAAAGAGGTGTCTGAGGGCTTTTTTTTTAACCTTTGGTAGAAAATAGCAAGATTTTGTAAAAGTCTGTTGGTTATCCCGGGTCATTGACGGAACATTGATTCTGCAAAAAAACGTTTTGCTGCAAAGTTTCTCCAATTGTAATTTTTTTGATACCTTGAGCATCACAAATAAAATAACATTCACCTTGCCCTGGCAACGGATCTGAGCACTGAATGACCCAGAACCTGTACATAAAAGCGTTGCTTGTGGCTAAAATAAAACAGCTGTGAGAGAGTTGTCATGCTCATTAATACTTGACGACTTCTGACAATTACAAGGTGATGCACACACCCCAATCTCATTATCACTCACTTCCTCAGAATTGATGTAATCATTGCGATCAAAATCAAAGAAAGTTCAAAGAATCTCCACGTCAAACCCTGAAAGAGTTTGGCTAAGATCAGATGAAAAGAATCTTATTAGTTAGAGAGGGGAAGGAAATGAAAAGTAAAGGTAATGGTAGTAATGATGTTTTTCTCAAAGGGGAGACTATTTCATTCAATGAAAGTTCAAGGAGTATTTCGACCTAAGCAAATGAAGCAAGTGGTGTAATTGGGTTTAGATTATTTAAGTGCATTATGTTTAACCACTATGTACAGAAATAACAAATACCAACTACCACTCAAAGGACAGGAACAGGACTAGACTCCAATACTGAGAATAATTCACCCTCTCACCTATGAATGAACCTGTAACAACTCACAGTATGACTTAGTTCATTCTAAAGGACTTTAAAAGCATTCATTGTGGTACTGCAGTTTTTCTGAAGTCCCCAGTGACCTTCAGAGTTAAGGAAATCACAGCAGGAAATGTGAGAGAAATGAGCTGACTGGGCTGTTTGGCGTCTCTGTTCCTCACAGAGCCTCAGAGGCACAGCGACTGGACAGGGTCTGACTCAGACTATACCATCTCAGAGAGCTTGGGAATTGCAGGTCTTTTAGTATACGTGGATGTACTCGCATCACAGCGAAGGGAGTCTTGAAATTATTATATGACATTTTTTTACATAGCCCTAAATTCATACTCCGCACTCAAACAAATTCTGTCGATTTAAATTTGTGTCTAGACTTTCAGTTCTGTTTTAACATTGAGTTGAACAATATATTGTTTACAATTTAATACTTTTTATTGTGACAATAGACTGTACAGTGTAACTGATGCAGTATCTTACAGTCTACATACCAAGTACTTACTCTGAAATTACCCCGGGTTGCCTTATTTTTACAGCCCACATGCTCTATAACCACACATAATTACTCTTACTCAAATGATAGAGTTTTCTTCAACATTTTTAATGCTTAGTTCTGATGATAGGGTTCTTCTCCCAAAAGAAATAACACTCATTACCTTAACTGGTGATGAAAATATAGAAAAAAATAAGCTGACATTCTTGAACTGATGAATAGCTTGCCACACTATCATTTTTAATGCATCTTGTCTACTAAACCACATGAAAGTTATTCTGTGGCAGTATATGTATTCTGTTCCCTGATGGTTTGTGATATAATATTATAAGTGCATAATTCATTCTAATACAATTTATAGGTATAGGTATCTACATGTAGCATGTATTGAGACTGATATCCAATATATATATTGCAGTTACATGGTAATTTGTGGGCTGTAATCTAAATTCTTAACGAGATTTCTGAGTCGAAACACTATTTCTCTGCTAACATACATAATGGAAAGAGTCTTGTTGCCGTCTGAGTGGAGTTTAAGTTCAAGTCCTCCAGTTTAAGGCCATCAGGGAGGTGCAATCTCGCTGATGAATCTCTCTACTACAGCTCATCCCCGCCATGGAAATATAGCCAGCAACGACAACAGCCTCCTCAGTGTCATGCGCTCTCTCTTTATCTCTTCGCAGTGAAATGCCCCAACAAATGCTGAAGAGATCTTTAGGGTCAGGAGGGGAAACACTGCGAATACAGCAAGCAACTGTCTATGAGGCTGGCACACATCAGAAACACTGGTTTTGAAAGGTGGTCTTATAAAGCTCAAAGATGGATTAAACATTTAACGAAGTGCGTGTGTTCATGCTAAAATTTGATAAACATTAGTTAGTGTTACTGATAAACGGTGCTTGTAAATGGTGCAGTTTTTTTTCTCCACTGCAGTAAAACCAATGACATTGGCCCTGATCTGTGAGTGACAGAAAAAAAAAGATAGGGATTACACCCTGACCTGCCTGTGTGTCTGTGCGCGCGAGCCAATGAACAGGATTTGCTGACGGTGGCAATACGTGACTGCGTTTGATCCCCCTGTAATATAGAAGATCAGCAACATTACACACATGACATGTTTGATCATGCAAAGTCACACATTCACACACTAACACTCGTACACCAGGGAGCATGGATGTATTGTTGTAGCTGTTAAGTGCAGAGAAGTTCAGAGTGAAAACTGAGTACGAATACATGCTCAGTATTTTTGAGCTCACACCTTAAGCAAATATTTAATTAGCTTTAAAAATATGCGTTTTATTTTTTTTGACAGAGGAGTGGTGAGTAGAGAGAAAACCAGCAGCATAATTAACGCTAGCATAATTCATGCTTTACTCTAGCAGCAGTGTGAAAAGACTCCCTGTACGTAGGGGACAAAAGAAGGTGGTTAGCTTTACGTTTAGCTTTAGGATTTCTTCTTTCCTCAAGGTCACGACTGAGTTAACATCGCGGCCCCACGCTGACCTGAGGTACAACCTGGCATCTGAAGTGCTCCTTTGGTGAGACTGATAGACACAAATTGAGTAAGGGAGTGTCCTATCAGGGCACGGGATATCATATTAAATCAAGGCTTTGTGAAAAAACGTCTTCATCCCCCGGTAAAAAGAAGGCGATGGTAGCAGCAGAGACAGACACAAAGAGAGATTTATAAATACTTTGCCTCTGCACACGCTGCTGCCCTTGTCTCAACCTCTCATTCTGGTTTGCTAGAGTCTTTTCTCAAGCCTTTCACTGTTCGGCCCTTTAGTCACATCCACCCTGACAAGAACAGGGAGCATCTGTAGCACCTGGCTGGTGACTGCTTGCTCTAATGATGTCACAGCTGCCTGCTTGCTAAACTGTGTGTGCAGCCCGAACAAGGGACTTAATGGATTGCTTGATCACACCGTTCACAATATATGTCTAGAAAGCAGGTTCATTTGCAAAGTCACTGCAGAATGAATGAATACAACCCTTTTTAAAATTTAAGGCCTCTGTGCTTTGCTCATTTTGTGCTTTACTAGAGACACTATATTCAACAAGTCTGTTGAATTTTTGACAAAGGTGCACACCATTGATTAATCATAATAATGCATATTGGAGTAATCAGGCAACATTTTTGCTTTATATTAGCAAGCAGCCAACATCTGACCAGCTATATTGAATTAAGAAACATAAATTTTTAGAAAAAAGGCTGCATAATGGATTTAGACTTTTGTTAAATGTGGGATTACCTAATTTTTTTATAAATCTTTGATTTTTGGCTGCAAAAAATAGTAAAGCAGATTTTAAATCAGTTGCATTATCAGAGGATCCACTGTCTATCTGATAAAAGTGCTTTATCTGTCATACACAGAGTATCGATTTTCCCCCAGAGGTATAACTTAAAAAAAAAATAAAAGTTCTAGCAGATGCTTGCTTCGTGTTTCAATTTTCTGGCATACACATCCATTGACATGCAAATAAACAAACACACCTTTATCACTTCTGCATCCGGACTTCAATAAAATGTATTCTGCCGTCATCCTGCTGGTCTGCTACTTGCTCAGAGCAGAGGAGAGGGGCAGAGGTAGCAGGGGCCTCAGGTGTTGTGTTTCATAAAAGAGCCTGCTGATCCTTCACTTCTCCTTGTCTCTCCCTTCTCATGCATCCCCCTCCCTCATCCACTTTCCTCTTTTCTCTCCACTGCTCCCATTGTTAACCTGAGGCCACGTTGCTCCCACAACACACAATCTCATTTCCACATGTATACTATTTTTCTCTCCCATTTCCCTTCTCTGACACTTGTGGGTTTATTTTTCCTAGCTGTAATTTTTCATTTCAAATTCAGTTACGGGCTCCCAACTCTTACTTCTCCATGAAAAGCATGATGAATTGTACTGTACATGGTTCAAGACAGAGCAAAGTCAAATGGGAAAAATCTTTAAGCTAAAAGATTCTAACTGAATGGTGGACATAAAAAAAAAGAAATCCTCCAGTAAAAATCATTTCATTAACATGACACTAATCAATCAGAAGACAGATGATAAAATGAACCAAAATCAAATTCACAGAACAGTGGAGTTGTTTAGCATGTTGCAAAGTATTGCTTTATTTTGATGGAGTGAGGTCGATAATTGGTATTCCATGTTATTTGTCTATTTGTCAAAACGATATTTCACATTGTTTTGACACAGTATAAATAAAGAAGGGGGATTTATTCTGAGTCATTATTCTCACTTACACTTCCTTATGTTTCTCTGCATCACATTTCTCGCATTCTTGCAATCTTCTGAACTCATTGTCTCTCTCTTGAGGAATGTTAGCACAAGTTTTCTAATAAACAAAACACCCTGCAGTCTCTAATACTAAGTAATTCAGCTCCCTCTTTCCTCCAACCTGCCCCTTTATATCAATTATTATTTATTGCACTGCGACACAAGAGCCTGATGAGACAAATCGCTTCAAGTATTTAAAGATTGAGTGGCTGGCCTCAGACAAGAGAATGATTTTGAATGGGGCATGTTCATGCTCAGAACAAAGCTGTGCATTTCACCTTTGCTAGAATGTTTTCTCTTTTTTTTAGAACTCAAAGTTCCCTGTTTTTTTTCCCCCATCCCTCCTGGGATTGAAGTTTAAAAAAAAAAATGTTTGGAACAAATACCATTACTAAAATAACAGTCTTAGGATGCATACGAACTCACGTACAAACACACACATGCACACACCCCACAAGCCACCTCCATTCGAGGACAATGAGCAGGCACGGACAAGTTGGTGGCTGCCCTGTTTGGCTCTCACGTCACACTCCGTCAGCACTTCCCTTCAATGGTGTCAAAAATAACCAAACACAATCATATTCAATGAAAAATAATAATCACGGTACTCTAACTGTAACCGAGATCTATCAGAAAAATACTTTTTTACAGAATTTGTTTTCTTATGGACTAGTGGCTCCCAAACTTAGGAGAATACATGACCAAGGGAAAACATGTGGAGGGACAGTAGTTATGTTAAATATGCTCCTCAGAAACCCCTGGTGCAAATACCTCAACCCATATTTTGATACTACTGGTGTGCTTTAATTGGAGTTTTTGAGAAATTATTGTATTACATATTAAGAAGTACATTTGTCACCTTAGATTTTTTTAACTATCTGATTTTCGTTTCTTTGTACAGCGCTTTTTACTAGATTAATGGATCAACTGATCTCAACATGTGCTAAATTCCTAATGGATATAACCACTATAAGGTGCCTCAGGCTTCTGCACAGCGTTCAGTATTGAGCCAACACCACATAACATATTTGATGGAATTACTTTATTGTGTCCTTCTTAACATAGTAAATACTAAATATGTTTGAATCTGCTTTACTTCCTCAGGGATTGGCCATAGTTCAGATGAAGGTTACGGATAAACTGGCTCTTTGCTCATCTTCGATCAGTTTTTTCTTTGCAGATGGGTGACCTCATCCCTGACCCCTCTCTCTGAGGAAAGCTCACCCTGCCATTGGTTCCCAACCCAATTAGTGTGAGTGCATTGATTGTAGTCGATTATGTGGGTAAGCCCCACTGACCTCCCTGAAGATCAATAAACATGATCATTGATTACTTACATATAATGAGCATGCATTTATTTGCAGCTTTCAGCAGGAGTTAGAAAAAACAATTACAGCACTCTTACGTCCCTTAAATTTTTAACTTGATTACTTCAAATATTTCTGTTTTTACAATACTTTATTCAAATGTTAGCAATATTTAAATATATGCATTTTTTATGAAATAAGTCTTTAATGGTGGACATATTTTACTAAATATTATTCTGGGATGTTGTTGGGAAATTCTTTTATTTTTCTTTCTCTCTCTCTCTCTCTCTCTCTCTCATGCACATACACGAGCACATGCACACACACACACACACAAACACTAACACAGACATGGTGGTCTATCTCGGTAAATAGTTAGAGGAACAGGTGGTTGGGTTCTTATTGCTTTACAGAAAACTCTATATATACTTTCACTGCACTGTTACCGATAATATGCGACACTTTCTCATAATTTATCTCATAATTATCAACAACGTTGTATTCTAAAAGAGGACATGCCGAGACCAATTTAATGCCACCTATTTATCACAAAGTATACTATCTTAAGCATGAAATAAGAAAGACCTAATGTATTTGTTTGCTCTGCTTCACATGTACGATTTGTTTGATAAAGAAATTATCCGACTTATGGGACCAGTTCTCCACTGGCCCCTAAACTATTTTTTTGTTTGAGCACTTGTCTCCCTGCTCATATCTAGGCACTGATATATGTACTCTACAAACAACAGTGGTTAGCATGACAGAAATACCAAAACATCTTGACCTCATTGCTCAGATGTTTTTTGTTCTTCTGCTGAGCAACAGTACCGTGACATTGTTGACAACTTACCCTTACCCTGACAACTTACCCTGTGTGTGTGTGTGTGTGTGCAAATGTGTGTGTGTGTGTGTGTGTGTGTGTGTGTGTTGTAGTGGGAGTGTTAATGAAGGCGGCATAATGCTGCCACCCCAAAAAAACCTGAAGAGCTCACAGGGGGAAGTTCATAGCTGTGTTAGTAGTCTTATACCATAGTCCATCTTTTGATTCTTCATTTTCAAAGGATAAACTTTGCAATATAAATTTTAATTTGCATTGCACATTATAGCATGATGCGGTGTATTTTATCACAAGAGTCTTAATCCTTGGTGAAATTTAGGTATCCCCATCACAATCATCTCTCATCGCGTGTACTAGTGAAATAGTTTGCACATCAACACACTAAAATAGAGAAACAAAAATCAATGTAAATACACATTTGCTTTTAATGTCCTTTATACCTCTCAATGTAAATGCATTTCTCTCTGCTAATTTTTGTTTGACACCCAGTACAATTTCATGACCATTCACCACCCACTATTCTGAAATTGTACTGGGAGGAGTAAAAGGAGAAGGAGAGGGGACGGAGTCATAAGAGACGTGACTATGAGACTGAGCGAGTTAGGAATAATAAGACGAGGACTGTGTGACAAGAGAGACAGATCAAAAAGTGTAAGGGGCTTATAAAAAGAGAAAGATCACATCTTTGTGGGAAAAGGAATATGTGCCCTTAAACCCAGTGCAGGGGTGGGAAATAAATTATTGTAAGAGGTGAAGAAACAGAGCAGATGAAAAGAAGGGCTGAAAAAAGCTCACAGAAAATCTGACAGCGAGCGAGAATCAGGGAGATGAGGTGACAGATTTCAGTGTCTGGAAAAAAAAAATTCTTCGGCAGGTGTGAATCTAGTCTCAAGCTGCAGATCAGAGGCAGAAGGCTAAAACCACAGACACACACATACCTACTTCAACATAAGACACACCACATAGGTATATTTTTTTTCTGGCAGGCTGTCGTCATTTTCCCCTTCCTCTGTCTTCTAAACCACCATCTTTCTGTCTCCCAGGCAAACAAACACACATTTATGTGTTAAACCCCCTGGGAAAGACTGCATACACCCACTGCTCATCTTTATCCTTTTCTCTTCATTTCTATTTTCTCCAAATTAAACCACAGTCTCCAAAGGTTTGGCAATGTCTCTTCCCCATTAAAATAAAAAGACACACACTGATATGCTAATGTGAAACTCATCTGTGTTGAGCACTGATTGCTACTGAAAAAAGACAAAATTCAGAGATATCTATTGCCTGGTTTTAACAAAGAAGGAAAGCTGGGGAAAATTGGTAATAAATAAATAGATAATTAAATAAGACCATTTTGACAAAAACTGTTTTTAAAGATGAGAATGAAAATATGGTTGGGTTGGTTTATAAATGGACAAATTTCTGTGAATTCTGTCGAGTGTTTGTGTGTCTCCAGTGTAATTACAAATGAGTAGAGCTGCCAAAACCATCCAAACACTGCTGTGACCAAGAGCAATTTATTGAAAACTAACAAAGTTTTTTTTCTGTTCATGCCATGTAACTCAGCAAAAGCAGGGTCAACCAAGCAATTGAACGTAAGCCGAAATAGGGATGACCAAAGCAACAATGGCCGTAACAATATGGTATCAGAAACAATACTTGCAGTGTGGTGAGGAAAATGGAACAAGAGAAAAAGGGACAAGAAAAGATTTTCTATCCAGTTCATAAGAAGAAGCTTTTTCACAATGTGGAGTCCAAAAACTAATGTGGAGATTCTTTATTAATCAAAACTTCATTACTCATTCTTCTTCTCACAATCTTTTCTTCCTCTTATCCCATTTTTAATTCATTGTTTCAGTTTATATGTTTCTCTCTTTTGTCAAACCATGAGGAGAATGGTTGATTATATGTATAAAGATATGAACAGAAATCAACACTGTATACATGTTACTCTATGTTTTCTCTTAAAGTTGCATTTGCACTCTGCAAAAGGTCAATTCTTTGCTAGATTAAAAGACAAAACTGCAAATAAATCTGTAAGGAAAGGTTTAATAAACCATGCCACACCAGAAATGAAATTCTTTTGTCAGTGAAAGGATAATGAAAAACAGTAAGAAGATCTCAGTGTTATTTGTTTAATGTGTTCGTCTGTACACCTTCACACCTAAACGCCTGATTAAAGTATCTCCAAAAGGCAACTGTGTGCAAAAAATAAACATAGATTCTTTTTTTTTGTCATGATTTCAGCTGAAAATTTTCAAGCATGCCCATTTAAACTCTGGCCTCCTATCCATTTACAGATATGCAGACACATGCACGCACATCTCCCTGTACTGTGTGTTCTCCAAAGAGGAGTAGACAGCTGCCTCTCTAAAACTGAACTGTAATTAACACCTTTAAACCCAACATGCCAGTCTCATAAATAAAAGAAGCCGATTAAGGGCCTGGGACACATTAAAAATGGATTAACCCCAAAGATGTAAATATCCTGTGCTCATTTTCATCATAGTATCCGGAATCCAGAGCCTGCACCCATCATTAAGGAGATGGGTGTGCAGAAATGTATGCAAAGGTTTTTGAGTGAAACGGCTTGAGACAGGCAGAGAGCTAAAATGAAGGAGTGAGTGGGAGAGTATGAGAGGGCATTACAAACAGAGACATGTCAATCACACATAACTTCTTTGGATCTAAGCCCAAGGGATTTACATTGCTCTTAATACCCTACTCTAAAATACACACCCATACAAATACCAGTTATCAGACATCATAAATCTGCACACACACACACAGACACCACAAAATACTGAAAAAATACTTAGCTAGAATCAACAGAAACAATGCGGAGTTTCAGAAAAACAATGGAATGATAATGTGTTATTGTTCCTCTTCAGTTGGGTAGCTGTGTCAATACAAGTACTCTGCATGGGATCATTTCATGGTGGTGAGGAGCTAGTTTTTAAAGAAATTACTAAAAAATTACTTGTACATGTACTGGCACGGGGACTCGGTTACTACCATGATGGTACAGTGCCACAGTACTGATCAGTGGTGGAAGACGCAATCAGATCCTTCAATTTACAATACAGCAATTTAAGAAATATGTATTGAATTCAAGATTTTATTTAATTATGTATCAAAAGTACAAGTACTCACAAGTACTCACAATAAAGGCACTTTCACAGTGCTGTAATATAATGTACATTATATTATTGGACTATAATTATTGATTCATTCATGTGTAGGCATTGTTTTAATGTAGCAGCTGGTAAATTAGGAACTCATTTTAACTAGATAAACTGCTGGGAAGGTAAATCTATACCAGTGCTTGATATATAACAAGATGTTCATGTTTTGTATCAAATATCTGAATCTACCAAGTAACAAATGCTCTCAAACAAATGCAGTGGAATTAAAAGTTCAATATCTCACCCTGTTTGTCTCTTCATTTTTAAGGCATTGCCCCAATCAAAAAAAATACTGCTTACCTGATCCTCCTCAATGACTCATGATCTTTATAAAACAGCAAATATGCTGAATGAATGTGGTACCAACAGATGAATGTTCTGCTAAACCCTCAGCTGACACAGCCAGCAGCACATATGTTTTGAATCTGTACCGAACAATCACCATTTCTGTTCAGAACATATCTTCCTCACATCAGGATGGAGACAGACTTTGAAGGATTAATGATCTTAAATAGTTTTCAATAGATCAACTTTGTAAGACTGATCTACACACAGCTTATATCGTTTACATAGCACAGAAGTGGACCATTTGTGCAGTTTTAAATGCAGGTAATAAAAAATCCTCTGCAGATTTTAAGGGTTTTCTACTAACCTAAACAAAAGAAAAAAAAAAAGATGCACCAAAATCATTTTGGATGATGAAATCAGGTATGAATTTCTGCAATAAAATGTCAGAAGTGCAATATTTGTTGTTGAGAAAAGCAATGTTTTACAGCTATAGAGAAGAAGAAGATGCAGGTATGTACCTATTTCCATAAGAAGACACTGATACAGACTCAGCCTGGGGATCACTGGCGCAACATTAAATCACACTCTGTCAAAAGTCACATAGAGTCAGACTTGATTAAGCAAGGTACAACCCCTACTTACAAAAATAGATTGGTATTGTAATTGTAGTGAGGGAAACTACGTTAACATTTCGAAACATACCTGTTTAGTGTGGTTCAGTGTGAGGAAAAAAATGACTGAACAAAATGCTTGATTGATGCTCTGACTTTACCTCTACAGTAAGGAAATCAGTGAGCCAGAATATTGTTGTTTGTTATTTTCTCCATTCAGCCTGAACTAATGCGAGGTCTGTTATTGCTCAACAGATGGAAGGATTTAAGCAGATACTCGCCGTCTCTCTCTCTCTCTCTCCCACACACACATGAACTCACACGCCCAAGCACAGACAAAACAGATGAAAGATTTTTGTTTGTCACATCTTCTGCCATTATGAATGTGATATATTCATATATACAATTCTGATCGTGAGATTTATTATCAGGTAATAATCCCTTTTCCACCACCTGCTCCCTGAAATAATTGCAGCAGTAAATGCCAATAGTCAGTTTGAGTAGCTTTATATTTTAACAATTTATTTTAGTTGTTTAAAAAAGCATTAGTAAAAAGTGAATGTTCTATCTTTATTGACAACTCATGGTTGATATATACTTTATGTCTCTATCTATTCCCTGGTGACTTTCCTTATGTTGCTGCTGCTGCTTTTGAAGTGCTGCAGCAGGAATATAGAGGCAGGGTTTGGAGTGAATCTAAAGAGAAGGAGAGGACGGGTTTGAATGGAAGGATGTGAAGATTGGGGGTAGATGAAAGTACCGAGATGTTGAGGAGGATAAGGAAGGCGGGGGCAAGGCAGGTGGTTGGCAAGAGATGATTGAGCATGTGGAGTAGAGGTTGAACAGGTGGAATTGATGTCCCTCACTGAACTTAAGTAACCGATATCCGTCAAGGTCAAGATCAATGCTGCAATCAGAGCTGTATGTGTTCAGCTTTCTCTCCTCCATGTGTCTCTGTCTTTCTTCCAGAGACACAAGAGACACTTTCTTTCTCTGTTTTTCTCTGTCCCTCCTACGGTGGGAATAAGTATGCGAACTGAATGGAATTGCTTCATTTTCTTTGTTAGTAGTTTGTGAAATGTGACCTGATTTTCATCTAAGTGTAGACAAAGACAATGTGCTTAAGCTTATAACCCACAAAAAATGATGTCTTTCATGTCTGTACTGAACACATCCATTAAAGATTCATGGTGCTGGTGGAAAAAGGAAGTGAGTCCTTGGATTTAGTAACAGGTTGAACCTCCACTGGCAGGAGTAACCTCGAAAACAACACTTCTGTCAGCTGTGGATCAGAACTGCAGAACGCTTAGGAACAATGTTGGACCATTCTACTTCCAGAGCTGCTTCGGGTCAGACATATTTTTAGGATGTCTGGTGTGAAATACTCTCTTGAGCTCATTCCGCAGCATCTCTATTGTTATAAGCTCTGGGCTCTGACTGGACCACTCCAGAAGGTGGATTCTCTTTGTTCATAGTTATTCTATAGTAGATTTACTTCCATGTTTGGGGTCACTGTCCCGCTGCATCAGAATAGCAGCCTCAAAACACGGCGCTCCCTCCGACGTACATTGCTGGAATGATGCTTTCATGTCGGTATGCAGTGCCTGTTTTAAGCAATCAGTAGTGCTGCATGTTCTTCCCCGCTGTGCAGTGCCTTCCTCCATTCTGTCCTGCCATGCACAATGATTTGTGTATGGTAGACTCATGAAAAGTGATGTTGACCTGCTCCTTTTAAAACTTTAGCTATTGTTGTGGTCTAATTTTTTTTTTTTTTTACCTCACTGTGCATTGTTGTGCCTTTGGATACATCTTAGTTGGCGCCCACTTACAGGGGGAGTAGCCACAGGACTAAATAGTCTCCATTCATAGACAGTTTGAATGACTGTGGACTGATGAATATTCTAAGCTCTTTGAGATTAGTTTGCTACCCTTTCCAGCTTAATGCTATTAACAATTCTTGATCGAGAATCTTTTTTATAAGGCATGATGCACATCAACAGATGCCTCTTCTGGATAGCAAACCCAAAATGTTTGAGTGCATGTTATAAATAACCGAAACCCACACCCCAAGTCTAGCTTCATTGATGGACTTGAGTTTTGATAACTGCTAACTCCAGTTATACATAAATGCAGGTAGTTCCAAAGGGTTAACTTTGACTTTTTCTTGTCACTTAGGTCAAAATCACAGCTTTTATTGCCGAATAAAGTCATCATACATTTGATTTGATGCCATTTGAGCAGCGCTTTGTGCACCCCTACTAAGACACCTTAAGGACAACTCACACTAGCCCCACTGATACAGTACAAGAGTGACTAAAGCATGAGTAGCTGGTTTCATTGCTTTGCATCATCTAGCCAACTGTCTCTTTCAGTCAAAGTCTGTTCACTCAGCTTCCATGTGCTCCCTCTTCACAAGTCCACCTCTGTGTTTTAGCAGGTGTGCATGTACAGGTGTATCTTCATGAACCTGTGAGCATGCCATTGTGTGTGTCCTTTCCAACTTTCTGCTCTTTGACAAATGTGCTGACGACTGGTTAATAATGTAAAAGCATATTTCAAACTCTTTGCAGCCTATCAGACTATTGCACTCATCCAGTGATGAGAATAAAAAGCAGGGACTATACATCGGGCAAATGGTGAGATCCAATTTGTTCCACCTTGCCACTAACTTAATTACATGGTCCTCTTGCACTAAAATGTCAACAATTTTTGAATGCATACGCTAACCTTTTACTTTGAAAAAGCTGCAATTCATAACTTTCTGCACATCTAAACTAGACTAAAAATGATCGCATCTGATGTCAAATTGTGAAGTTGAGTCACCGTGTTATTGTTTGTTTTTCAGGAAAATATCATCCACCAGTCTGTTATATTAATGCAAATATAGAATTTAGTGAAAAAAATGAACATTGTACTGGCTCTTTCAAATGGTCCACAGAGGTCTGCTCTCTGCTGAGAATCTGTGACTCAAGTTTAGGTCAGGTCACATATCAGTGCAAAGCAGCAAGGAGGAACTTCACTAGAGAAATAAAGAGAGATAAATCCACCAGTGCTCTCAAAATCCAGGGTCACATCTCCACCAACACCCCCCAGAGCATGTGGACAGGCATCAGGAGCATCACAGGCCCCACTAGAAGAGACGCAGAGTTCCACAGAGGTCCATCTCTTCTTGATGCCTTCAGCACATTTTATGCGTTTTTGAGGATTCCAACAGCGATCCTGGCAGACCCGGACAACATCCCGGGCTGGGTCCTTAGAGGCTGTACGCACAAGCTCTCAGAGGTGCTGACGGACATTTATGTATATCAAGCAACATGGCAAATGCTGCTTCTCACTGTACGATGTCTGGAATGACAATAGAACAACCTTATCCTTATCCTAACTAAAAAAAACAATGTTTTTCAACAATGCAGCACGAAAGGCTTTGAACATGTTAACCACAGTGTGGTGTTTCACCACATTGCAGCATACAGATGCATGATATCATGACAGCTTATGTATAAAATATCAAAATGATTTACACGATTTAACATTTTATGATATGTTGTATTTTCAAATGTTTCTGTCTCAGATACTTTTTAGACAAACAAAAAACAAAACCACCCTGCCAAAAGACAGCTGCCTGACTACAAAGGTGCCTGTCCAGAGCAAGCCCTCTGGGTAAACATTAAACGCTTTGAGCCCATAGCTTGATTCTGAACCTCTTAATCATCCCAATGCAAATTCAGAGAAGAAACCGCAAATCAGTATGATAATCAGGCTACTACTTCTGCTGGATGCCTGGATGATATATGATATCTCATTGGTCCCTGAAGGATAAATTTGGGTGTCACTTGCTAACCTGCACAGGGAGGTCAGAGGTAAGGGTCAGCTATGGGGCAAATGCAGGAGCTGAAAGGCACTCAACATGTTGTTCAAGACGCTTGTGTGTATGAACCCTGGCTTTCTGATTTTCAAAATAATATGTTTTATATATTAAGGAGTTCCAATCTAATAAAGACACTTTTTCTTTTGGCTTGCTAGCTGGAAAACTTGCTCATTGTTTGGCACAGTGTATTGTAAGATCCTGGAGATTTATGGCCAACAAAAGAGAGTGTCAACCATTCTTAGAAGTGTGTATGTCGTGCCACAACCACTGGTCCAGACTGAGATCAAGTCTGACAGCCAAAAGCTTGAGCTGCACACGGCATTGAAGGATTTGTGTGTGCTTGTATGTGGTTGTGTGTGTTTGTGTGTGTGTGTGTGTGGGTGTGTGTGTGTGGGTGTGTGTGGGTGTTTGTGGGTGTGTGGGTGTGTGCATGTGTTTGTGTGTATTGGTTATTTGTGTGAGGTTTTGGGTGGGGGCAAAAGTGTGGTCTCACCTTACATCACCTGTCACTGACAACAGATGTTCCCAAGACAGGATTATTTACCCACCAACTGCATTGTGTGTGTTTGTAATTCTTTGTGTTCGTGTTTGTTTGCGTATGTGTGTGTGTGTGTGTGTGTGTGCATGTGTATGTGTGTAAAGAAAATGACTGAGCGTTACTGATCTAAAGCCCAGATATGAAGCAACTCTTCCAAAGTACATAACTACATGCTCTAGCAGCAAATCCATCTCCTTCCTATAATACCAGTATTGTTGAGGTGTCAAGTCATCATCTGCTTATTCCATGTGCTCATAATTTGATGGCTCTTGTCCTTGTCTTTCATGAGATGGAAAAGAACATAAGGGGAAAGGACACCTGTGTCCAAAAAGCCACTCCAAAACATCTTTTTTCCATCAACTGCAATAATGAAGGTACACTGTGTGGGCAGAGGAAATTTCCCCCCAGTCCATAGTCCACCACAGCACTGCGCTTAAAGCTGCCATCTCATTCATCACACTCCAACAATAGAGATGTCGTCCACTCCCTACACAGCTCATCAGTCACAGTCCCCTGAAAGTGTATGTGTGACTGTGCATCTGTATGTTTGTGTTTATGTAGGTGAAAAATATACCAAAAATTATTTGTCTGTATAATGGACTTCGATAATAACAATAAGAGTTTATTTAAAAAAATGATACTCACTCTACATTGAAACAAGTTAGGCTGACAAGGACTCCACATCACCTGTCTGACACCAGCATTGCACTGTGTTGATGGGTATTCATTCAAAGTTACTTAAACAGATTGATTATTTCGTTGTTGACAGTGACATGTTATCTCCTCCATAATCTATTGAGGAAACTTTTTAATTAAAAATGGAATTACATCTGTCGGCTGCATAATTATAATTGCTAATAAGCAAGGATACAAATCAAATAAACAAAACTAGATGGATATATCTTTACACGTTGATCAGAAATACAAAGTATGGGGGAGTTTAATGATTGTTGAAATTCTTTCTGGCAACCCTGGCTGTCTGAGCACAGGCAGGGCAGCCTGTGTGCATCCATGTGTATGAGTCTACCTCGCTCTTATGCCCATGCCACGCTGGCACCACCATCTGCTGCCCGTCGAAGTTCTGTCCGGGCCCAGCAAGACTCCTCACACACTCACACTCACTGCCTGTGTCCTGCTCGTGGTCAGGCAGCCAGGTGGCATCACACCAGAAATGATACACACACGCTGCGACCCACAGTACACTATAGTCCGCCAACAGAAAGTTCCTCTCAACCCCTCTGCGTCTCCCCCTTTCTAGATGTGCACATAGGCCTGATTAACACGCAGAAAAGGCGTCTGTCTGTCTGTCTGTCCCTCCGTCTGTTTTGCCCTGTGCCATTTGGTCCCCTTCTCTGCCTTGGACAGAGAAAACAGGAGCTCTTCACCACAACCACGAAACAATGTTCATGTGTGTATGTGTGTTGTTGTTGTGTGTGTTTTAGAAGACAACTCTAAAAAAGAACTCCCTAGGGGGTGTCAGATGGCAGGCGTTTGTGTTGGTGTTTCGGGGGGGAGAGGGGGGGTAGAGATGATGGGGGCGGATGAAGGAAGCGATGGAAGGAAACAGGAGGAGGGGACCATTGCTCTATTCTCTGCTCTTCAGCTTTTGTTCTCCTAGATAATAACTCTCCACCCCCTGACTCCAAAAACCATTCTGGAAACATGGGTAACATTCAAGCGTACACTGTGGTTCCGACCAGTAGAAATACCAAACTATATCAAGGTTCCGTGCCCTGGAATTGACTGTGTTGAAGATATATACATATACATGTATACAGTGAGCTTGCAGAATGATTCATTGCACATTTTCTGCATTTGGAACTGCAACTGTGTCAGATATCTCATAGTCAATTATAAATGCCCTAAGTTGCCCTAATAAAGCCAACATGCTTTTAATATGGGCCAAAAATGAGTGTGGGGTGGGGTGGGGGGTGGGGGGTAGAGTCACATCACTGCCAACAGCCTGAAGGCCAGTTGAGTGTCTTGTCTAACCTGCCAGGCCCAGTGAAGAGGAGAGGACTGCAATCTGAGAAGAGAAGAGAAGAGAAGAGAAGAGAAGAGAAGAGAAGAGAAGAGAAGAGAAGAGAAGAGAAGAGAAGAGAAGAGAAGAGATTGGACAGTTTTTTACTTCACTCATTATACTGGGAGAACGACATTCAGCAAGGTGGGCTATGCTGCAGGTAGAATCATAATGATCATAATTTCTTTCTTCAAATTTATTTTAAAAAAGAGACACTAAATATGAAAAGCAAACACTGATGGGGAACTAAGAGGAAGTCAAAGGCATTTAACATTACAGTGAAAACACTGCTGTGTTTGCTGTGACCTGGTTGAGAGCAGCATCTGCAACCCACATGAAATCTAAAAATACTCCCACACCATTGACTGCTACTATGCTGTGGCCTCGGTAGGTAGATGAATAACTGTGTGTATGGTATCCTGTGGTGCCTGTGTTAAAGTGGGAGTGGGCTATATTATGAGGTTTTCAACTGCCTTGTTTACAAGCTTCTGCCGCAAGTATGATATTTAAATCAATAATTTAATTTCAGTAATGTTGTGAAGCATGTATTTGTGTGTGTTTGTTATGGGTAGATCAGTGGGCTCTAAGCAGAGAGACACAAATTACAGTAGATGCAGTGCATAATGAAATATTTTAGCTGTAAATATTATTGTAGCATACAACACTCCTATTACTCTGTGCTTTTCACTACTGGATAAAATAAAATTGCTTTTTGTAATTTGAACATAGTCAGAGAAGTTGTTCAGAAGTGAGCTAATTGAGCCAAAATTACCATAAAATCATTGACTGAATGTTAAGTGGAGAATAACTGGCCTCACATCCTTCATCTGTAACTATGCATTGGAGCAGGTGGTAAACAGTACTGTGATACATCTAAGGAAAAGGAAACAGGCCTTAAGGGAATGAAAATCCAACAATTCACTGTTCATACAATTTTGCCACTAATCTGGATTCACGACTTGTAGTTGTAGTTGAAGTTTGCCAGTAAGTTACAAGATTTTGACAAAAGCTTGGTGTTGTTGTTGTCATTATTTGAAAAACTATGTTTTATTATATCAAATGTTACCAGCATGGTGAAAAACTAACACCAGCAGCAACAATATCAGCTGAATACAAATGAAGAAAAAGATATTGTTAAGGTATGTTGATTGTAGCTGTGTTAGTTATTTTTCCTTGCTTGTTTATATCAAATATGACAGTAGTCTGTTTTATGTCATTCAAAAGTAGGCCATGGAAATCCCTCTGTCATGCTACTGGCAGATGTGTGACAGATGTTGCTAATGCTATTATTTCAATTAATACAGTAGAGACTGTGGTTTCATCTGCTGATCGTCAGTGCTTTTACCATAACCTACAGTAACAACAACACTCCAAACTAAAGTATCCAAACCAAATCAGAATGATTTTTAAATACTGATCTCTAAAAGATAAGGTTACATGTTCATTTAAATTCAAAAACTTAGGCAATGAATTGTATGACTTTTAGCTGAGTTTTGTGAATGGCATTTACCTGGTAGGTAATTTTAATTTTCACTTTACAAAAATTCTGAAGAAAATTTTTTTATGAGATTGACAAGGAAGCTAAAGACCTTGTTTGCATTAAACAGTCATGTTCATTTTTCTTATATATGAATTTGAGATTCATATTGAATTTACGGCAGTGGGTTTTACCTAAAAGTAGTTGACTTTTACCAAAGCAAACCAAAAAGGCCTCCTTATTAAACAATAAAAGGTGCATACGCTACCTTACACATTTGGTGGTGTAGCCAAGGGTACCAGCATTGAATTTCCTGATATTTTATTCTGGGATATTTAACATCATTTTCGATGACGGTAAGAACAAAAACAAATAGAAACCTCTACAAGCAGTAGGTTACAACAACCTAATCTTATTTTCTTATTGTTTGTAATTGCCTATTATCTTATCATACTCCCATAGATAAACTGAGAAAATTTCTGCACAGAACAAAACAACCAGTGATCTGATGGATGTCCTTTAGCCTAATGATAAAGATGCCCTGATCTGATTGTTTATTTGTTATACGCATAATACTGTATTACTCGTAATTAACCAGATCACTATCTATCATAAATCCATATTCATTAGATAGTTATAAACCTGCAGTACATTGATTTTCCTTTTCATTTTGCAGAAATGTATCAAGCCTCCCAGTTGCCTAAATTATCTTATTAGCGGGCTTAGATTCCTTTTTCCTCTCTCTCTCTCACACACACACGAATACACACACACTGCACACACACACACACACACACACACACACACACACACACACACACACACAAGCACTGCGAGAGAGAAAAGGGGGAGAAATCCATATTATGCAAGGATATCCTGCAGCAAGCTGTTTTCTTCTCTCACTCTCCTTGCTTCTCCCTTCCTGCGACCCCCCCCACCACCCCCACCTCCACCTCCTGCACCACCACCACCTCCTGCACCACCACCACCACCACCACCCCGAACGTCGTAGGCCACCGATCACCGTACAGGTGCGGGCGAGCAGCGGCTTTTTCCAGCCGGCTCCGCCAATTAGGAGCGCGGAGCGTGACCACGTGGACAAATCCCGTCGTCTAAATTCGCGTTCGGCTTCGAGCAGCCCGGAGCGAGCGGCGGCGCTGAGAGCCACAGAGAGTGGGGAGGTAATAACGGGAGACCGATCGGGAGGCGCTGCTCAGGTAAATTGCCCCCACCCCCCCCCCCAACACCCCACCACCACCACCCACCACCACCCACCGGCCATGAACTCCCTCTCTCTCTCTCCCTCTCTCTCTCTCTGACTTCTCCGCTCTGTCGGGACAGTGCGCGGCTCAGACGCGGGGCTCGGCTCCGGGACGGGATGTCTCGGCGTCTCGGCTCGAATCGGCGGCGGCTTGCGGGCGGAGGCGGCCGCCGCGCCTCCCTCGTCCCCTCCGGGACCAAACGGCATCACCGGCCGCTCGCTCTGCACCGTCTGCGCGTTGTGGCTCAGCCCCTCCGCCCCCCCCCCACTACCACCACCTCCACCACCACCACCTCCCGTCCCCCCCCGTCCCTCACACGAGGCTATTGATAGTTGACAGAAGCCTCGTAATCCCCGGCTCATTTGACCGACCGGCCACAGCCATTTGCGAAACAAGAATTTTGATTGAACTTTATTTTGCTTGGCGATTTGTTTTAATTGGTAAACGCCCGCGGTGGGTTGACACAGTGCGGCGTTGGCGGGGATGTGGGGGCCGGGGGGGGTGTGTGTGGGGGGGCCGGGGGATGTGGGGGTGTTATTGGTGCTGAATGCAGCCATGCGGGCAGAGGCGAGCTTTTATTGCTGAATTATTTATAAGACTGTCTAGGATAGAGTAACGCTTCTCTTGGAGGGAGACGGAACCCTGGTCATGATATACTCCTTCTGATCATAATTTTTTTTTTTTTACGTAAACGTAGTCTCCTGCCTAGGCCACATTTCTTTATATTCCTTTTTTTTTTTTTTTAATATTTTGTCCTGTTTAGGAAACACTTCGGCTTTTTCCCGTTCCCTTCTATTTGTTTTACCAAACTAATTCCCATCCGCCGCTCCGGTAACGGAGCACAATTACCGAAGCGCCGCATTTGAACGATTTCGAGGCAATTTGCACTTTTTCTCGATCATCTAATTTTATTCCATTCGGCGCCGCTGTCTCCTTCCACCCCGCCTCATCTCGGGGGGGTAAATCTCCTACTTTTTCTTTCTTTTTACCCCCATTTAACAGCCCTTCCCATTAAGTTACTCTTCCCCCTTTTTTCTTTACGGCCCCGCTCCGGCGGAATGAATCGAATCCCGTCCGCGCCTGCGCACTCCCCCCACCCCCCCCCCTCCTCCCGTCTCGTGCCGCCGAGGAGACACCGACAGGCGGCTCGCTCGCGCTCGCTGCCCCCGGTTGTCAAGGCGCTCGCAGACCGCGGCTTCTCCTCGCGGCGTCCGGACGGCGACAGCCCCGATCTCGTCCCTCCAGGATTGTTTTAATTAATTTCTCTCTTTTTTTATCGTCTTATTCGGGATTTCTATCTTTTCGTGTCACCGGCGGACCCTCCACTGCTGTTTACGTTGGTTGATATCTCCCCCACCGCCGCCGCCACCTCAACGCACCGGCCCCGTTTGTAAGTTCAACCACTTTATCTCCTTTCTCTTGTCTCGCCCCGCGTCACCGCTTTCGTTTTTTGTTGTTGTTGTTGTTGTTGTAGTAAGAACGAGAAGAGGAACTTTAAGACGTGATTGCAAAAAAAAGAAGAAGAAGAAGAAGAGAAGTCAACTTTCCTCCCGCGGTGACTCTTGTCGTTTTCTTTCTCGGATGTTTTGCTGTTAAATCGAATTGCCCCGCGGAGACTACGACGGGACCCGACGTGGCGTTTTTATTCATCTTTTAGCTCATCTCTCCTAGCAGGTGTCTCTTAGCCCACTTCCGCACTGTGCTGCGAGATTTCAATCATGTGTAAACCCGCTGAGGTCTCTCTCTCTCCCTCTCTCTTTTTGTTTTTTTAAAACCTAAATGTTTTCTCCCACCCTCGTTCGGCCCCGCCGAGTTGCTCGTTTCCTAAAATCAACCTGTTTTTTTGGGGGGGTTGTTTTTAGATTTTCCGCTCCGTAGCCTTCGCGAAGCGCCGTTTTAGGGAACCTGAAGTGGGTGAGTGAAGCTGGGTTTCATCATCGGGGCTAGTTCCTCTCACCCGGCACCTTCTTGTTTTCTGTGTTTGTTTCTGTGTTTGGATGCGCGGCTGTGATCGAGTGAATGACCGAGAGGGAGGACAGAAAAATGTTGAACAGCTCTCTCTTCTTGCTGAACCAGCGTGTCGACATACCTGAACCTGTTCGAGCAATCGGAAACTAACACCTTTTTATTTTTTTTTCCTTCCTCGCTCTTACAACAATTGGAAGGATCAAAACCAGCATATCGGCTTGTCGGTGTACAAAGGTCTCTGCACCCGTATTTTATCATGCAAAATCTTCCAGACGGTTCCTCTTGATGCTGAACCAGCAATGTTGCAGATTTCTGCAGCATATACATACATACATACATACATACACACACACACACACACACACACATATATATATAGTTGTATAATGTTTATAATGTTAGTGTGTGTGTGTTTCTAATTGAGCTGTATTGCCCTCTGCTGCGGTCCAGTGGTTCCCCTTGGTCTGCGCTGGTTTATCAGTTCTTTATGCCTGGTGGTCTCCAGGCTTGGCTAATGGCCTGTTGCCTTGGGGTTATTTTTGTTTGCTCCACCCTGCTCCACCCTGTTTCATATGTACGAGGTGTGTTAACACACTTCGGCCACACCTGCCCCGGTTATACAGAGATGTGGGGTGTCTTTGTGTTCATGCCCAGCCCTTGCCTCACTCTCCTAAATAGAACTGAGTTAGAGACTAGTAACACAGACTTCTTTAGTTGACGCTTGTTACAGCCATATAATGCTCCTCTTGTGTTGCTTACTGGACTTTGTGAATGCAGAAGTGAGAGTTGAAGTATTTATGTTCTTGCTTATGGTGTGTGTGTTTGACAGATTGTCAGGGATTTTGCATTGTTGCTTCTTTTTTGTGAGTGTATTTATGTCCCTTTTCTGGTCATGGAGTGTAATGACAAATACCCTGAGGCGGCCTTACAAAGTGAGCAGAGTACCAGAGATGGAGCAGGTTGTGTGTGTGTGTGTGTGTGTGTGTGTGTGTGTGTGTGTGTGTGTGTGTGTGTGTGTGTGTGTGTGTGTGTGTGTGTGTGCAGTGTGTACAGTGTGTATGTACCTGTACTGTATGCTATAGTGTGTATGCTCCAGGCTCCCAAGAGCACTTTCGCAGGCTCTTTCTCGTAAGCACTGACTTGGCAATGAACTCTATGAATATCGACGAAATAGGAGGATGAGAAGGAAGGAGAGAGTGTGCTCATAATAGAAAATCACATAGCACAATCTGTCTTTGTCTCTTTAAGTATTTCTTTATTCTTTCTTCAAGCCCTGTCTCTTAGTATTTCATTTTCTGATTTCTCTCGTTATTTCTTCTGGCATATCTTTTCTACTTACATTTGTACATTACATTTGTTTTGGCTCACTCTTTGTTTTGCTATTTCCTTTGGCATGCTTTATTCATATTATGCTGTTTTCTTTCTTCATTTTCCCTCTTCATTTGTGGGGTTTGGGGGGGGGTCTTAATTTCCTTCTGATTTCTTTTAACTTTTTATTCATCTTTTTGAATTTATCTTTGTTTTCTTATGATTACAAATAAGGTAGACAATTTTTAGCCATTGACTTTATGCATAATTTAGGTGTATTTAGTTTACTTGACATTATGAGAAAGTGTACAGTGAAATAATAAAAATGAAAAGGATAGCATAAGTAATTCAAAACTTGTTTCCATCGATCTGGTTCTAACACCGTATAGAGAATAACTGGTCATAATTATAGGATCAATTCTATATAAATTAATGCTTTTTAGCTTTATATTTGAATTTCCTAATATCAAACTGATAGTTGAAGTAGGTTCAATGCATTATGATTGGTTCAGTGGATTCGGACAATGATTTCATTTCCACGGATGGAACTTACTTGGGCCCAGGTACCCAGATTAAGGACACATAGAGAAGTGTCAGCTAGGTACATCGAGCATGCAAGGCAAAGACAGACAAACTCAAACAGAGACACAGTGTAATGTCAATTTAATCACTGCACCAACCAGGAAAATCACAGTTTTTACCTTAAAGGGCTTTGCAGTCTGTACAGCATGCAAAACCTTCCATCGTTGGATATTAAAAAAATAAAGAAGATGCCTCAGAAAAAGCATCAATTCTGTTCTAAGAATTAAAATGTCTGGTCTCTGTGTTTTTCAACTCTTGAGTTTCTCTAAGGGGAGACAGACAGATAAAACGTAGAGCCTCCTCAGTATGTATAGCTTAGTTTACCCCCCCCCCCACGCCCCATTGCTGTGTGTGCGTGCAGGGTCTGTTTTATGTACCTCCGAGATCAGCATCATAGTCCCCTGGCTGCTTGGGTTCTGGTTTGCTAGCTGTTATATTCTTGGTTTAAACAGTTTAGAAAGTCAGTAACACAACCTCACACGGTAGCGTTATGGGATGTCTCTTTCCCCTGCTGCTGTTTCTGCAGCGTGTGTGTATTCTGGTGCCCAGTGCCTATCAGCGAAACAGGAGTCTGTCCACCACTTCTCAGATTCTAGCATACAGCAGCACATTTAGGGTCTCATCTGGCAAGGAAATGTAGCACTAATCCAATTGGCTGGAGCTTTAGTAAAAGCTGTCCTAATTGGTCAATATGGCAGCTGGCTGCCAAGGATCCAGTAAGCACTACAGGGAGTTGGGGAGAGTCCCAGTGGTGCTGTGGTGCAGGAGAGACTGAACAAAGGGCAGATAGCAAGAGAGTGTGCTACTGTTTTGAATATTCCTCCACTTGGCAATAATAGAGGACCCATCTGCAACCTGCTGACTCAGATCCATCTGGTTGACCATATCTCATTTTCAACTGTGCTGTTTGCCATAGACACATGCAAATGCACACATTCACACATGCAAACACACTCACCCCCAACATTTCATCTGTAGGAAAAAGAATGGCTTGTGTCACATAAAAATGTTTGACGAAACATCTTCCAAACTGGCTAAGGAACAAAGCCAGAGACACAAGAATATTGACTGTGTGTGTGTGTGTGTGTGTGTGTGTGTGTGTGTGTGTGTATGTGAGTTACAAGAGGAAGAATGGTTCTTTGCGGGGAAAAAAAATGCTGCTGCCAACAGCCACTGCAGCCGTTCCTGTTTCCTTTCACCTCAGTGTGGAATCCAGGAAGGACCGAGACAAGACATGAGAGAGAGGGAGAGAAAGGGAGAGACAGACAGGGAGACAGACAGAGGCAGAGAGTGTGAGAGATGGCCATGTAAGGTTTCCTGCACCACACAAACACCGAGCCTGGAATGAACTCTTCAGGGTTTGGTCTCTAATGTCACTGTTAACTTGAACTTTGGCTTTTTGTCGCCGCTCTACTATGAAACAAAGACACTCTTGTTCATGGGATGCATTAGGAAATAATAGTGGATTTTCCTGAGGAATGGTTTGTTTGCTTTGAATTCTCAATTTAACAATACAATAACAGTCTCACTGCTTAATGTACTATATATGATTGATTCATTTCTGTAAGGGGTGTGATATTTCAAGATAAGATATTTTTTCCAGTGGAAAGTAAGCCCTGTTTGCAAATTTACTTTAAAGACTAAACAATGAAACATTCCTATGCAGAATTTGGTAGTGATGTAAACCATTATTTGGATTCTCTACAAAGTATGTCTGATCATCTGAGTGACATTTGCTAACTTGATTTAGTGCAGCATTTGCACAGACACGCTCATCAAAAACCTTAATACTCATTTGACTTAATATTGAAGGTCAGTTGTAAAATTAATATAGAGGACGAGAGGAAGAGATTGAGGCCAATATTTCTAAAAGTAGTTAGGCCAGTGAAGAGCAAATGCCATGTGGCAGTGTGTTTATCATCTTTGCTCTACAAAAAGAATTGAAAATCAAATATTGACATTTTTTATTACAAGGGAAATGCTCCAGATGGCATTGTAAACCACTTAATGTAGGTTTACACAGAGTTCCTGTTCTGCAAAGAGAGATGAAACCCAAAGAATATATTTTATTGAACTGACACTGATGGAAAAAAAATAATTTTTTGCTTGCCAGCACAAATCCAAAAACTATGAGTGATCCGATGATTCTCACACAAAGTCCTTCACAATCGTTTAACACGACAAACTAAACGTGTAATCATGTTCTTTTGATTGAATGAAGTGTGTTAAATTTTCACAAAATTTCTGGTATCACTACACAAAATTGTCACTTTGTGTGGAGAGACTTATTTATCAAGAGAAGTTTTCAGAAGTCCACTGTCTACATATTTCAATTCCTTTGCTGATATGATGATGGATTTACCAGGAAACAGGTTACAGTAATGAACATGTTGGTGAGGAGAGTGAAGAATGTGCCTTTTTGACTAGTGGTGGGTTTGTTAGAATGCAGTTAGCAGTACCACAACAGTTAACTCTACACTAATTGTGTCATTTTAACAGGCTGTTAATACCACATCTTTAACATTTTTGATGAAGTGATGGGCGTAGAGGGGTAGACAGTGAACAATGAACATGATTGGATGGATTGTTGACACACAGAAGGAAAGAGGACAAGGTGTAGGTGGGATTAAGAAGTGGCACATTGGAGGTTATCGGTGATAGCTCCAGTTGTCAAGACCAAACCAAATATTCAAATCCTTCAAGGTTCTCATTCATCTTCATAGTTATCAGCAACTGTACTGTCTTTTTTATTGAAGAAATATGTCTTATATACAGATACGAGGGAGGATATGAGAGAGGACAATGGAGGAATGTTGTAAATGTTTCATTGTTTTTCACTTTGATCAATTCAAAGGACATATTAAGGTTCAATTTATAATTGGTGTATATACATATGTCTAGATACTCATGTATACTCTGACTCTAACACAGGATAAAGTAACAAATAATGGATTTGAGCTTTAATACAAGCTCTGTTAGCCATTTTTATTTCACTCTTACTAACGTATGACATGTTTTTTCCAAAATTGAATCTTTGCATCCTTTGTACCTGAAGACCTTTATTGATGTATCCACAATAAAAACTCAAAAACCAAAGCTGCTCACGTGCCAAGGGTAGTTCCAAGATTAAGGTTTCTTAGAGAAAAAAAATCCGTACAATAACCTGTGTGAGATATTTTTTTACATTATAATTACCGTACTCAGAATAAATACATATATTGCTTTAGCAAAATTTTGATGTGGACATACATAAATGTGCAAGCACAGAGGAGTGAATGGGCTGGGTGAAATGAATGTCTTCAGTTTGACAGATATGGCTGGCCCATCTGCTCAATCACTAGACTATGGCTCACTAAGTGTCACCTCTCTGGTTTGCCTTGTAAACAGTTGCTCACACACACACACACACACACACACACACACACACACACATACACACACACACACACACACTGCCAGCAGCATACTGTATAACACATATCGTGTATACATGTTGATAACCCATTTGCACAAACCTCAGCTAAACTCTGAGGTCCCTTGCTCTCTCCCCTTCTTTCACTTTCTGAACTCATTCATTCAAACATGTGCGAGCACGCACGCACGTACGCACACACACACACACACACACACACACACACACACACACACACACACACACACACACACACACACACACACACACAGACAGCCCTCTTCCCATGTCACAGCTCTGCTTACTGTGTAAAAAAGAGCTTAGATCAGGGAAACTGTGGCTTTCCCTCACTCAGACTTCCTGGAAGAACGTGCTATTTACTCACATCAACCATGTGACTGGAAAGTTGCCAAATTGAATATCAGTTTGGTTCACCAGTTGACTGTGGTTGTGCTTGGAAGCTCTCTAGGGGTGCACCTAACAATTATTTTCATTATCAATCAATCTGCCAATTATTTCAATAATCTGATGAATCCATTGGTTTCTGAAATGTCAAAAGATAGTTAATAAATGCCATTTACAACTTCTCAGAGCATGAGGTGACATCTAATGTCTCATTTTTTCTGACAAAAAAACACATATTCAGTCTACTATGCAATATGATGAAGAAAATTTGAGCAAATTTTTGCAATTTGAGCAAATCTGAACATTTTATTTCACTGTTTTACTATTTTTGTCTGATAAGTGATTGAAAACCAAAAAAAAAACGATCATCGGAATAGTTGCTGAATCGTCTTCTGTTGATTGACTAATTGGTTATTCAATTAATCATTCCTTCTCTAATTTGTACATTTATGAAGTACTCAACAGTTTTCTTCACTTTCCTGATAGAACCAGTAAGAGTATTTTAAATTTTCACTGACAACAGAAAAAACATAATTTTACAAACTCAGTGTTCTGCTTTAATTTATTACTATATGATAACTTGTGTATACTAGTAAAATTAGCTACTTTAACTGACAGGAAAATATCATTTGATTTTCCTTCTTCATATTTTAATTCTACAGAATACCTGTTTAACAGAATCAAATCACAATGTCTTTTTTCAAACTCAAGTTGTAGTTAATAATATAATCAACACTTTACACAAAGTGTGATATGCTATGTCTATGGGCTTATTCTGTCACTGATAAATCTTCCATTCATCCTCAGGCAGAGCAGATGAAGGGTTGTTGGCCACCCTCTTTTGTAAAAAACATTAAAAATACTGCCAGCTCTTGTTGTGGGTTTGTAGTGTCTTTGTAGTAGTTGTCAGTGCCTTGAAAAAAAAGCATCCATCACAATCTGCTATAATCGGCAATTGAGAACAAACTGTGAAAAATACTGTTTAGATTGACTTGTTATTATAAACCACGGGTGCCTTTTTTTTACATGATGCAGATATGAAGTAGCCACATAGCATCATATATCCACTGTCTTTCTCTCCTTCAGGCCGTAAAAGAATCAGGGTAAATAAGATGGTGGTAAGAAAAATGTCAGTCAGAATTTCTTTTGATCGGCTCACAACCCATGCACTGTCTGTTCGAGTGGGGCACAGAGAAATGCCTGGTCACTCACTGAGCCTTACCTGAATAAAAAAACCAAACAGTTAATACCAGTAACAGTAGGAGGTTACACTCTAGCACAGAAGTTCTAAAACCTTGTCAAAAAGAACTATGGGCAAGTCTGTCTCCATTAGACCAGTCAAAAGCACACTTTTTTTTTAAATGTCATTTGCATTTGTAATTTACATTTGTTATCAATAGAAGCCCAAAAGAAAAAGTCCGTGGACCAATTTTGAGTCCTGCACCACACTTTGAGAACACAGGCAAATGTTGGTTAAAAAAAAAAAAGAAAAAGAAATCCTTACATCTGAATTGTATCTCTAGAGAAATTACGAAAAAAAATTCTTCATAGTAAAGCAATTGGAGAAAATATCTCTCATGACACTGTTGCTTTGTCTGTGCATATGTGTGCCTGCAAGCAATATTTACAATGACCCACTGACTAGTGTTATCAGATTAATGACTGCTTTCATGTTAAACTGAGGCATATCACCCCATAATTGGTAATGGAGATTATCAGGGAGATGCTGTGTGGTTGTCCGTGTGCGTGTGTGTGTGGGGTGTGTGAGATTTCTTTATCTGATTAGGACGTTTATCTAATAAAATAGGATTTATGGGATTCTAGTCTCTCTCCTCTGCACACACACATCAGCCCACACTGACACACTAGGATATTGGTAAAACAGAATGCATATCTCTTCAAAGCTGCATTGACTGAATCATAGCATAATTGCAGTGCCTTTGTTCTTATAAAATGAGCTGGGACACATATGGACTCAGTTACCACTACATTGGTATGTATAAATGTGTGACCTCAAGACAACAGAGTATAGAATCAAAGAATCAAAGCTATTAGTGTAATGTATACACACCTCTTTGTGAATCAAAGCTACTGAAGGGTATCCACCCATGTTTGTTGCACTTGCTGGGAGGATGGCCATAAAAAGAGGAGGGTGCAACAGAGCAGTACAGTTTGACACACACACACACACACACACACACACACACACACACACACACAAACAAACATACACGTACATGCCTGTTAGCAGACACGCTGCAATTGCATTGAAGCTTCACCATATTTCTCCTGAGATCTTTTGGAGCCACATCACCATCTCACTCCAGTACACACATCAGTGTTAGCCTGACCTGCGTATGCAAGGCCACCACTAAGCCAGCTGTCTATGTCTGTGTGTATGCTTGTGTGTGTGTGGATGAAACACGAGATGAACATGCTCTACACAGAAATCATAGCCAGAGTGAATATCCACATTTCATTTGTGTCTTAGTTTGCTACTGCTGGATATGGCATTGGCTACATTTATAACAATTATGCTGCAAGCACAGTAGCTGGGACAGAACTGTGAAATACTGAAAAATGACATTTATGTGGTAAGTAATAAAAATTCAAGAATTAGTTTCAAAAAATAGAATCCACCTCGAGAATTTTATGTGGCTCTTCACTCTCAATTTAAGTTGGTGGTTGCTCACATTTTCATATAACTTTCAAAAATGCCCCAGTTGATGTGTTTCAAACAATCTGCACTCAGCTGCGGAATTTGTGTGTAAGTGGGCAGAGTAAGAGCCATGTGAATACAGTAATAAATATACATATAAATCAATAATAAAATAATGATAATGATAGTATTGAGGAAAAGAGCTTTGTAAATGTGCAGTGTTTTAAGAAGACCATAAAGCATTTCCAGAACTCCCCAACAACTTTGTTGAGTGAACTATACTCAAGTTACTGTTGGATGTACCTTATATTGGAATACAGGAATGTTATGCTGATCAAACTCACTGGCTTTTCATCCACATCTCATTAGAGCTACAGCTGAACAGTTCCCAGACAGCTCTCTGCAAAACATGCAGGGTGCACCGCTGATTGGAAACTAACTTGACCAACTGTAGATCATTTGCAGCTAGGATGAGTGAGCATTCATTCTACGGCCCAATTCAAACTGAAACTGGATGATATTGTATGTTACCATTCAGATGAGTACCATAGCAAACAAACATTAGACTTCAGAGCACCATTAGTCACACTAACCACTTTTAAAGGCCATTCTAGCTTGAAAGGCTGAGTGAGTGTGGGTATGACATTGTGGTTATCAAGTTGGCATCCTTGCTTCACAAATGACTCACTGAGTTAGAAACATGACACCTCAAGAAGCCTGACGAGTGTTTCCAAGCATCCCTGCAACATCCCTTTCTGTTTCCAGTCCCATACAACCAGCCACACTGCACTGATGTTGTGCCATGATCTGAGCTCCGCTCGCAGGAAGCTGCAAATCCTGGGAGCTGTGACAGTGAAGGCTTACTCACCTCCTGTTACCAGCTCAGACTGTGGGGCCAAGCTGTGCTAAGAGGACCAATCTGTGCCTTTGCTCATAAGTGATAAAAAAAGAGGTCTGAAATGTCAACAAGATTGGGTGGGGGCTATCAGTAAAATTAAATCTAAAAAAAAAAAAAAGCAGCCAGTGTAGAGCTGCGAAAACAGGCATGATATAATTTAGGGCTGCAGTTTGCATGAGCTGTGAAATACAATAATACCAATACCTTGTGAGTGACTCATGCCCTTAATTAAAGTGAAATGTGTCTCGTATTGCTTCATAATCTGTTGACATTGCTGTTTGTGGTGCTGCACTGGTGCTCTCTCTCTCTAAAGCTGTGTAATATACCGCACAGAGTGTACAACAAAGCATTGTTATGAAGTCATCCATCTGAACCTTAATAGCGAGGCTGTCGTATTCTGTCAAAAAACCTGTTCCACAGCTGACAAAACGATCTTTCCCATGTGGTTTCCTCCAAATGCTTGTATTCTGTGAGTCATGAGTGATGTAATGATTTACCGAGAGGTATAATGCATTTTCTAGCTTATAACATAGACTTTTAGTTCAAAATGTGCATTTATGGGTGCTGAAACTTACTGTATATGCAGTGGCAGTGGCTTCTGATGAGCCCATATAAAATAATGTACTTTGTTTAGCCCAGTTGTTATTTGCTCTCTTTGGTGAACTTCGATCTGATCTGTTGAACTCCAGAGAACTTTGCTGTGATATTTAGTTGAGGGATGTTTGCTCTCCATGGTGCTGAAATTCTCTTTTTCATTCAGAGGTGAGTAGTGATTTTCTACCTGGTAAACAAGATTTTTTGATGAAACTCAGGCTGTTATTGTTTACGTGTGGAAACGTGCATCCCATTGTTTTTGTGTCACAGTCATTTTCCACAGAGTTTAGACCTTAATACATGCATACCCATCTCTCTCAGGCCTACTTTTATGTGGCATGTTGTGCCAAAGCACAGCTTAATCTTGCCCTTGGCTACCGCCTGCACCTTATCTGAATATCCTGAATATCCACTGAATGGTTTGCCATAGTGTTTCATCTACTGTGACTTGAAAGTGTTTTCCCTGTATGTTGTGCAGCATGATTTATTTATATCTACTCAATACTGGTGGAAAAATAGCAGAACAAGTACCCTACCAATAATTTTGTTATACTTAGGGTGTGACTGTTGGTGCGTATTAGAGAATGAGAAAATCTTTCATGAAGCCAATCCAACGTACTATGAATAAAGCATTTCTGTCCGTTTTTAGATTTTTGCACTTACAGTGTCAAAAGAGATATTTTGTTTCTACATAACTCTGCAGCTACAGGAATTAAGTGACAAGATAGAAGGTGGTTTGTTTACTAACTTGGATACAGGCTTTTCATTTCAGATTTATTAGTCCCCTTTGAATACAGCAGTTTGTAATCTTCAGTTTCATTAAGCTCTGTGGTTTAATTGCATTTTATCGAGTGTCCATTCACCTTCGAAGTACTGAAGCGCCTTCGCGTTCAAGCAACGATTTGAGTTACGGGGAAGGAAGATGAAGCGGCGTGAAAGTTAAACCTGTTTGACAATAAATAAGAGGAAAAAAACAATATGTTTGGCGAGGCGGGCAGATGCTGTGGTTAATTGGTGAATCCATGCCGGGTTTTATTTGCGCTGGGACGCACCGCCACCCGCGATGGGTCGCCGAATGATGACGAGAGGGCGCGGACCGCAAAGAGAGGAGCCGCCAACGACTCCCGGCGCTCGTCAGGGGGAAAAAGGCGAAACACCGAGCGTGGAAATGGGCTGTCTGAGCAACTCCCCCTCCCCGGCAGAGCCGTGCGCCGAGCAGACGGGGTGCAAGGTCCCCTACCGGACCCGTCCGATCCAGGGGGCCAGCAGGCGACGCAGCGACCCAAACAACCCGCAAACTTCAGAGGCGAGTTATTTCCCAAATTCAATGAAACGCGCAGGTAAAGGGGGTCAGCGCAGGCGCGTAGTCGACACAGTCGGGTCGGAGCAGGCGGGGTCAGCGTCAAGCCTGCCCCGGCGAGCATCCGGCGCTTACCTGTGTGGTATACACGGCGTCTGATGGGTTTTTGTGTCTTGTTATTCCTTAGATATTGAATGTTGATTTTTTTTTTCTATTATTTAATTGGTAGCACCAACCGGAGCCAGCCGCGATGTGTGATTTGCGGTGACTTGGGCTATTTGCTGGTCTTTATTTGGCACAATGTCAGTGGTACCCTGCCAGATCTACTGTCGCCTTTGAGTTCAGCTTACGGGGAGGATTTTACGCAGGCTACAGCACTAGCTGAGTTATGTCAACATGGCCATGTTCATCTCATGTTCTGTTGTTGTGCATGCAAAATACTTGGCAAGTTAATCATCTGGTCGGTTGATTTATGGGTTGGTTGGCATGATTGTGAGTGTGTAGCCAGCTGGTACTGACACACTTTGGAATAGTGTGATACCCACTGATATACTCCTAAAGTTTGCAGTAAAGCAGCATCCAGCAGTTTAACATACATTTACTCTTTTGTTGTGTGTATTTGTATTTTGTTCCTGTTGAATTGTTAAATGTAAATCACTGTTGCTACGATTATATGCTAAACAGAAAGTTCCTGTTCCCTTTCCCCATAAGGTTAGCCACACTGCCTCCTGTGTAATAGAAACCTCATTTCAAACCATGTGGATGTTTCATCACTGCGGAAGGAACAGGGCTGTTATCATAGAGGACAGAATAACATTTTCCTCCTCTGTGTATTTCCAATCAGACTTTATCAATGGATTATGTCTAGGCTGCAAATTTATCTGTAGCTAATGCAAAGTTCTTTCAAATGCCGACAGTGCAGTAGGTGCTTCTGTCAGATGTGTTAACTTTTATAATCAAGACATATCTGAGAGAGCAAAGTCTCAGTAAGGAACAAAGGATTTAAGTTTACTAGCCTCATAAAATGGCTTTATTGTTTTAATGCTTATGGACTTTAAACTTTTCAGTTTCTGGATTCTAAACAGTACCCAGGACTGTTTTCTGTCAGAATCATACAGCAGCAGTTCGCTAAACTGTTTATTGCCCTAAACAATGTAGTAGTTACGCAGATGTTGAAATGAAAAAGAAAAGATACACATGGATGAGCACATGTGGTGTTTGTGGGGAACAGCTTGCAGTAATGTCAGCAGTTAAATGTTTTACGTTGCTGTAGAGGACACACTTAATATATCTAAATTGCACTAGAGAGACTTTTAATGTATTGTTAATTAAGAATACATTTCTTACAGTCTTATAAGTTTTATTTATTTGAATATTGCATATTTTTCAGTCAAAAATGGACTTTTTCAAGTGAGAGTTTTCAGATGCAGTATTGTGTACAGTATTCAAATTCATTATTGTTACAAAATTGCCATAGATAAAAAAAGGTGTATCAAATACTCTGTTCTTCTGTGTATTTGAACTTGTAAGGAATAACAAAGATTGCTTGCGTTTCAAATTCTTGGTGTCAATAATGACCGAGAGTAAAATTGTAATCGACAGTCTTCAGTTGAAGCTAAAAGCAACCCTTGGCTACTCTGTTTAAGTGTCTCCTCTCTTCCACATAATCACATGAAGCCAAAGTAGTTCTTTTCTAAATACTTAATGAGCTCACTATTTGTTTAAATGCCATAGCCAAAAAAACAATCCAACATTTTTCAGTTTTCTGCTTACACACACAAAAACACATAGAAGGCTTACAGAAGCCCTTTACAATGCTTTCTCTCAGTGACCCTGAGTGGCTGTCAACGCTGAAATGCAGTGTTTCTTCAACAAAAGGCTCTCACATGACAAGGATAATATTTTGTTTACATTCATTAGGATACACTGAATTTACTCTTTGGGTCCATGATTAAAAAGATTGCAGTGTACCACTACACCGTTAAGATATTGGGGAGTTATTTAACCTATACTGTTCAGTATTTCTCTTCTTATCTTCCATACAAATGTTCACTCAAGCACAAACACAAATACAGCAAGTGGTTCAGATGCAAAACATGGGATCCTGGAGGACTGCTGCAGTGCATTACATATGCCGTAGTCAGCTCAGGCTATTTCTGTAGACCCTAGTCAGCCAGCCAAGAAATAGCCCTGCCCATTTTGGACCAGCCCTGCAGGTTAATCCATTTAGTTCTTAAGTTCTTGATCATTTTAAACTCTGTAATCATTTTCAGTAAATTTAGCTCTATCCAGGAACTTTGTAGACATTAAAACATCTTGATATGTTATCATGTGGATGGATTCATAGTGGAAACATAGTGTGTAATCTAAATATAATTAAAAAGAATCAGCAAAAATGTGGCAGGTGCAGAGAGTTAAATCTTACCTTAATTCTTCAGCAGTTGATTGACCTTCTCCAAGACTTTTTTGCACATCTTTTTCACATTATTTCTTACCATTACCAAAAAACAAAAACAAAAAGCAAACAAACAAAAAATGTACTATTTGAGTTCAAGAGAAAATATGCAAGTGGAAAATCCCCCATTGCATGAACGCTCCTGTCCTCTATTGATTTGTACTATAGATGTATGGCTGTGGCTAACTCACATACAGCTTGTGCAGTATGTACAGTAGCCTGATAAATAGTCTGGAAAATAGTTAGTATGCTTACAGCATTCTTCATCAATAAAGATTTTAATTACTGCTCAGAACTGCTTACCAGTGCAAACTGTATGGTTTATGGGTTAGTCTTATAGCTGCGGTGTTGACTGGGGAAACTCTGAAATCCCAGTAATAAAGCAAACCATGAAATATTTGGTTTAAAGAAACCAAATTTTATAGATAAAAAACTGTGAGCGAGAAACTATGAAAGACCACCTCAATTTCTTTTTTCAAATAGCTTAAATATTGAAAAGCAATAGAGATTGTTTGTTTTTTTCAGTCATGCAAACAATACTCCTTAATCTCCAGATCCTTTTGAGAAAAAAAAACAGGTTAAAATTGAAACATGCGATTGTGCCCACATTTAGTTAATCTGTTTTCCAGTGCTCCAGGTAGCTATCATGGTATCAAATTATAGCCAGGTACAAGTTGAGATATAAATAGCATAGATTTGATGTTATAGTAAAGGGAAAGTGTGGAGAGAAGTCGAAAAGATGCTGAATAATCAAAGAAAACGTAGATAGCTATAATGCATAAAGCATAAGAATCCATAGAATAGGGAAAGATCCAAAGAAAAGAAGAAAAAAGGAAAGGAATATGCATTAAAGGGAAAGTTTTGCAGAGCAGTATGTAACCAAAACTATGGACAAAATGATAAAATCGATTTGTGAATTAACCAAGTTAGATTAAATTGAGTTCTTGAAGAGCACAATATTAACCAGTGATTTTTACATAGTAGGACAATCGGAACTGATTTTTTTCCACTGAAAATAATATAGGCTGTATTATACTACCTTGAGTTAATACTTCTTCCTACAGTGTTATTGGTCAGTTTCACCATTATTATTAGTTCAAGATGTGTCAAGTTCCTGGTGGATTAGATGGTTTATTGTTAATATACTAACTGGGAATGTATGACTCACCAAGTTTTTTCACCACAGTGGTGGGATGTGTGTTAGAAGTATGTATTTATAGTAATAGAAATGGGGAGACAACAAAGGAGAAAGGCAGGCAGAGACAGGGTTAAATGCAAGGGAGGAACTCAGAGAGCAGAGTGTGAGAGAGGGAAGTGTGTGAAACAAAGACGCTGTGTTAATTAGCAGAGGAAGGAAGGAATGAGGGTGTAAACAAAGGAACCAAAGGCGGAGAAAAGGGGGAGATGAAAAGATTTGAGAGGGCGAGATGGAGAGAGCAGACCATTAGAAGGATAGATAGATGGATGAACAAATGCATGGCGTGTATGTGCACAGTGATGCCTCTCAGCCTTAACAGCCTAAGGTGAGAGAGACTGCCTTCTGCTTCACACTGATTCCACAGACTGAATCAATGTGATACTTCTCTCTCCCCTCTCTCTCTGTCTCTCTGGGAATTCTCTGACCCAGTTAGCTCCTCCACCAGGCAGCAGCAGAGTTATTTTTACATATTAACAGGAGACAATACCTTGTCCTCTGCCTGTCCTCCCTTCATCCTAATGCTTCCTTCCCCTTTTTCTCCTCCTCCATCTTAGATGTTCACATCCTTTCCTCCTCATATCATCCTGTGCTTCTTCTCCCCTTTTTCTATATTTGTCTCTTGGTTTTGATCTTTTGTCCTCCTTTCATCAACTCCCTGCTTTGTTTGTTCCAGGATACGGGCTTGATGGTTCAATATTATATCAATAATATGAGAAATAATTGTCTAAGTAAAGACAATCATTAAAACAAAAGCAATTCATAAAAAAGTATGATCATAGACTGTGAATAATTATTTTGAGAGCTCTGAATTTTTTTTTAGATTACATGATACACAAGGAACTTGATTTTATTTGGTGGAGTTGTAGCTGGTACAGTGAAGGTAATGTTACCAAGCCGAGAGAATGAGCAGTTTGGGAATTTACAATTTTTGCATTTTTAATTTTTTAGTTTTCTATTTAAAAAAAAAAAAATGTGAAGCAGTAGATGGTTGGATGTTTAGCAGAGACTACTACTTTTTCGTACCATTGTACATAAATAGATAATACAAAGAATATAAATACAATGGTGTGAAGTAAATTTAAAGCATTATAGAGCAAGGTGTGATTTCAGACACAAACAAACTAACAGTACTGGCTGTAATTTTTGGGGATAATGTTTACTACACGTCGCCCCAGGAGAAAGTGATCAAATCAGTTTAATCAGTGCCAGCCTCAGCATAGGAAAAGACACATTGAGACATTGACACAGTATAGTGCTGTATCGATTATTATCACTTCTTATTCAGAGAGGAGAGACAGGATAGTTGTCACATAAACAGAAACAGTGTTTGATTTAGATAAGTTAAATTAACTGACTACACTACTTCATTCACTCTATCGGCATGTTTTTTGTTTTATTTATTTAAGCTCACCTATTCTTAAATACCTGAAACCCCACCCTTCAACATCTACTGTACCTCCCTCTCCTTCTCCTCTCCTCCTCCTCTTCTCTCCTCTCCAGAGAGTAAAGGCACAGAGAGTGGTTGCAGGTGTAGACAGGCCATCTATTCGCCTCCTAATGATGATGGATGGCAAGACTGCAGGGAGCAAGAACAGAGAGAAAAGTGGAGCAATGCAGCAAGATAAAGAAATAGTAGAGTAAGAGAAGACTTTTTATATTTATCTGCTGGCTGGCAGATGGTGAGAGTTTTACTGTTATGTTGATCCTTGAGTGTTTATATCATCCCTTTCATCTACCTGATAGAAAACAAATACACGCAAACAGACATACAAACACCCATGTGGTGTGCCTGCAAGGGGACATCTGGTGTAGTGCATTGAGAAGCTCGCTTCTGAGGTACACATACACTTTGAGGATGTGCACACACAACTGCACGAATACACACAGTTCTGTTCTTGTCGGTCCTGACTTTTCTGCCCTGTTTACAGAAGTAGGCGGAGACGAGGGCAGTCTCTTAGGGTGTGCAGCTTCTCAAATAGTGTTATGCTCTGTTTTTTTAATTTAGAGGCATAATAAATTATCTAGAATATGTAGCATAGCAAATACAGACACAAAGAGATGCAGATAGACAAGGATTAATACACACCCTTTTTTAATACTGCATGAGATTAGCTTAACAACTCGGTCCAGAGGCAGCATACACCCTGGACAGGTCAACAGTCAATCACAGGGCCGACATATACTGAAGAGTCACACGACCATTCATGCTAATTTTCACACCTATGGGCAATTTGGAGTCTTTTGGCTGTGGGAGGAGGATACCCACACAGAAAGGACTCAGCCGGCTGCCACGTTCAAACACAGAACCTTCTTGCTGTGAGAAAACTGAGCTAACCAGTGCACTACCGTGCCGCCCAGTAAGACTTAGACAATTATTGTTACTATTAATTTACAGCTTAGTCCATGATGTTTTAGAATATAGAAGAATTTCCAGTGCCCAAGGTGATGTCTTAATTGCTTGTTTAAACCTAAAGATACTTGGGTTATAAGAAATACACATGACACAGACAGAAGCATCAAATCAGCAACAGCAAAGCAGCTAATACCTAAATGTAGGCATCAATAGTCAACACACAAATGTCTAGTCAGGTTAACAATGTTGAGATAGTTAGTTGAAACAGTTCCTTATTTCAATCAATTTTTTTTTTTTTTTTACTGTAAGGTTGAATGTAAGGTTGCCAGATAGGAATGTTGAGACCCCATCTGGTGGGGTTACTACACAGTCTGTGTACATACACACACATGCACACATGCACTGACGCGGTGGTAGAGTCTCACCCTTCCCAATGAACAGACAAGGGTGCAGGATGTAGCTATGGCAACCTAGAGAGAAGGGATATGATTTGGCAAGGCTTGGATTTGTTAAGAGCTACTGTATGAAGCCTAGGGCAAGACTTACTCACTCTTTCTCATTTAGATTTTGTGTGCTGATACAAGCGTAGGTGAGAGGAACACAAGGACTCAACATTTCCTTGTTCCCCTTCCCGTTTGTCCACCTTTTTCATGTTCTGTTTTAGCACTCTGTCAATTGTCAGGCTTCTATGATAGCCCAGGGTGATCACAGCATTTACTCCCCGCAATACAGTCTATAAACCTGAAAAAAGACTACTAGATACACTTACTTGCATACTTAATTGAATGAAATGAAACAATTCACACAGGAGGTACGTAGATGCCATAGAGTTGCTGTGACATCAAATAGACCATATAATATCCCAATCAAGCATATGTTAACATTTTGCATTGAGAGGAGAACTCCCAGTTTTGAATAGATCTTGCGTTGGTGTCGCTCAAAATTTTGATGGGCCCGTGTTTCTTTTCTTACGATTTATATATCAGATAGAAGTGTCAGTTTTTTGATTTCTGCCTCCTCTCTGCACTTTTTTGCATATTTCATGAAATCTATGTCATCATCTGTATCACAGACAGATGATCAGACTGATCTCCCAATAAAACGTGATGAAAGTTGTGCGCATCTAAATTTTAAATATCTTTTAGCAAACTCAAATTAGCCTCCTATGGCTGTTGCTGCTTTACAGGCTTGACGATATTGCTAGTTCCATAGATATTCTACAGTAGTCTAGCGTTTTATAAAACTGTCAAATGACCGTCAAATGATACATGTTTTTTATTATTATTATTATTATTATATTACTGTTATTTAAGATATTCCTTTTATCATCATGTAAGGCAATGAAAATCCAGAAGTCCATTGATAGAAAATCCCAAACAGTTTTACCATATACAAGACTTATGCAAGACCTTTCACTAATGTAATTTTCCTGATACAAAAAAGCCTGTTAGATATTGTTACAGTGTGAAAAAATTATATAATTATGTAAAATTATTCTGTATAGCACAGCCCTGCTTTACAGTATTGCTGTTAGCCAAGAATTAGTTATTCATATAACATCATGAAATGCACGTTTTCAAAATAGAGCATATAAAAATTTTGGGATGTTTTTCTACGTTCTTTCCTTTCTTGCTGTGTCAACCAGAGGTTCCATACAGTATGTTTTAGTTATGCCTCCTACACTAGTGTCAAAGGCACCACACTGTCTTAAGGGTCCTCCATTATGTTTATATTTGTGTGTATGGATATGTACATTGTTGTTTTCTGCTGCAGAATGGGTTAGTGTTAACCATTTAAACCTCTGTTCAGCACTAAATGTATGCCAATTTTTGAGCAGTGATTTAAGGGACCTATGCCTACACACAAGTGTGATCACAAACCAGCACCAGTAGCTGTACCTGTATGGATTACGCTATGTTACAGCTGTTTCAAACATAGGGACGTTTGAAACAGAGGTGTCTTTGTAGATGTCAATTCACAACCAATTACTGAGGCTAGCTGTGTGTATGTATGCGTGTATTTTGCAGACTTTATGCATGAATCCATGTGTGAATTGTTGTGTAGTACAGAACTGCATGTGCACCTTTTGGCAGTCACCAGTTATAAGAGCCCTGGCTCAGTTTCACACCCAAAAGCTTTGCTTGAATAAACTAAACAACTAACAAAATAAAGATTGCTGTCCATGTGCCTCAAGGAAAATTTTAGAGAAGCCAAAAGTTGCTGAACCACCATTTCCCATAGCACAAATGCTACTATCTGTGTTTTTACCTTTTGCAGAACAAAGGGTAGAGGAGCCCTTTGATCAATAGTGGAAATATACAATGCTGAAAAGCATTACATTGTCTTCCTTTCTAAAAAGAAATCATTCCTTTTCAAATTGACCTTGGGCCTTCAGAGAATTTGGGAGTTTTATCCAGACCCAGTTGAGAAAAGCTGAGTTTGTATGTGTGTGTGTGTGTGTGTGTGTGTGTGTGTGTGTGTGTGTGTATGTGTGTGTGTGTGTGTGTGTGTGTGTGTGATATTGCTTGGATCAAACCTGCAGTTTAACTTAATCATTTTAGGCCTATTCAATTTTTTGTGTTGTCAAATAAATAAGTGATTTATTCTCAAACTCAGTATTTATGATCCAAATGAAATGGTCACAAGATAATTTCTTTTACAGGGAGAGGCTTTTTGATTTCTCTGAACACTTGCTTCTGGAAATAAAGAAATGCAATCAGCAGTAAATTGCCCTGCAATGGCTGCATCTGTATAAGCTTTTAATTGCTTTTCATGCTGAATGGAAGGAGGGAAAGCAAAAGCTTCTTCATCCATAAGAATGAGGGACAACAGGCTGAACCTGGGAACTTTATGTCACCTCCCACTCTATCACCACTTCACATCTCCCTCCCCTGCTCACTCTCCCAACCTCATGCTCTGTACCTCTTTCACCACACATTAGCCATCATTTATCACCCTCTGTCATCCCATTTCACTGCTGTATTTTGTACTTTGTTTTGGTCCTGGAGTGGATGAAAACATGGATTGTATTGATATCTTAACTATACAAACCTGGTCTATCTTTATTTGTACCCACTCTTAATCCCCCTATCTCCTTTTCATTCATGTATTTATGTTGTCTTCATCCCACAACCACCACCCACACTCCATCCAGCTGCAACCCTTGTCTGCCTTCACCCTCTAGTTGTTTCCTGATTGGAATCCCAAAGCCAAGGCCAAGTCAATGGAGATGTATGGGCCAGCTCGTCTCATATACTGAGGAAATATAGAATCAGAGAACCAATCCCAGGGTGTCCTCCACTGTGTATGTGCCATGCATTTGTTTGTGTGTGTGTGTGTGTGGTATTTGTGGTATTTGTGGTGGTGGTTAGTTTTATATCAGTGACTTTCTGAATTACCTGGTTTCCTGTATCTTGGGCAAGAAAATGCACAGACTCAAACAGATACACAAATATAAATGCACCAAACACATGTACAAATTGTCCTTTATGTTTCTGAACACATGGATGCATGTATGCAAGAGCATCACTGAAATGAAAACGATTTATGACAGAGATTATCTGGATTAGGATTTCATGTAATATTTTTAAATTGAGTATGTGTTTAGGGATACTCTGTCATATCATAATTATTATTAGAGTCTATGAATATTGAAAAGGGATTTTCATTTTAATTTTAATTCAAAAAGTGAATAGCGAAACAAATTCAGAATTAAATGAAATGGTCTATTATATTTTTATGAGAGCACACTCATGTTTCACAGTTGGATCAACTTAATGTGCTTCCCATGACTTGTCAATCTCACTTAGACTCAAAGCTAAAGAAAATTTTGATGACTAGATTTTTGCTGACTGCAATATTAATATATTGATCAGATTATTATTCTCACTTAGAAATTCCTGATTAGCTTTACCAGAATAAATTCATAATAATAGTAATAATGACGCCTGGAATGCAGTATCAAATATAATGTGATGATGGTTAGAGACATGACAAAGTGTAATCAACATATCCCCTTAGGATCACCCTGTTGTACTATAAAATAACAGCAGATCAAAACTACATAACCAGCACATCCTACTGAGGTAGCACAAGAAACAGGAGTACAGCTTCTGTTGTAATGATTGAAACAGTACTAATTGCGTGCATTTCATTCTGTCTAACATTGCATAGATGATAGTAGCAGTGGTGTTACAGTTCTTTAGGGGCAGCTTTAAAGTGTAATTGTTTTTTAAGAAACAAAGTTGTTATTAATGTTCAGTCATTAAAAGTAATGTTCCTGTTTAAAGCAAACATCTGTATATCTGTTTCATTTTCACAATACATTAAATGTTTTATAATTGGCTTAGGTCCTCTGCTGCATTTCTGGCTAATGGGTACATCCCTGCACATTACACTGTGAGTGCTCAGATTGAAAGAGCCCCTTTGATCAGAAACTCACTGAGTGCTTGACCAGAGACAGAGGCATCGCAAAGGCGCCTCCTCTCATGAAAATCCCAAATGTAAAACTGCGAAGCGCTTAAGGATGTGAAATATAGCATGTGAATTCAAGGGCTCCACTGACCTCAAAGGCACTGGGTGAGAATGCTCCTATCAATGAGATAGGAAATGAATAGCTTAATGGTGGGGTGACTCACAGAGCTGGAGAGTGCTTAGTGTTATTCAAGGAGATAGAGTGTGCTCTGCTCTGTTTTCATCATGATGCAAAGGGGGGGTCTCGTGCAGCATATGGACCAGAAAAGCACAGCCCTGACCTTGGAAGACATATAGAGGGAGAAAGCAGACAGGCCAACTGGAGAGACCGGTCAGTTTGTATGCTTTATGGGGCCCGTCTGTGCCTGTACGTTTCTGTGTGGATTTCCATCGTGGCATAGTTTTAGTTATGGCAGCTGGTTTTGATGTGGTTTCAGTCTTAGTCTTCTGGTAAAGATGTTTATTAGTTTTAGTCAAATTTTTGTAAAATCTTATTAGTAAAATCAACAAAAACTAAAGACATTTTAATCTAGTTTTATTCATTGATGTGCTATTCTCATTTTCATCATACATTTTAAGTTTTTATGTCATCAATTCATTTTGAGGCTAGAGTTGTCACCATCTCTGTGTACAGTTGTCATGGTAACAAGTGTTGCTCTTTTCTACGGTAATACACAGACTGTTTCATCTAAGTCAGTTCCAAACTTTTTTGTACAGAACTGTTCTTTAATCTCATCTAGTATAGTTATTGCTGCTAGCCTAGCATTACTGCAGCTACATGTGCTGTTCACTGCAGAGCAGTGAGTCAGTCAGAAGCTGAATTCACTCACTTGATCACTAACACAGTTCATGGGGCTTAGTTTGGGACAAGAGGCTGTATCATTACATAACTTAAATGCTATGATTTTTGTCTAGCGAAACATCTAGAGGACGATTTAGATGAACCAATGACATTAATCCTGGTTTTTATTCACTCCACCTGTCTCCTCCTGATAACAGCACTAGAGACTGCCAACTGAAAGTAACATTAATGTTATCTTCACATCCACAGCACCTGATAGTTACATTAGCTCACCTTTTTTTAATGTTAGTGTTCTTCTTGCATGTTTTCGTAGTTTTCTCACCTGTTTGCCTCTCGTTGTCTAATTCTCAGTGGATTGTAGATGAATTTAGTCCATAAATCTTTTTCTTACAAGAGCAGGTGACGTCAGGTACTATTACTGACAGACACATAACTTTGCAAGGTGTTTCTTATTATTAGTCATACAATCATACAATCAGTGAAGCTGCTAAAACATTTTCTCAAGAAGAGAGAGACTGACATGACTGAGTTATTAGTGATAGTAATTGTCATAGTCGTAGTCATTACTGTTTTGTTTTATTTGTTGTGTAATGTAACACATTTCCTCATAATTCTTGTTTTTCAAAGGTTACTTTTTATTAAGTTATAGTCCTGATCTTATAGTGAAAAATAGGTCGTTAGTGAATATTTTTAATCTAGTTTTATTCATTGATGTGCTATTCTCATTTTCATCATACATTTTAAGTTTTATGTCATCAATTCATTTTGAGGCTAGAGTTGTCACCATCTCTGTGTACAGTTGTCATGGTAACAAGTGTTGCTCTTTTCTCGGTAATACACAGACTGTTTCATCTAAGTCAGTTCCAAACTTTTTTGTACAGAACTGTTCTTTAATCTCATCTAGTATAGTTATTGCTGCTAGCCTAGCATTACTGCAGCTACATGTGCTGTTCACTGCAGAGCAGTGAGTCAGTCAGAAGCTGAATTCACTCACTTGATCACTAACACAGTTCATGGGGCTTAGTTTGGGACAAGAGGCTGTATCATTACATAACTTAAATGCTATGATTTTTGTCTAGCGAAACATCTAGAGGACGATTTAGATGAACCAATGACATTAATCCTGGTTTTTATTCACTCCACCTGTCTCCTCCTGATAACAGCACTAGAGACTGCCAACTGAAAGTAACATTAATGTTATCTTCACATCCACAGCACCTGATAGTTACATTAGCTCACCTTTTTTTAATGTTAGTGTTCTTCTTGCATGTTTTCGTAGTTTTCTCACCTGTTTGCCTCTCGTTGTCTAATTCTCAGGGGATTGTAGATGAATTTAGTCCATAAATCTTTTTCTTACAAGAACAGGTGACGTCAGGTACTATTACTGACAGACACATAACTTTGCAAGGTGTTTCTTATTATTAGTCATACAATCATACAATCAGTGAAGCTGCTAAAACATTTTCTCAAGAAGAGAGAGACTGACATGACTGAGTTATTAGTGATAGTAATTGTCATAGTCGTAGTCATTACTGTTTTGTTTTATTTGTTGTGTAATGTAACACATTTCCTCATAATTCTTGTTTTTCAAAGGTTACTTTTTATTAAGTTATAGTCCTGATCTTATAGTGAAAAATAGGTCGTTAGTGAATATTTTTAATCCTAGTTTTCATTAACAAAATGAACACTGTGTTGGTATATATGTTTAAATGTTCATACCATCTTCTCGTCTCTGATTAGAAAAAGACAATCTCTGGCGCTGGCAATCTGTGACTAACGCTCAATATCTTAAAGGTTGTTGAGTCAGGCTCTTATAGTACATACAGTACCATAAAACAGTGTCTTTGTTTATGCTTCATTGCAACACTGCTTCTCAGTTTGACACCTCATCAGTAATCAGTAATGGTTTACTAAGGACTAGCAAATTAAATAATGCTGCTGGGTGAAGGTTTATTTTTCTTTCCTGCCAGCACTCTATTGAGAACATGTGTCAGTCACTGGAGACTAATATCTGATATTATGGCTCCATTAAACCCAGTAGAGATGCTCTGCTACAGAGGTGAGAAATACAAATTAGTGACTCGATGTTTTCTCTTTTTTCCTCCATCTCTTTTTTCCTCCTTCTTCATCTTTGATTCACCACACCTGTTAGAGGTGTGAAAAATGATTTACAAGTCTAATCTTCATGCCATACTTTGCCTCTGCCTAAAATACATCTGTCAGAAAAATCACTAGATAAAGTGATTATCTTTGGATATAATATTGAATTCTCAAAATCAAGTGTGACTTTATATTGCTGTTTTTTTTATCTTTTATCTTTTTTATCTTATATGTCAATTCCATATTTAATATGCTGCAACATGTGAAATATTTGTTAATATCAAGCATTACTACTGCAGCAGATAACCAACTAATGTGTTTTGATGATGTCTAATTTGTTGCTTGAAAATGGATTTTTGCACCTGGGCTCTGTCTGTGTCTTTACTTACAACAATGATCATCTTCATTTTCCTGTATATTTTTTTGGAAGCTGGTCTGCACTCAGGGTATTTATAGAAAGCACTGGCTACATGTGCAGATTAACTTTTAGGATAGCATTTCAAGGACCCATATTTGCATAATGTTGTAGGCAAAAATGCTGAATAGTGTATGCTTGTTGAATGGCATACGAGCTTTTCAAAGACAACCTGCACGTACCTCTGTTTAAACAAAGATTAGATTAACGTCACAGCCCCGAACCTCTTTATAATTTATGGTCACCATGTCTTGACTTGACAGTTTGCCAACTGTCCAACTATAACGATGTAATGAAAAACAAACTTTTTCCACCACCATCAATACAGGCTCCAGATGTAGTGCTCCTTGAATTGTGATGGGTGTGTTTGCTTATGTGCTTGTATCAGAGTTGTGAATAGACCTGCAATCAGAATGTGACTGGGAACCAGTTTATCTTGCAGGACGATGGCATTACTTCCATTAAACCAACCAACACCCACCTCAGTTATGCTCTGTTGTCTAAGGTGTGACCTCTTCTCCAAACAATACAGCAAATATTGTACATTTGTTCTGCTTTGATTTTCTTGGCTGTGTTGCTTTGTCTCATGTTTGAGGGACGTTGCACCACTTTCCTTTTTTCTGTAAGCCATCACTGTCAGACCTCTCCTCAAATTGAGGAACGTGTAATGACATATTTCTCAGAGGGTTGTATTTTTATGTTTTATGGTCTGATAGTGTTACTGCTTTTTCACTGAGTTTTCTGACTTCTATTTATTCCTCTCATAACCACCGAGCAAAGCAAGTAGATTGATATTCCCCAATATGCCAGCAATCACAATTGTTCTTATTGATTCTCAATGGTACAAATTTACAAAATTATGCTTCAAGGTGTTTTAGCTAATAGAAAAAGAGGTGCCCTGGCTAAAAGTCACAACCCAATGTTAAGGAAATAAAATGTGATAATTAATAAAGCAGTGCTTTTCAAAGCAGCCGGTAGCTCTGAAGTTCTTTATGCCCCCAGTTTCAGCCATGCCCCATTTTTCCACAATCTTTTGCTGCTCTCTTAGACAGCTGCACTTCTAGCCATCTGCCAAACTCAATGTAATTTATGTTGTTCAGTTCTAAAGAACTTTGGTGTGATATGCTGATCCTAAAATGATTGGAATGATCATGAATTATTTGAAATCACGAGATGAAAGGAGCCTTGCTGCCAGTCCACATAAATCAGGGTTTCATCTGCCGCCAAAAAATATGAGAGAAAAAGCAACACTGACGACAAGCCAGAAAGCAAACATGTTAAAAACATGCTGATACAGTCATTAACACTTTGCTACATAATAAAACCTTTTGATGGTAGAAAGAATAGGGTATAAGGTTTGTTAGATATAAGCGAGAAGTGTCAAATGAGTACAACAAAGGTTATGACTAGTTAGATAAAGGAGGTTTTAATTGAGATTAGAATTTGCTGAGCCCTACATTTGAATATTGAAGCCACTCTTCTGTTATTAATCAGTTCATACAAAGAAGTTGAAAGTGGAAAGCTTAAGATGGTTATTGCAGAATAGGCACACATCACACCTCTATCACAATGATTTAAAGTTATCAACTTCTTTTTTCACCCTGTACCATAAGAGAAGAATGGGTCCGCTTGGCATCGTACAAGATTTGGGAAGTGGCTCAAGTTTGTTGAATTCAGCAGATAAGCTTGAGAGGCAACATCTGATATGCTCAAAGTCGTATTTGTCTTAGAGAAATAAACAGCAGGAAATTGTCTGAAAACCTGTGCTACAGTGTAATATACATCTGCATAATCTCTGTAAACTGTTTGCATGTAAAGCAAATATGGAAAAGGAAATGCTGTTGCACAAACAATTTTATGTAGCAACACATGCAAATGTGAAAGGAGGGTCTGCTTCCTCTGCAGGGATGGTGTTTTAATTTTCTGGTCAGTGAGTGTGCGCATGCCTGTGTTTTCCTCAAAAAATATACTAGTCCTCAGCCTATTTCAGTCTCTGTCCCTTCTTACAATCTCTTCTTTAATAGTCTCTTCTAACCAAGCATCGTTTCAACATCTTTTTTTTTTCTCTTATCAGTAGTTCCTTATTCCCTGTCAACTCTTTGCTCACCAGTTAGCCACTGTGTTTCTTTTGGTGGCTTTTTGCAGGAATGAGAGGAGAAAGTAATATGACAAGGATGGTCTGTTGTGTGCATGAATCAGTCATGTTTCAATGCAAAAATAATTACTCTTATCAGACAAAGAATAAAGATGCACTTACCTGAGGGCTTAATAGAAGTTTTAGTCTTTCAGCCTCTCGTCTTTCACTGTCTGTGAAGCCCTCTCTCTTTTGCTCTCAAAACTGTATTCATATAGACAGCAGGGAATTGTGTTCATTGCACTGATTGCATGTCCTTGTTAATGTGTTTTCTGAATACATGTCTACAGGAAATGATACTTATATTGCTATTAAAGAAAACAAAACCAATCTATATTTGCACCTCATTTATTTTCTCCTCTGCTGAAGTCAGCTGGTCAGCATGTGACTTAAGTCAAGCTGAAGATGATCGTTAAGTGCTGTGATACTGATGTTAACTGACCTTTGTACTTGTGTCTTCTCAGGTACTGAAGTCTTCCTGCTCTGACACCGTAACTCCAGACAGACAGACTGACAGACTGGCTGATAGACACTGAAAGAGAAGTGGGCAGACAAACAGATAGGGGGACAGAGGGAGGTGAGTGAAATGAATATAGGAATTCATTCTTATCACTCAGTCTATATATCTCTGTACACTATATCTGGCACCCCATCTTGCACTGTACGTAAAGGGCTGCTACTGAGCTTAGTGGCTCATTGTTTACAGTGCTGCCCAATCGACCAGAAAACAAGAGATGCCCTGTAGCAGAGAGGTTGGTTCACACTCCTGCTGTGCACCACAACTGAGTGTGTATTTGTGGGCACAGGTGTATTTGCCATCAAATCAGGGGTTATTTTTTTGTCCAGCAGCTTGGAGAGTGACTGATGGGAGAGGAGTCAAATGTCGAGAGCCATTTTCAGACATGTGTTGTGAGTACATAACCACTGAGCAACAAGACTGGCAGGACAGATGTGCTTTTTTCCTCCCTCAAATGGAAACAACATACCATCAAATTTTACAGTTTGAGACAAGCATTGTGAGGGCCAAGAGAAATCCTTTATGTGGTACTACATGCAAACTAACAGATAGCACTCGCTCAAATTTTTGTAAAAGTTTAAATATTCTATCTCTACCTACAACCTGCCTGCTCACCTATTCTGTACCTATTTACATATCTGTACGTTTCTCATCTATTTATCTGAATAAAAACAAGCCTCATGTTCACCTTGTCTTCAGTATAACAGCTGAGCACTGAGGATGCTTTTAGGTTAGACACATCTTTTTGATCACAGTGGGTCGGGGCTATGATCTCAGTGCTAGCAGTTCACTCACTGCTTTGGTAAACTGCCTACTTATGTATGTAAAGTAGCTTTTATGCAATTCACCCAGTGGCCTTCTCTGCTGTCATCTCAGTGATAGTGTTTTGGGGTCTGCATGTGTGTCTTTATTTGCAAATAATTGATCCCAGTAGAGTTTTTTTTTTTTTGTTTGTTTGGTTTTTTTTTATTTGTTTTTTTGTTTTTCTCTTATGGGACTGAACTGGACAGAAACAGCTGCCCCACTGCTCCACTCCACAGTGTGCATGATGTATCTATACCATGTCTGCTGCTGCACAGTAGGATCTTAATGTTGAGCTGTGTGGCTTGTTGGTGATAAATCAATTTAGTTTTTATTAATGCTGCTGAAGGGATGAGTCGATGAACCACAGAAAATCTATACAAACATGAATCGACAGCTTTGAACATGAATTGACAAGAACCTTGATAAACTATCATTACTTTCATTTACCAAGCGAATATACCAAACCATTGCTGGTTCCAGTTTATAAAATGGGGACATCAAGAAACAGAGTAGTGTGCACATAGAGGCATGCGCGCGCACACACACACACACACACACGCACGCACATACATACACAAGCTGTGAGGATGATCCAGTGTGTTCTTGTGTCCATCTGACCACTCAGGCCTTCTATTTTCCATCTCTTCTTCTTTTTTCACACTTTTCCTGCACTGCCTTCTCCACTCTCATTTTTTCTGTTTCCTCTGCCGATTTATTTATCTTACTTGGCCTTCCATCACTATATGTCTTTGTTTCGTTCTCTTATTCTTGCTTTTTCTTCTCATGTGTCATTCCTTCTCTCTTTTTTTGCCCCTTAGCCGCAGTGTCCTTGAGAAAGCAGTGACTTTGCCAGTGAGCGCGGCAGAGCGCATCTCTCTCTCACTCTTGCTCTCTCTCTCTTTCTCTCTCTCTCTCGCTCTCTCTGTTGCTCTTGCACACACACTCACTGACGCTCACTCAACCCCCTGATCACACACACAGACACACACACACACACACACACACACACACACACACACACACACACACACAAAGACGCACACAAAGATGCACACATTGTATGTCCATAGCAACACTATCAAGCAGAACCTGCCCTTACAAGTCTCTTCCTTTAGTCTTTATAAATAATTCATCGCCTGTAACACTGCCTCTATTTTATGCAAATATTGACAAACCTATTGCAGAGAAAATCTCAGACCATTGTTTGCTGTTTTTATCACAATTTCTGCCCTCTAACTTTTTTCAGAAACCTATTGTAAATCATCAACAAACTGCTGATACAAGCAAATTATCGCAAATACATGGCATAATACAGCATTCCTCTAAATCAAAAGGAAGGCAAGGGGAATTGTTATTAATTTTTTTTTTTTTAATCAATTATTTAATAAATGTTTCTTTTAATGGCTGTTGCTGCTTGGCATTCAGATACAACAGTGACATGCTGTGTAACATAAAAGATGAGCTTGTGTCCTTTAAAAAGATAATCAGTGGTTAAATTTACTTCAGTTCTCACGGATGTTAAGATGTTTCAGAAAACAGAGTTTATTGCACAAGTTCAATTACTCTTCCTCAAGGTTTGTCACCAAACTTGGACAAATTGCCCTCAGGTGATTCTGTAGTTAGCCTGCTAACATGGTAATGTGATCCCCTCGTACCCTGCCCCTCATTAAAGGTGCCTTCAACTAATCTGTGATCATGACAGCCCATTGTCCCAGTTTTTCGTAGCTTTTGAAATATAGATGGAGTCTGATTGTCTGCTTGTAAGATGAGATGTTATAGTCTCTTGATGCTGTTTGTTTTCACTGGTCTCTGTTTTCCATTGGAGTTCAAAGAGTACGTATTGGGTCACCGCTTTATCCTGCTGCCACACTTTGTTTTCTGTTGTAGATCAGATATCTTGTGCTGAACTTGCTGAAGGACTATATGTATATATATGGGGCAGCTTTGTTGTCAGTGCAGCCCTGAATGTTGAGCCTAGATGATTATCAGATTTATATAATGCAGTACATAGATATGCTGTTATGTTCCAATGCTCAAAACTCTAATTTGTATTGTAATCTCATTTCTCTCATTGCTGGTTTATTTTATGTCATCAACATCCATGCATTTATATTAACTCAATTCACGATAGTATCTCAATGCTGCCTTGTTATTTTCTGTCTCTCCCTGACTATGTGTGCATCTCTCACTCTTCCTCATGTGTGTCCCACATTCAGCTGAAAATGCTTCCACAGCCATAGCGACCAATTCCAAGGGGACAAGTTGAGGCCGAATGTCTTTCTCACTCTCTTTTCCCTTATTTGTCTCATGCCTGGTTGAAATCTAATGCTTTCCTCATACACGAATGCAAACACACACACACACACTCAAGCACATCAGAATCTAAAAGCAAAGTAGATGTAGTTATTGTTTTGGCTCTTTTGTGTTCAGTTAAGTACTGATGTAAATGAAGTAACCTAATTACAGAGAAACACTAAACCTATAGACAGAACTGAGGATGAATTTCACTGATTTCTACAGTTTTCTGCTTGTTAGTAACCATGACTGTGGCATTGGGACCTTTGGCTATTAAATACGTTCACAAAAGAGGCTGCTGGAGACAGACTATTGAAAAAGATAATGTGAAGAGGCAGAATAATTTTAGAAGTTGCAGCTTGAAAAACTGGTAAGCACTGAGCTGTCAGATCTTAGCCTTTTAACGGGTTTGAACTGTCTGACTTTACTTTCAGTATTTTGGTGGTGTACATACGTTTTCAGGAAACTGCCTTCCTGAGAAGAAAGAGAGCATCAGTCATTTCAGCAAGTGCCCCAAAACAACATACTGTATGTTTGAGAAAATCCTCTAGTGGATGTAGTAATTATGATGGAAGCAAAGCAGGGAGTGAAATTGTGATGGAGTGACACATATGTCCACATATGGTTCATTTTGAGGTTTGATGGATGGATAGACAAAAAAAACAACTAACTTTTAACATAATCTACCAATGTTTGTTTCCAAATTCCAATTCCGAGAGGTCAGCATTATTTTTTGCTAAAGCATGACCATGATTGTTACATAACTTGAACCGAATATTTGTCATTTTAACCATGACTACTCCAACTCTTAACATAAAGAAGTATTCATTAGTATTCATTAACCATGAACTTTCACTAAAATTAAAAAATGCTTATATATATATATATATATATATATATATATATATATATATATATATAGAGGGAAGTAAATATCAGGTTTAAAATAAGTTGATCTCTCCTTTAATCTTGAATCTTAATCTAAGCTTTTAATGGGGATGGCCTAGAGCAAGAAATTCTCCTGAAGAAAAACTTGAAATTTAAAAGTCTAGGGAATTCAGGTTTGTGAATTCCTAATAACTATTAATTATTAATGATAGGACCCATTCCTTTGGCAAGGTAACGTTTGTTTTAGAATCGATATAAAACATTTTGTAATTAAGTGTGAACAGGACAGCTGAAATGAAAGACCTCGTCCCTCATGCCCTTCTTTTCCTTCACTGCTTCTCCTCATCCCTTCTCTTTGTTTCTACCTCTTCTCTCTTCACGCCCTCTCCCTTGTTCATTCATCCTCCTGCCTCCGCTTCCTTCCTTTCTTCCTTCCTGTCCCCACCTTTTGCCCTTCATCCATTTTTGTCCTTCTCAGTTTCCCATGGTCTTCGGCTTTTCCTCCACTGGTTTATATTTCTTACTGTTTAGCCATCCTCGTTACCTCTCAGACGTCTTACCTCATGGCTCCATTACACTTCTCTAAATCACTCACGGTACAACATTCGAACCCTTTTCACTGTCTCTCCTTCATTTATTTAATACAGTTTTCGCTCTGCCTAACTTCTCATTCACCACCCCTCCACACAAACATATGATTTTGCACTTATGTCCCTCTCTTCCCCACATACTGTAAACCTTTTCTGTTCATGTCTTCCCTTTCACTCTCTCCATCCCTAGTTTCTAACCTGCCTTACACTTTTTCTCGTTCTCTCCCACTATACACAACCATCAATCCCGCCCTTCCTCTCCTCTCTTTCTCTCCTCCCATTCCTTCCTTTCTCCCTCTTGGCCTCTTTCTTCATCTCCCCTGAGTCAGGGAGACAGCCAGGAAGGAAGTGTGTAATGAAAGGGCCGTATCGAGCACACTGCCCAAATTGACCTGGGATGAATAGAGTCACTGATCAGCTCCTGCTACAGCACTGTAGATGAAGAAGTAGGGGGTGGAACAGAAAATAGACCTGGCTAGTGTAGCACATAGTTTCTGACTCCTGCAGACAAATTTAATACAAAACATGGTTATTTTGTCTATCTATGGATCAAAGTGTACAAACACAACACTGTATGTGTGTTTACTTAGGATTGCATATAGAACTGTTATCTGTTGTCCATGAGCTTTATTTGAAACAATAGACGAGTACAGAATAATAATGATTTTTCTGTTGTATCTTGCCTAAAATTGACAGCTGGCAAAGTCCATGAATTCAGTAATTTCAGCTGAAGATGGGGGACACAATCTGCATTCAAGAGATTTTCTCTGCTGCTTGAACAGAGAACAAGAGAGACAGACAGGCGAGGTAACAGTGAAATTTGGAAAAACATTGAAAAACAGGAAGAGACAGAATAACAGGACACATGCTTCCAAGTCACTGAAGTTGTTTTAGTAATACCCAAAACATAATATTATAGCATTCCGAGTACATTCTGTGAAATTAATTTCTTCAAAATACTGATCTTTTGATGTAATTTAGCTTTCATAATGTATCTCACTAATCTGCTCATCTGGCACCACCCACCATGCTGCTGCTTTTATTAATGAAAATTGACAGAGAGTGGGACACATCCCTGGTATACTAAGTAGTAGGCTACTACATATGTGTTGTTGCTAGCGTGCCTTTTTCTAATGTAGAGTAGAAGCCCATTAGGGAATTAGTTCACATCTGGACAGCCCTAGCTGTCCTCATGCTCTCACAGCACAGTAATTGGGAGGGTTTGAATAACATTACATCAACAGCAACTTCTGGCCTCAATTCTGAGAGACCTGTTTTGATCTTTCTGTCACCCACTTTGGCCTCACCCTGACCTCTAGGAATATAAAATATTGGATTGTCAGGTGTTGTGATGAGATAATATCCCCGTGCTTATAACTGTCCAACAAGAGATTACCCTTCAGTAGCTTCCTTCTAGCAAACAGTGGTAGTCTTTTCCCATTCTCCTAATTTATTAACTGGCCATTGATACAAATAGACCAAACCTCAGGTTAAAATGCATCCTCATAGATTTGATTTTATACATTATGCTTCTTTCTTCCTGCTTTTTATCTCTATGTCTCCTTCTTCTGTCCCTCCCTAACACTTTTTTTTTTTACCTGTTAGAACCATTCATTAATTCTACTTTGAAATAACTCATATGCTGGTCTCCACTTTTATGCATTTACCTGTTAATTAGTCCTCGGAATCAGTCAAAGGGAAAAAAAAGGGAAAAAAATTAGTCAGTAATTGATAATTGTGCCTGCTGTGTTTTGGTAATGCTCCATGCTCTTTATTTATTTTTTTGTTTGTGTATTTATTTATTCATTTTGTCTTAAAAAATTTAGTAGGAAGCAGCAATGCCTCACTTTTTAGATAAATTTGACAGCTAGTGTCTATTTGATTCAATGTTTATAACTAATTACATATGCAGGAACCTGCTCAGACAAACACACAAAGGGCTTGGACTGTGTTGGCAAACTTGCTTAGCAGTGAAGATCCTTTCAGGCAGGATTAAGCTGCTAAGTGTCAATGGAAAAGACAAGTAGGCCAAAGACCACTGGGATATCACTTACAAGTCAACAATCAGCTTCAGTTTGTGTGCTTGTATGTGTGCGACAGTATGTCAAATAGGTACAAAGAAGTGTGTGGTAGATTATTTGTGGAAAAACAGAGGAGGAAACCAGCAGGAAGCATGCAGACTGTACGCACATTCACAAGTCTTCTCACAGACTATGGACTGTGGAGCCACGGCAGAGCCCTGGCAGGACCATCTGTTCCTGCTGAAATCAGCACAGCAGGAACCTACCAGTGCACACAAATACACACACAAACACATACACACACACACACACACACACATACACTCAGTTGCAGCATGCTGGCATAGTGATAGTCTATTTATTCCCCACGCTGACGCAGGAGAGTACTCAACTGTGTGTATGTGTGTGTCAGTTAAGTTTTCAGTTAAAAGTAAGGTAACCCATGAAGAGGACAGGTGTACCTGAATGACAGATGCCAGAGAGATAGCATTAGAAAGCACTCAGTCACAAGTACATTCATCTATCCTTGTTAGCCTGTGACCCAAGTCTCTTCAGTCTGACTCCCCATCAGCACAAACTGCACGCACATACTGCTTTCTGCATTTTAATAATCGACTGAGGGGAGTTACACTCCCATGTCAATGTTATCTGTTTCCCTCCCAGAAGCAGCATCAGCGTTTTCTCTGCTTTCCACCATCTCATCAATATTCTCTGCTCTGACCTCCCCTGGCCTGCACCTGGACCCTGTCAAGACATAAATATAGTATAGTAATTTAAAACATACGCAGGGTAACAGAATACACAGGATTTCATTTTCATTTACAGTTATATTTGATGACATAGCCACAGGAAAGCCTATCCCTACAAATACAGAGACAAAATTGGAAATTGTAACTAAGGGGAGCTCATCAGTAACAGAAATCAATGATTTTCAACAAGCTTGATCTAAACTTGTCCTGTGTTTTAATATAGATCTCCAACACATTTCAATCAATAAAGCAAAGCATGATAATTTATCTTTTATAAGCTACTTAACAGGGCACCTACATTTGTCCACTGGATCAGTCTGCATAATGTATGGTGTATACATGTTTTGCTTGGTTGATATTTTCATTGTGCTTCCCATTTCTTGATTCTGGGTTCTGAAAAGAAGCAAAGATGGTGGTAAAGTGGTATTCATTTGAACAAGTAGGAAAACCGTGGAAGAATATTAATTTATAGTCAATCATATGTGTGTGTGTGTGTGTGTGTGCGCGCATGTATTTGTGTGTATATTGTAGACACGCGTGCGCACACATATCTATATATCTTTATATATTTATATCTATATATGTGTATAAGTATATATGTATATATGTGTGTGTGTGTATATATATATATATATATATGTACATGTGTGCGTGTGCGTGTGCGTGTGTGTGTGTGTGTGTGTGTGTGTGTGTGTGTGTGTGTGTGTGTGTGTGTGTGTGTGTGTGTGTGTGTGTGTGTGTGTGTATATGTAAGATATATAAAGCTATGCTGGGCAATGTCAAAGGATAGGTTGTGAAGAGAGTATTTCTTTGCAGCTGTATCAATAGGAAATAACTCACTTTTGTTAATTTCAATTTGTATCAAGATTTTTGATGAATGTAGGCAAGGGAAACAGGGATGGATAAAGGCAGGATGGAAATGTAAAGAAAAACCTACATCTCTATACCGTTTTCTAAGTATGTGTGAAATATGGGGGTTAGAATGAAGCACCTTCAAAAGGGTCTCAGTGGCAATTGCAAATAACAATGGACTTGAAGGACAACCACCTCTTGTAGAGCAATAAAGGTAAATAAGAATACTTGGATTGATTATTAGTCGGTCCTGACTGAGGCTCGCAGAAGGAGAATAGAACAACTTAATCCAAAAAATAAAATTTAACCAGAAGCCAAATTTCTCCAAAGTATAGAAAAGATCATTTCACTCCACTCTATTGAAAGCTCTCTCAGGGCCTAAAGATATAAAAGCCTCATGGGTATTAGAGATGGAGAAATTGTAGACTGTATTGAAGAGATGTCTGAGGTTGGAGAAGGAATGCCTGTTTTCAAACAAACCCTATTTGGTCTAAGGAGATAATAGAGGAGAGAATGGATTCGCCAGTAGCTTTGATAACAATTTAAAGTCAATGTTCGAAAAACTTATTGGGCAGTAGGAGGTGCAGAAAAAATCATCTTTGCCTTGTTTTGCGATGAGAAACTGGAGGCTTGGGAAGAGTTTGGAGAAGGCAACCAAACCTGGACATTTCCCCCTCAGTAAATACAATGTAGCTAGTCTACATCCACTATAGTGTCTGCCCTCTCTAGTTCCTCTGGATTGGGAGGTAGCATACATGTCATCCGGCTGAGATATGTGTTGCACTAACTTAATCCATTTTTTCCCCCGATATTTGCGTTTAAAATCTCCCACAGCACTGATGCAGACACTATATCACAAGTTCTTAAAATAGATGTCCATAGAATTTGGAGTGAGATCAGATATAACTATACCGTCATGTTTATTGGCAGATACAGATGGAAGTAGTCTGTTAACAATCCAGAGAGAATGAGGATGGAGAAAAAAGTCATATTCGCTTTAAAAAGGGTTAAGGAAAAGAAATGGCCAGCCATCAGAAACAGAAAACTCCTTCATGAAGGACTGGATTACCTTGGCAGACTTCGGAGGCATACAAACACTGGAAGAAGAACTGAGATCCAACTGAGGATTAAGCCAGCAGTTAAAGTTTCCTCCTAATATTAAGTGCTGTGATACATATCAGGGAGTTCTACATAAATACTTTAAAAAAGGGCATCATCACAATTTGGAGCAAAAATGTTAGCCACAACTATGCAAGAATTATGAATCTGCCCAATAACTATAATGAATCCACCATTAGTTTCAGAAATAACATTTGAATATACAAAAGGAATGTATGTATTCAGCAGAGCTATCCTGCTGAATAAATCTTTTCCTTTGTATTAATATATGTATATAAGTATATAAGATATATACTTCAATGCCCGTTAATGAGGGTACTGTTAGATGAGAGCTATGATGCAAAAGATAAAACTATCAGATTAAATGTCCCTTTCTAAGAATAACTATTAAGTATTCATGTTGATGCATAATGAATAATGTTGGCATTGAGTCACCCCACCTATTGGACAGTAGGTAGAGGATTAACAATACACGCACCAAGGCATGTTGTGCACAGGAAAACAGCAGAATCAGATTTTAACCTGCAGAGTTTTCAATGGTAATAAGGCAGTTACAGAAGAAAGATTTATGTGCTATGTTTTCTGGATTTTTTTTTCAAAATTCTGTAATTGTAATAAAAACATGAAGGTACTATGTTAGCATATCAAAAGAAACCATAAAAATCACAAACAAATAAGAATGACAAACAAAATTGAATGCGACCATCCAGGTCTAATTTAATACCAGAAAGACAGAGACTGAGAGGCTGAGCAAGGAGTTAATCACAGCAGGAAAACATAAGAGCCTAGATAAATTGGAATAGACCGAGTGCATAAGTTAAGATCGGGGGGGAAATCAGTGTGGTAGTAGGATAAGTAATCGCTTTTGTGCATGCATTTTTGGAAGAGTCAGAGTGTGTTGACTGTGTGGCTGAGGAAAATCATGTTCACTTATTCATGAAAGAGATCTGTCCATCTATATTTGATATTTCTCTCAGAATATTTGGTCATTAAAATTTGTTTTTTCTCTCCTGTTCCTGAAAATATCAATAGATTAAACATTTATAAAAATTTGTTTCAAAAGTCTAGTCTGCCACTGCTTAAAATCAAAAACCATGGGATAAATGTATTGAATATTATACCAACTATAGTGTTATGAAGTATTGAATTATTTATGCTGTGCTTTAATTCATCAATAGAAAAAATAGTTTATAGTGACTTAAGACCTCTAGCTAACAGAGAAGCTAGTACAAAAATATCACTAGAAATATTTTCAGTAGTATTTACGAATAAATATGTTACAAAATGCAGTATTTTCCTGCAAGTTGTGAACAATTGTATCTCAAAATATTACCTGCAAATTTGTAGAATTGTAGGAATTAATTTTAATTAGTTAATTTTCATGCCTGTCACATGTAAAAGTCTATTCTGCAAAAAAATAGGAAAATTAAAATTTTACATCAAGAAGGGAAAAAGGACTGCAAGAAAAAGACAAAAGGGAAGTATCTCTGATGTAATGGTAGAAAATACAAAAGCTCAATAACACTACAAGTATCAGAACCACAGCTCAAACACCAACATCTCATTAGAGTCCAATCAAAAGTGAAAGTTGTTCTCTGGTTCTCTTTGGTTTTCTTTTCTATTAGGGTGTGGAATTGCATTCACCTGGACTCCCAGGTGTAAAACAGTTCCTCATTAAATGGCTGGAATGAAACCAGCAGGGCTTTGTGTTCTGAGAGCTGGAGTTGGGAGACATGGTTTTAAATGAATGTGTAATGCAGTAACTGGCCTATTCCTTACAGTGTTTTCAGGTTGCAATCAGCAATCAAGCTTCCAGTTGTCACACTGGTTAAGTAATCTCCATGGCAAGAGCTCAACATTAACATTTGGTAGAGGAACAGACAGAGAAAACAAAATAGAGGAAAAAATGTCATGGAAGAGAAAATTGGAGAGAAAGGGGGGCAGCCAGAGACGAGAGCGAGAGGGAGAAAAAGTAGCTACAAATGAGTATAAATTCTGTACAATGTATACATGCAACTCTTTAAGCTTAGAGAGAGATGCAACCAAGAAGAGACCGGAAATAAAGAGAGCCAACAACACACAGCTGCACCATTACAGACATGTGGTACATGCCTGAAACTATTTTGCTGGTGTCCTTTGTTCTAATATCTGTCCAGCATGTGTGTGTAGCCTGCTGCACAGTCCTGCATAATGAGACATAATGCAGGTAATATCTCCAGCATGATACTTCCTCCTGATCATATCTCTATTATATGGGCTGTATGATAAAAAGAAGGAGTAACAAGTGCATGGACGCTGTAACCTTCAATAATTAGTTATGTGTCTTTATTACTTTATGGCAGCTCTTTTCTGTGCAAGGTGTATTGGTGCAGATGTAAACATACGAATCTGTGAGCAGGAAGAACATTTTCTTTATGTGCAAAACACAACAGTTTTTTTTCTTTGTTAGCATTTACCATCACAAGGTCTGTAAGACATTTTACAAACTAGCTTCTTCCTCTCACTAGTTCACTAACTTCTGTTCCTTGCAATCTGTCGCATAGTTTGCTTGTTAATTGCTCTTTAATAACTGTTGCTGGTAGCTTAATAACCCAAGGGTTGGTTCCTTGAGACTGTTACTTTGTTTTCCGTTCTCCTCACATATCTTCCTATCGGCTCTCAGTTTATCAGGATATTCATTGTCAGTAAATCTAAATGCAATCCATTGTTTTGCTGAAATGTTTGTAGTGCTTGTAGTAGTTGATTATTTGCCTTAATGAAGTGTGAAAATGGTAGCAATTTTTTTAAATTCAAAGTTCATAACTACTCACTATCTAAAAACAGTTAGCCACTTTTCAACCATTTACTCTTGTGCCAGTAAATGAAGACCCTCAAACCTGCTTTATCTAGCCCAGATTACTCTCAAATTATTCCAGGCTCTACGTCAGTCAGCCTGTTTCCAGTCTGTTGAAGTCTAATGCCTCCATATACAGTACAGTAAAGATGTTCTCATGACAGCAAAAAAAGTACAGAAATCAAAGTCATAAGAAAATAGAAAAAAAAAAAATAGATGAGGAAATGAGATGTGGTTAGGTTGGAGGAGAGATGGGACTTGAATAGCAAACGGGGGTGTTTATGTGGGAAACAGGGAAATGGAAAGAAAATTTCAAAATCTTCATCTTCCATCAAAATTCAAACATGTATTTTTAGGTTTTTTTCCCCAGCAGAAAAGAGACTACACTCATCTTTAAATCTCTCTGCTACCTCTTGTTCAATCAAAAATGAAACCTCTCAGTTGTTCCACCTCTATCTCTGTCCCTAATTCTCCCCATCTCTGTTTCCCTCTTCTATGTTTCTAATTGCTTGCCTCTCCATCTGTCTCTGTCTCCGTCTCTCTCTCTCTGTCCCATTGTCTCCCTCCAGTAGAGGACTAGCAGAGCAGACAGGGCAGACCTCTCAGTCAGCTAGCATCTGTTTACACAATGCATTCTTCTTCACAACAGAGGCGGTTAGAGAGAGCTGTACAGGAGCGTGATTCTGCATCCATTCTGTTTATTGTGCACCACCTGGTCCTAAGAGTTTCATTATTTGTGTTTGTTGGTGTATGTGTGTGACTGTTTTTCAAATTCATTACCACACACTTTTGCAGATGTTTTCCCAGATGCAAATATTATGGCATTAGTAACCCAGGAGGCAGCCGCATACAAGTCAGTACTAATATAACACACAGGCTACTCATATACTCAAACAGCCATTCAGGTGTGTAATGAATGTTTAAACATACTGGGTCAAAAAATAGCTTTGGTGAGGATAGCCTGCATGAGAACAAAAATACCTTACAGAGGAATAGTTATGTGAGAGGAAAATCAACTCTCAAGCTCTGAAATAACTTCAAAATACCACACTGACTTTGCTTCCAGAAATATCCCCCAGTTATACCAGCTCATTGCTTTGTAAAGATTAGCGTCATTGTCGGTCTGCATTGAGATATCTGTAAAGTTCTTGGTTAAGAGAATGAATGAGTATGACATGACAGCAGGGCAAGACCTAGAATCAACGCACAGACATGCAAGAACATGACCCCATCACCCTTATGAAGGGTCCTTTTTTTAGGACCCTTCATAAAATGAGATCTCCCCACTCTTCATCTAACAACAGTCGCGTATTTTATCATCTGGCACAAAAATAGCTTAATCTCAAAAGCGAACAATATGGTGCAGGCATACAAGTTTCAGACCACAAGACCTTAAGTGCCAAGTAAGTTATGTTAAGTGAAGTTAAAACTGGAAGAATTAGCTGTTTAATCGATTAGATGATTGAAGGGGCAATAATCACCAAGAATTTTCATGGTCATTAGTTATGCAAAATATTTGATGGTTCAAGACTTTTGGGCTGTGGTAAAATTGTGAACACAAGGTATGCTGTAAATTAATTGCACACATGTAGGTGGATATTACAGACTTTCTCACTTTCATTTTGCATGTAGCAAAGGAAATAGTAGAGTAGAATATGTGGATTGATGTTCAGTTATACTAAATAAGTCAGTGCTGGTTTCGGACTGTGTGTTTGTTCCAAACTTTGGCAGGAAGCTTTTTCCAGGGACAGGACCCAAGGCTTTCTCAACTGTAATCACGCTACAGATGGTTTTTGTAGTAGATTATTCGTTTTTTTGAGCTCTCTAAAACTCCCCTAGATTAAAAGAAGATACCAGTTTTGTGACAATAAAATAATGAGGTGTTTTATAATTTTATAAAATACCAGCAGATTTAATTTTGGCTCCTAAGTTAAAATGTTCCTGCAGTTATTCTGGTATGTAACCAACATTTAATCAGAGGTACGCTGACTGGTGAAGTTATGATCGTGTGTCTTGAATTTTGGTATGATAATCTAATTGCACTATTAAGCAGAACACCAGAATTCTAAAAGGGGAAAACTTTGGAATAATAAGCTCCTCCAACACTAATTACCACTCTCTCTCTCTCCCTGGCTTTTGTCAATCATCTGTCTCCCTTCACTTTTTTGATTCACCATTCATCTCATTTGATGGTTATCAGATGAGAAAGGTATAAATTGCTACTTAGAGCCATCTCAGCAAATTCCTCAGTTCTGCCATGTCTCCTTCAGCTTTCAGTCAGTTTCCATTCCTCATATTTTATCCTCTCCCCAATTCCTTTCATCTTCACTGCAAAAACAGGATGTAAGCAACCAACTCAGCGCAAGAAGTAGAAGGATACAGCACCTCTGCGAGTCTGTGTATCTGTGTGTCTCTGTGTTTTCTCTTCCGCATAAAATTCCCGGAGAAATAAATTCAGTAACAATTGGACCTAACTGAGGCAATGTTGGTGATGTCCATGCACATGTGTGTGCACATGCTAATGTCCATGAGCCATCACCAGTGTTAATGAGACACGGCTTCTGCCAATTTCCCCCGTTCCTCCTTTCCTTCTCTGGAGAAAAACACACAATTCCACTTTAATGGCCCACCAGGAAGGTGTGAATGAGAGTGAAGAAGAAAAACAGAGAATGGATACTGGTGGGAGGTGTAAAGGAGAGATAGAGGGTGTATACAGAGAGAAATGTAATAATTGGTCAGTGACGAACCAAGGAAAAAAAGCCACAAGGGGATTTGTGAACAAATGGGCAGATACATTTCGCACAGGCAACATGCAGCCATGCATATGAAAACATGGTCTTTTTAGTCGCCCGCAGTCACGGTGGGAGAGAGGAGGATGGGCAAACTATAGGCCACATTTTGTTGTTCTCCAGAGGCAGGGCTTCATTTAAGTTTTGATTTAAACAGTATTCTATTTAGTTTATTATATTTTGAAACCATAGTGTACGCCGTATTTTTGAGAGTCATAATAGAGAACAAAAGGGAAGGAATTGTTGGGGTTGTTTATCATTGAATTGCCTTGATAATGAGAATCGAATGGGGGCTGGCACATTGTTATTATGCTTCTTGGCAGGGTATTTGTGTCTGTGTCTGTGTTTGTGTGCATGCACTATAATCATGTGCATACAATCCTAAGTGGCCAAGATGTGATGGAAGAGAGCACACCCCTGCTCTGGTGAAGAGTGTGGGCTGTAAGGTAACTGGCAAAACACAAGGGCATAGACACAGACACTGCTGCTGCCAGGTGTGTTGAGGAGGTAATTGTCAGCATGGCCGGCCAGCGGCCAGCGGCCAGTGGTTTTGAGAGCCAGAGAGAAAATGAAGAGCAGCCTCTGGCGGAGTCTGTTTGCCTGAGTGGCCAGCTCAATATCTTGCACTGTTGTTTATCTGATTCCCCTCTGTCCCCTTGCATGGTTTTGTACTCTCCTTACACATTCACTCTTTCCCTCTTGCCCGCTTCCCTTGTCCTACTTGCTCTTGGTCATGCTCATTTCCATTTCTCTCCATTTTTTTCTATCTTGTCTCTTACTACACACTGTCTCTCCCTCTGTACTCTCCCGCACTTTGTGATTGTTCTCCCTGGATCCTGCTGAGCTTTCACTGGGAGGCTGCAGCATCACAACTATTTAATCCTCCAACAGGTCTACTCCAGTAGAGATCAACAATCACATATGTGTTTATCTTCTGTGTCTCCTGGACATGGGTTGTCTCAGGGTGATGAGATACTCACTACACATTAGAGACTTCATTATTTATCAGCTAGAATGTAAAGAAAAGAATACTCTAGTGATAGTTTTGCAAAGTACAAAAGCAGAGAGATTGAATTTTTCCAATGGATTGTACCTTGTGAATATCTGTAGTGTTTTTCAAACTAGAGTGGTACCTGCCTAACTTCTAATTTCTCGGGGACTGTAAGATGTTACTTATGAAAATCCAATCCATTAATGACACTCTGACACTAATGTGTTTAATATTTAAAATGTATGATGGTTACAGATCTTAGACCAAATGTCAGATTTCCTTGTTCATTCATATTTTTTGTCACATCCAGAAAATGAAAACAGTTGGTATTTCTGGCTTGATTAAATCATCAATAAATTGGTACCCAAAACTTTATGAACATTTTAAGTCCTTAAATTGAATATCAGTAATGAGCATTTTGATCCGTAACAAACTACCTGCCGGTTAGAAGTAATTACTCCTTCCGTCTGCAATATTATTTTCTTCATGAAAATATATTTTTTAAAATTTTGAATCTTTTTTTATCTTGTTGCTTTAATGATATTATATAGCCATTTAGTTTTGTTTTCATCTCATCATCATTCCACCTTCATCATGTAAAAATTCTTGTGATGAATATAATCTGTCACAGTTTTGATTCATGAAATTAACACCACTTTTTAACTTTTTCTTTATTTTTCTTACACCTACTTGAACAAGCCAACCCTTGAATCTGGCAAAGCTTTAAGAAATCAACTTACGCACTCTTGTTTGAACACACGCAGACATGCAAAGCTCTAGAAATGCCATTGCTCTGGTTTGAGTGTGCCCAAATGCATCTGTGTACTGTCAGTGGTGATACTGTTGACATTTCATTTTGTGAATAGGAACGTTGTGTATCTGTTCACCTCGGCTTGCTCTGCACTGATAAAACCTGCATGTGTTTTTATAGCAACAACAGTTGTTTACAGTACAGAGCCATAAGATGAGCTAAAGCTAGAAACCACAAGTAACTTCAGTAATCACAAATTCATTATAACGAATTTACTAGTTTTGCTTTATGTGTTCAAAGTTTGTATGGAGCCACTGCGTCCTTTTTTCAGCATTACTTTATGGTCACCTCTGTCCTTTTTTTCACTGAAAGGAATAAAACTAGGAAAAAAGTAGAACGATCACTCCTAAACTTTTATTAGAAGGGGCAATCTGCAGCACAATGGAACAGCTCGAGATTTGTCAGTCCCCTTTCTTTATGTTTTTTCCTTTCTCCCTGTGTACAGTTTGTCTTGAGGTGAATTGGTAGTGCTGCACTGTAAAACACAGTATGTTAGAGTAAAGCAGAAATCCTGTTTTCAATGGTCCTTTTATGAAGTGTTTGGAAATCCCATGTGTATTAAGGATTTTTAAAGTTTGGACACACTTCTAGGCTCACTGTGGTAATATTCTCCATTAAACAAATTGTGTATATAATTTACTATATATACTCTGTGCTTTATATAAGAAATATAAAAGTATTCTCTATTGGGTTTAGTGACACACTCATGTATGTTTCTTTATATCTTTATTCAGAAAAATAGAGGAGCATTTCGCATGTAGTCTGTTAACTAGCTTGCTTGTATGTTTGTGTTAGTGCGCGTGCGTGTGTGGGTGTTTCTGTCTGTCTGTGTATGAATGGAGGAGGGTGTGTTAGGCTTAAGTGTGTAACCCAGTGTATGAAAACAAGCAGATGTTTGTATTACATCCCCCTCCCTCAGAACCCTGCCAGCTCATGAAAAATGAATGAAGGCCTGTGTGTGTGCTAGTGTGTGTGTCCACATGTCTATGTCCACATGGGTTGATCAGCAATTCTGTCAGATCTTTTTCTCAAGGGCAGGAACTGGACCCCTGCTGGGAAAACCATGTGTGTGTATGAGTGCGTGAGTGTGTGTGTGTGAGAGAGAGAGAGAGAGAGAGAGAGAAAGTTACAGGGGGGAAAATCAAGGTGGCATTGGGTTCTGCAGCGTTAGAAAGATGCAGGTTGAGTTAAAGTATTTCTTACAGTGTTCGTTAAGTTCGTTATGAACTTATTTCTTCCTTTTTGTGGAAGAAGACGAAGCAGCACTGAAATGTTCCCTTGATGCTTCCTCCTATAGTTGTTGGGGAACTGATTAACCTTTCATCCTTTTCTCCTCTTCCTCTCTCTGTTTCCCCATCTCTTAGAAGAAGAACCTCTCTTAGAGTGGTAGCCAGAGTGACAGAAGAGCACATGAAGAGCAGAAACGGTGTGGCAGCACCATCCTGACCGATAGCCTTGCTTCTGCACCCCACCAAGCGCCTGGCAACTCTAGCAAGCGGGCGTCAGAAGGAAGGAAACGTGTGACTGCTCCTCCTGCAGGCATGGTAATATGCTCTCTATGTTCAGGTGCTGATGTGTTTATGTTTGTGTGCAGTTGTGCACATGGATACTGGTGGGTTATCCACAACAGAGTACAGGACCTGCCTCCAGACTGTGGGGTGTAAGAGTTCAATCTGATAACTCGCTCTAAACATGACAACAGAGTTTGTGCGTCAAAGAAAGGGAAAGGTAGACACCTGATAAGAGCTGCTGCAGACGTTTTGGGGGATGGGGACTATGCATTAGCATTTGGGAAACAGGAGGAGGAGAAGAATGAAAGAGAGGGAGGATGTTAAGAAAAGGAAGAACAATGAAAGGAAATAGAAGAAGACAGACATGGAGGGTAATGGTGAAAAGAAGGAGATTGGTGATTAATAGAGAGAGAGAAAAAAGAGCAATTAGTTTAATTATTGTTCTATATGTTTATCTTCTCATTTGGTCCAAAGATATTGATTTTTTTCCCTGTCATATCCTCATAATCCTATAGTAGGACAACTGTAATTATGTATGGAATAATGTGTAACATAACATGGAGGAAAGATGGTGCATTTTCACTGATCTAATATGAATGCTGAAAGAGTGCAGAAATGAGGCTTGTTCTTTTCATAACAGCACAAGAGGCACGTTAAGCAAGGAAGAGGTTGTGGTGGACTGTTTAGGGGGATGAGAGGCTGACTCAAAAGATCAAAGTGAGCCATGGAGGGAGAGAATGTCAAGTGGGGGCAGATAAGATCGTAAAAACATAAATGATGGACAGAAGCACGTGAGAAGAAAAGCGGAAAGGATATGGAGAGCAGAATGGGAGGTGGAGAGAGAATAAATAGAGGAGAGAAGGGGGGTTAAGAGCTGAGAGAGGTAGAAGTAGAGAAGAAGAGAGACAAGGGATTGATTAATGGTCTTGGCCTGTGACAGTGGGAGCTTTTCCCTGAGGGGGGAGCATAGCAGAAGATGAATTATTAAAAACTAGAACATGAGGAAGAAGGAGGAAAAATGAGCACAAAAAGGAAGAGAATGGAAGAGTGGTTTGTTAGGGAGGATGGGAGAATGGAGGGAGGACAAGAATAGAAAGGAAAGGAGGATGGGGAGGAGAAAAACAAATGGCTGAGAGATTGAAAGAAAACAAGATGTTGCCAAAGGTGCTGAGGTTGGACTTTGCAGAAGAGGGTACATGGTGGAGCTCATAAATAACCAAGGGTAATGAGACGTGTGTGTGTGTGTGTGTGTGTGTGTGTGTGTGTGTGTGTGTGTGTGTGTGTGTGTGTGAATATGTGTGTGTGTGAAGCTTGCAAACACAGTTCTGTGATTAGTCTTGAGTTACGGTGATGCAGCAAATACTGTAGGTGACCTTGGCGAGGATGTCGGCGTGTAAACCACATTAACCCCAAACAGCTTCTTTATCAACTTTCCTCTGAGCTCTCTGGATCAAATGAATACACATGCCCACATGAGTACACATTCAGGGTTAAATATTTTGTATCTCTCTAGTTTGCTGCATAGTTTGGTCCTTGTATATTTCATCATTAATTCCCTGCTCTGCTTCTGGGGGATACACTGTAGAGGTTGCCAAGTGGTAAGTGTTAACAATTTTTTGTTTTCAGTTCCACTACTCATACTGCATTGAATGTAAAATGCTTGGTTGTACGATTAATGGAAAACGTGACTAAGATTCTTTGAAAAAAAAAAAATCTGTAACGTTTAAAAAGCTTCTGTCAAAACAGGAAAACATATTTCATTTGACCATTTTCCTGCACTTGCACACAACATCATTTTAATTTTATTTTAATGTGTCCTGCTACTTTCCCTCACATCGACATGTCCATACTCAATACTGTACTATAATATCGAGAAGCAGAGCAATTTCAGCTCATCTGCGGGCAATAAACCTTTTGAACCAACCCGGAAGATTACTGGGAGCAAAGGACATATATTAAAAAAAAAAAATTCTCTTCCTTAAGTGCAAAGGAAAATGGGTACTGTAGATTTGAGAGGCTGGTTATTGGCTAAATTGATGACAACGGACTTTAACGAAATGTCATCCCCGCTGAAACAAGACGAACTATCAATTTTGCAGATGCGATGACATGTTCTATGCATTGCCCTGTTGTCTAGTTTTTATCTCGTGTCTATCAGGAGAGTTGGGAGGTCTAGATTGACATGGACAGACTGTTTGTTGTATTGCTGCTAGATCATGTAGCCATGGTTGCAATTTTCTTATATATTCCAATGTATGTATACACTGCTATTGTGTGCGTGTCTGTGACTGTGTGCATGTGGTAATTTGAAAGACAGTGAGAGAGAGAGAGAGAGAGAGAGAGAGAGAGAGAGAGAGCACGATATAACAGGATAGTGGATTGTGGTGGGCCAGTGCAGATAAATCACAGGATGAATTTTTAATGCAATCTCCCCTTGGCTGCTGGATGTTACAGAGAAGGCACTGAGTTGTTGTTGTTGTTTTTTTTTTTTTAAGTTTTTGAATTTTCTTTTCTCAGTTTCATATTGGGCTAAAGATGTGTGACATTTTCTCAAACACCACTTCTAACATGTTTTTCCTTGGTATTTATAGTTGTTGATTTGTTTTTCTGGGTTTTGGTATGGTTTTACTGTGAGGGTGCTACAGCCTGTGTTGTCAGCTTCAGTACAAACAAACCTTTGTTTGTACCTCAGCAGACTAAAAATATTAAAATCCGTTTTCTCTTTATCTCTCTCCATATCCCTCTTCCAATTTCTCACCTCTGTTGCCCCTGTGTGTTTACTTTCTGAGCCTTTTTCCACATCCTCATCTCATATTCTCTCTTCACAGTGCCTTGTTTTGTATGTGCTGTCATCTCGGCACTCAGCAGGCACTTAAGGCACTTGACTTACTACAAGTAGAAGCACGCAAACATTACAGGCACAATGCCTAAGCACACACACATAAAGTACAATTCTCTCAAATTATGCTTTAAAAATAATAGGTAATAGATTTTTGTGAAAAGAAATTCGTCTCTAGCAAAGACATAGCTGTAGAGTATCCCTCCAATCACAGCTGATATTGCTCCAGCGAGTCTTGTCCTTGGCATCATGTCATGTAATTTATAGCAGATGGCCACAGAGAGACAGGAAGAGCCTGAAAGAGACAGGCGGCAATGGAGAGGGAAGTCAGTGAGAGGGTGCATGTCTAACCACAACACCTTGAACTGAAATGGTTTTACTGCAGGGCATTAAGGACAGAATGGGGGGTGATGGGTGGAAGAGATGGCAGTAATGTGTGTGTGTGTGTGTGTGTGTGTGTGTGTGTGTGTGTGTGTGTGTGTGTGAGTAAGACACTGTAATTGATTGTATGGGTCATATGTGTCTATATCATTCATAATTTTAATGTTTAGGGTATGTATAGGATGTATGGAAGTATGCATTGGATTTTTTGCTATGGAGTTTTCTTCGTGTTGGTGTGTGTGTGTGTGCATTAGTTCAGTACAGAATGAGTTGTAAATGCTGTGTAATGTGATTATGTAACATGGGCCTGCCAGCCGGTTGGCCTCACTGGACCATGAAATGGAGTGTAATTGGTAAGTGTGTGGTCTAAAAGCACTATGCAACAATGGCATATGAAGGTATACACACACACACACACACTACACATAGGGCAGTGGGCCAGTTGCTTGCAGACAGCTGGGATTTAACAATTAAATATGTGCATGTCTGTTTCTGATCCCTGATAGGTGGAGAAAATCTCAGGCATCCGTCTTTTTGCTTCCCTTGTACTGATTCTTTGTATTTTATATTTGGCTCTTCACAAAGTTATCAGTTGTTTTGAATGTCTGAGCTTAAGTGGAGTAATTTTCTTTGGTGCTAGATGTTAAATTCATGGTGAAACTGTGAAAATTGACTGACCTGGATGGAACATTGCCATGCCAAAATGTGGGCCAGGTTGTCCAGGTTATAGCAGTGCACTATGATAATGTTTATCTTGGACTTGTGAGTTACTTAATAATGACATTCATGCGCTGAAAAATGATTACTACATAATCCCATTGATAAAACAGTATTGATGATAACATCAGTAATACTTCACGGTAGCTTCACAAGCCAGTGAAGTTTTTATGCCCAGTTTTGTGGGATATCTTATCTTGGAATATAAAGGGGACCATGAGCAGACAATCTGACAGATTAAAAACCCCAGAATAGCCCGTATAGATGGATATTTCTGACTTTCAGTGTACACTAATTTAAGTTTTACCTTGAAACAAAGTGGTTTTGATAATCTGGTTAAACTGTTGGCTTGTTTACAACCTGTCTGATCATGTAGAAATGTTTCCGTGTTTAATTTTCTATGGCCATTACCATAATTTTCAAAATGTGATTCGAGTTTCGTATGTTGAAGAAAAGACATCTGAACTTAATTTCCACTTCCAAGGGCCAGCATTAGGTCAATGTGCTGAGATTAGAGAGTCTAATTTTATGTTTGGGCACAGAGGGTTGTTATACCCATATGGATAGAGATCCCAAGTCACTTACCCATCATTTGATTTATTTTGCTCTCACTCATACGCTCACACATGTACTCATAGATTGGAGAACATATTGTGCGACTGACCCCCAGGTTGTGTGGCACTCAGAACGAACTCAAGGACGACCACAGTGATCTGTTAGTACAGACTGGGTGTGTGTCTTTGTGTGGTAGTATGTACTGCAAGGCTTTCTTACATACCAGACCATTGTGCCAAAGCCCTGATTAGAGCAACTTAAGGTGCTTCAATACAGAGCACTTGCAGCATAAAAACAGATACCCACAGTAGCTTGGCTACAGTCGCTTACTTATTGTGCCACTTGTCTAAATGTCACCAATATTATCTGGGCATATGGCCTAGGGGGGTCGATTCCTGTGAGTGAGTCTCCCTTAACTGCTCTGATTTACATGGTGAAAGAGCGGCAGGGCAACAACTCCCCCACGGTCGAGTAGTACCGACAAACGCACATGTAGATACATAGACACTGGCAGTGTGGTTTATGGCTGCAGAAGCTCGTATTAGCAATGGCTCATAAAGTCTACGACTGTTGGTCTGTTAAACACTGCTCTGAGAAGGAACGCAAGTGTTAAAGCCAAACACTGCATTGTACACATGCACATAGATGCATATGCTCATCAGCACACACACTCACAGTTACACAGTTATCACCTTTTTAATATAATGCAATTTGTTTAAGCCAAAATATGAGCCAAAAAAAAACAGGTAAAAAAAATCCCTGTATCACGTTTGCAGAAAGTAAAAATTAATCATAGCTCAATAAAGGAACTGTTCAGTGATTTTTTTATTTATTTATTTATTTTTTTGCCAACATTTAGTGGGATTGCTTTTTATTTTTGATTAATCTGACTAATTTGCAGAAAATAATTAAATTGCAGTCAAAAAAAAGGGGGAAAGAGGAAAGTAGGAAATCCTCATATTTTAGTTATTTTCTGCCAATCAAATAATCTTTGCTGCATTTGCAATGTGGAAAACTGTATTTATTTATTTTTTGTCCTGTTACACATGTTGTCCCCCTGAAGAGGGGAGGCTTAATTTTTTTTTCAGCAGATCCTTCAAAATAGTAATGAAGACCTATTGAAAACAGCATTTCAAGGCACACCATAGTATCGATTGCTTGAAAATGTCAAGTGAAGCCGGGCACATAATGGTGATCCAAATAAGTCCTGAGGATGGATAGAAAAACCCGGACAGGTTTTTAATACAGTACTTGCATGTTCTTTTAAAGTATCTAAATTTACTCTGTGTCACTCCAGTTTTCCTTGCCAATGTGTTGGAGATACACAGTTGAGTCCCAGCGGGAATGAAGCATCTGACCCTGCCAAATGTTTGTGCCACACTGTACATACTGAGCTGCAAAGACTGCGAGGCTGCAGTTATTGTGCAGTGCTTGTCCTCCATTCTGTTAATGGCTTTATCTTACTCACTCTGGTGAAAGAGAGTCACCAGCTCAATTAGAATGAATGAATAGGATGAAGTGGGTGTGTATTTGTGTGCATGCGCGTATGTGTGTATGTGTAGGTGGTCCTTGGATTTCAAGGAGATTGATAGTAGCACTCAAGCTACACTATCCATACTGTGCTGAAAAGGTCATCTCTTTGCTCTGTGTGTGTGTGTGTGTGTGTGTGTGTGTATGTGTATGTGTATGTGTTGGTTATCATGTGTGTTTCACTTCAAATAGTTGTGTGTGTGTGTGTGTGTGTGTGTGTGTGTGTGTGTTATGAATAAAGGGAAATGTGGGTGTCGGAGATAAGCAGGTCTACTCATATTGAACTGGGTTATGCACCTCCCTATTATAGGCTCCCCGGCATAGTGTGATAACCTCTAATAATCAGCAATGTACCTTATCTTTTATACTTAGATTATCGAGTGATGATGTAAACAATAGCTTGTAATCTTAATTGTTTTCTCAGATATAATATTTTGATATTTCATAAACAAAATGGAGTAAATAGAGAGGAGAGAGAAAGTGAAGTAAGATATGAAAGGCCTGATAAAGCAATAAACTGAGGGAATTACTATGAACTGATGTGTTCTGACAAGCATTGAAATATAATAATTATCTGTTGTACAGGTATTTCTGGCACTAATTATATAGTTGCCCCAAATCATTTACACTCTTTACATATCAGCAAATGTTATGCTTTTGATGATAGATTATAATGAACTCTCAATCTACTTATGCTTGCAGAGGGTTACCCCATCATTTGTTTTTTTCTGTAGCCATTCACAAACCCTTTTCTATCATGTTTACATGTAAATTTGGTTAGGTAATATTTAATGGTCACATGTTTAATTAATCTGTAGCATAAAGTGGTTTCCATTTAACACTAAGCCATATAAACAACCACCCACTGAAGGGCTGTGACACATGGAAAAGTGTAAAAGGCCAACATACAGGGTGTTTTAAGGTGTTTTAATCTGAATGCACAAAAGCTCAGGGACCCATCTGGGAGGTTTTAATTGCAGAGTGCGGATCACAAAAGCCACACTTATACCTGCTTCTCTCCTTCATCTCTTTACTTTTCCATCTATCTTTTAAATTCATCCTTCCCTGCCACAACCCTTTTTTGACCTTTTTCCTGTTTAGAGATGCAGTACTGTTCCCATAGCCTTCCACAGCGGCCTTCTATTCTCTTCCCCCTTGTCGTGGCCTTTCTATTTTCTGTCACTTACTCTTCTTTGTGCTACCCTCCTCTGCCTCCCACCTCATTTCCTCCTTCCATGGCTTTTCTCCTTACACCTCACAGAGAGTAAGAAGGAGCAAATGAGAGAGACTGAAGAGCTGACATGAATTCCCAGGGCCAGAATGTCTGTTTGAATTAGCACAGGTGGAGAGGATATCTGGGTGGTGGTCAGATGAAAGTCTGATAGCTGTGTGTGTGTGTGTGTGTGTGTGTGTGTGTGTGTGTGTGTGTGTGTGTGTGTGTGTGTGTGTGTGTGTGTGTGTGTGTGTGTGCCAGGGTCTGTGCTATTAAATGGGAGCTGTCGCTGAATTAAGAATTGATTTCTTTCCCCTAAAAGAGACACATGTTCTTTCTACATGAAAGCTTGATTTGATGTAAACAACTGTGGGGTGTTTGTGTTCAGGTATATGTGCATCCCAGTGTTTGAGTGTCCCCAATGAATTTGAATCAGCATAAATTTAATGTGCTTTCTAACACAGTTATTTCTCATTCTCCTTTCCCTTTCAGAGGTCCTTCCGTTCCTTTAGTAACGATGATCGCCACGTCATGGCAAAACACTCCACCATCTACCCCTCCTCTCAAGAGCTAGAGGCAGTTCAGACGCTGGTGTCCACCGTTGAGTGCGCCCTCAAACACGTTTCTGATTGGCTGGATCAGAGCGGTGGCGACGTCCATAGCCAGGTCGACAGCCAACCAGCAGACAGCACAGAGGAGGATGACCCTGCCAATGATCCCAGTGATGAAACTGAGGAATCCAGTGAGAGTTACAGGTAAGTTAGAGTGATACATGATAGATCTTCGACTAATAACTATTTTCAGTATCAATTAATCTCTTTATATTTTTTTTGCAATTAAGAGATTAATTATTAATTCTGTAAAATGTCAGAATCATGATTTGATACAGAAGGTGACATTCTCTTACTTGCTGTGTTTGAACTACTGTCCAAAACTTAAGTGTTAAAGTAATATGTCAACAATTGTCCAGAGGTAATAAAACAGCTTACCAACATTTCTAAATTTCACTAATTGATACATAGAATCTTTTATATATTGTTTGTTTAATCCTAGCAAGTGTAAAAGTTGTGGTTTTAAAGGGAGAATTACGTGCTGACTTACTTCTTGGCTGTGAGCTGTGACTTCCTGTAGTCTTGTCATCACACTAAGGTTGCTAGGCACCCAATGGAGACCTCATTATATTCAACTCTAAAAAAACAGACTTGTTTGATAAACAAAGTGTTTAACAACTATTGATTTTGTTGTTAATTAATTGTCTGATGATTAATTTACCGAGTAAGTGATTAATAGTTTTAGTACTAACGCATATTAGGGAAGTGTTTTTCATTACACAAATTGCATAGTCTATACACTCAACATTTTTCATGACAGTCTGAACACACCAGTGAGAAAGTTCTGTGAGGACTCAGTCCCAGACAGCAGAAGCATGTTTGGCTCCAGAGGAAATGAATTTAACTGCTTGACAACCTCTGGGCACAGTTTCCATGGTCGCCTATCTCCATGAATCTTTTTATAAAGGGTTCACTACTTCTCATTAAAGTCTTGAATTGCCTTGTCAGATCTTATTTTACGATGTTAACTGGCAACTTGGTTTTATTCTTTTAATTACACAGCTACTTACCACAGTGAAATCCATGATTTATTTTGAAATATTGTATGTTTTAAATGGTATTATTCTATTATGTTATTGCATGGGGTGAAGGAAGCCTGCAACTCCTTTTGTTTGAATGTCTCAACTGAAGAGAGATTGTAATTGTAATTTTCCTTTTATACTATTTTTCTCAACCCTCGAGAGCCAAGCATAGATTTTATTGTAAAAAGGATGCCTTTTGAGTTTTTCAGCAGGCAAAAACCACGTAAGATGTGACTGTTACTTGTGGTATATTTCCCTTTAAAAACAGGGATTCCAGCGGTGGTGGCGTGCTGTGTGGAGTGATGAGGATCGGTCTGGTGGCCAAAGGCCTCCTGATCAAAGGCGACATGGACCTGGAGCTGGTGCTGATGTGCAGAGACAAACCCACACAGACACTGCTGGACACTGTCTGTCACAATTTACCCCCACAGATAGAGGTTAGAGACACATACACACAAACACACAGATCCACAAATACATAATACACAAATACATTCATTCAGGCACATAATGCTGCTCCCCGTTCTATGTCATTTGTTTTTTCTAATATACTTCAACATAAAAATGCTGCTGACAAATGCACAATTGCATCTTAGATTCTCAATGAAAGCCTCAGTGACATCATTGTTTGCTGAATTAAATCCAAATAAGTACTATTTTTATCACACAATCCTCTCCACTGTCAGAGTGTATAGGTTTATTTGTAAGTGTAGAGGCATTCGTCATGCGAGTTGGCATAAGTAGGCAAGAGACAGCAATACCGCCAAGTGAGAAGCAGAGAGATGTTTTAGTATGTATGAGTCGGTTGTGATTAATACTCTCTTCACAACGTCAGGGTCATGTTTCATCATTAACAAGCCATTGACACAGAATGGCGTTCCTGACGTTCATGCACACACGAAATGAAAGAACACACGGTCACCCTCAGCACACAGAGACTGCACACAAATTTCAGGCGCAAACATACAGGACATATTTTTCCTCTTTTTTGTACATGCTGTGACTTTGGGCCTTGTACTTATTTGCTTATAATGAGATGTACAAATTGAATGTTATTCTACTTTTTCAGTCATTCTGTAGCTCCTACAGTCCTACAGTGTGTGTGTGTGTGTGTGTGTATATATATCTATATATATATATATATAGATATATATAAATATATATATCTATATATATATATGATAGTTACTGAGTTAATTCTGTCCCTGTGCTTCTTCTCAGCTCATTTCCTTAAGCACATAAGTGATGTGAGAGAGAGAAGGCCAAAAAGGAAGAGTGTGCGTGCGTGCGTGCTTGCGTATGTGTTGTGATGATTTTCCCATCAGCCATCTCATGAATCCACTCTTTTTTTTTATCACTTAGCAGGAACTACAGGCAACTGCATTGATTTACATTGATAGCCTGGAGGACAACCTCACACTAACAATAAATGCCATATTCTAAACCTTGACCATTATCTCAACCTAGATCTACCCCTTCTTTTTTCTTTGCTCCAACCGGATGGTGAGTGCCTGTAATGACACTGTATGAACAGATTTATTTCCCAGCAATACACACAAAACACACAAACACAGTCAATTTGTAAATAAACCCAAGGCAGCATTTCTAGCTACAGCAAAGACAGCCACATACACTTGCTAGACAAAACCCAAATGTTTTCTTGAGACCACTACATGACTTATGTTGTGTTTATTCAACATTTATAGTTGGTTGTTACTTCATATTTTTTTATGAATTTGTATGTAAACCTATTTTTGCATGAGGGTTCCTGTGTGAGTTGATACGTGTTTATTTGTTTAAGTGTCTTGGTGGGCCCGAGTGCATGTTATTGCATGAGATTCTTGTAGTTGTTGCATGAATGTTGCAGTGATTGCTGTCCATTTAGTTTTTGTATGCATGCTTTATATACATGTGTATCAAGTCACAAATATGGCCACTGCGTAGACTAACATCAATTCAATATTATCAGTACATCTAAATTCTTCCCACAGAGATCAGCAGTAATTAATTGCTTCAGAATCAGGGCTGAATGAAGTGTAGCAAACATACAGACGGACAAGTTCATTAATGACTATGTGACATTTAGAAACAATAGAGGGAGACGTGTAAACAGTCACACCAGGATTATTCCAATGAAAATTCATTTGGAGGATTAGAGCATCTATCAGCTTTCATCTTTCACATCTAATGTTTTCTGTTCCTTTATCTTCATTATATACATCTCAAATCCTCTCATAATTTGTTTATATATATGATATTTTTGTTGTTATCTTTGTTGGGTACCTAATTATTCTGTCTTAAAATATTGAAGTCAGTGAGTAAACTCTATTTTTATAATTTGCCTCCTTTCTACTGTATCATACATGGGCGCCAGGTTTATTTGTCCCTCTATCTTTATGAGGGGCTTTAAACTTTTAATATCTTGTACATGTCCTTGCAAAAAACTCAGTGCCACAGTCCATTTGCCTTTGTCATTTGTGTAAGCCATACACACAAATATGACTAATTTGCATGAATCCGTGTTTTTTTCCCAGTGTTACGTGTGGACAAGCAAGGTAGAGATACTGCTCACATTTAAAATTGTTATTTTAGCTCAGGATATCAGTAACATCCTGTGGCCCAAAATAGTCCCATTCAGAAATAGCAGTTGATATTGGATCGCCAAGACAGTTATGTCTCGCGTTTTTCTGATGTGTGTTTTTGATTTCATAATTTTTCTCCTATTACAATGATGATGTTGTTTCTTCGTCTTGAGACAGCAACAGGCTGAGATTTACATTCTCTTCTCTTCCATCTCTACCCAGTCATTTTGTGACCTTGGCCTCTGACCATCCACTTATGTCTGTTTGACACATGACAGAAGCTGACAGAAGAGAAATACGAGGTCACAAGCTCCTTGCCTGAGGCGGCCATCTTGGTACGAACCACAACAGAACCCAAACTCACGCTGAAAGTTGCCCTCACCTCACCAGCCATGAGGGAAGATGAGGAAGAGGAGGAAGAGGAGGAGGAGGAGGAGGAAGAGGAGGTGGAGAATGGGGAGGAAGGAGAGGAGGAGGAGGAGGAGGAAGAAGAAGTGCAGGAGGAAGAGGAGGAGACAGAGAAGAAGAATGTGCGAGGTAGGAACTCAAAGATAGGAAAAGACAGACTCCCCCCATATACACACACACATGCTCAATTAAATTCTATATTGTATATGTATATTTTTCTGTGTGGGACTTAGTATGTTTTCATTTCTCTAAACAAGAGGGTTGACCACATTAACTGATGCTGACACAAGACACAACAGGTACAGGACACGACACGAAGCCGAAACTAACAGGAACTGTCATGTGTTCAGTCTAGTAGCAATCCTCTGTCCCCCACCCCCTCTGTTTTCACGGGTAGCAGGAACTTGTTATAATTGGTTGTGGGAGGTAGGACAGGGAATCAAGGCCAGCAGGCCAGCGAAATCAATAACCAAGCAGTAGCAAGCTACCCATCCATCCCGTGGCTGCCATCCAAGTAGACACCCTGGTCTCAGAGAGAGATGAGAGATAGCTTGAAGGTTAGCCGTACATCAAGCCACGTGCCACAGCAAAATGGAGAAGACCACCCGTATTCCCTCTTCTCACACACCAAGAAGAGCACACAGGCATGTGAATCTGTATGATCAGCCACAAGGAGGACGAAAGCACACACTCAGACATATATTGTACTGTATTATATTGTACTATTGTACTAAAGATAGCATCATCATCATTGGAGGTTGATAGATGTGAGCCAGTTAGTCTAATAGGGTCACATCTTGAAAGGCCCTTAAATACTTGTACACATTACTACACGCATTGATGGGCACAATTACCAGTGTTTTGTTTTGTTTTTTCCCTGTCAGTGCCTTTTCTTTTAAAACTTTGACTGCTCCTGGCCAATTAGCAACATATTAGGAATAGATTAACGACACTTAAAGTCATGCACATTGACACAGTAAAGACTTATTAAGCATAAAAGTTATCCCCTAAAGCAAATAGCCCCAAAGCTATTTGCTTTATGATTCCTATGTGTGCAGAATTTCTCAGAAAACTCTGGTTATTTAAATGTTGAAAGCACAGTCTTCCCTTCTGATGGGATTTCAGGTCATCTATATATTGATTTAAAATAGCGCCTGGTAATCTTATCTGTCATTTTTATTAATCACGATGTAAACTTCTGTTGCTGTGTTTGATTTTATACATTTCACAAGATTCCAAACAGTTAAATATTTGATTGAATAAGTTGTACTTGTGTGTATGCGCATATATTGCATGCATACATGCACTTTAAGCCCAGAGACTGCTTGCTGCGTTTTGTGGTCCAAGAGGGAGGGAGGGTGATGTGACAGTAAATTAGGGGAGACACAACAGAAAAGTGAATTTTCTAAATGAGACAGAGGGAAAAGACGGACAGTAACACAGGAGAAGATAATGATAACAGAAGAGTGCTGAGTGAGGGAGCAGCCGCAGAGTGCTTAGAGTGAACAGTGGGAGAACAAGTAAAAGGAGAAAACTATAATGATCCACTTGCAGCGGCGTTTTCCCACATACAGCTGGGACCACCCTGACAGACCTCGGGATGCAGCATTATACATCACACAGAAACGCACATACACACCACTACATGCTTTAGTCAGGGTAAGGGCAATGATGCCATGATGGCCGGATGAGTTCAGGGGTAAAGTGAGGCAGATGTTCTCATGATGCTACACATGAGACACATTTGAAATTTCCACTGAATTCCTCTTAAGGGATGGATTTTCTCTTAATGGGAGCGTGATAAGGAGAATATTTACCTAGTTTGTGATTTCATAGAGACCCAAGGGACTCTTTAGTGTGTTTTATTTACTTTCAGTAGCACTTTACTTTCACATAAAAAAACCTTTTTTGAAACCCCATGTAACCGCATTCATCCGCACACAGCTTCGTCTGATTCAGCTCGCCTTGCATATCATAGGCTTTGTACTGATTCTCACAGTGGGAGAATGGATGAGAGTGTAGTAACTAAACCAGTCTAGTGTGTTGGGCGACATGAATCAAATACTCTCACATAAAAGTATAAGAATGCTCCTCTTTTACCAACCGTGATGATCTGACTAAACCCTGCCTTGATCCCTCCTGTGTTGTGTTCGTTTCAGACTGGGTGAAACTATCACAGATTTTTATTTATTTATTTTTTTTCCAGTTCTACTTCAGGAGCGCTTGATTCTGTGTTTACCCAGAAAGGGTTCTGAATTGCTGTCTCTGCACCATTTCTCTATGAGGCTATGAAATCAAGTGCACCTTAAGAAAAAACAATCTCATATTTTGACTCCTGCCTGGTGCAGACTGGATCAAAATAAATGAAAATTCTTGTCAAATACATAAAGGTGAGATTGATTTACCTTGCTGGGCGCAGTGAAATGACTAGATACGTCTTACCAATGCCCACACACAGTAAATCAAACACTCCTTAGGTATTTGTTTGGTGTATGCCTGTGGGGGGGCTCTCCATCTCTACAAAGTTTTCTCTTCCCTTGTGATCCCGGTTGCTCTCCCTTTCAATGAATTGTCAGTGACAGATGGATGTAAATGACTCAATCACTGTTGAATAGTGTGTGTGTAACTTTCAACACTTTCATGTGGAGGAGAAGCAATGCATCCCGTGTACTAAGGATGCCAACATGTGATGCAGTTAACACGTTAGACTGATCACAGTGTTGAAAACGACACACACTTTAAAGAGTGAAGAAGCTTTTATGAGCATTCATCACAGATCCATGAACTGTAGAGAGTGAGCACTTTCTACAAGGAGGGGGAACAGCTTTATGGCATGAAAAGCACCTTGTATGTACCAAAATATCCATGCATGTGTGTGTGTATGTGTGCACTCACATGCAGCTCTCACGTGGTTGCATACATTCACACACGCAAAAAATTCAAACACACACACTCAGACATGACGTGTGTGTGTTTTACATTCTCTATATTTGGGTTGTTATTGTTTTGTGGCAGTGTTGGGTGCTGCTGCGCAGAGAGTGGAGGCTGAGGAGGAGGAGGAGGAGGAGGAGGGGGAGGTGCTGGATAGACACAGATGTCTGTTGGCCCTGGCAGCGCTGCGACACGCCAAGTGGTTCCAGGTCGGCACCCACTCACTTCCTGTCTTCCTGCCCGATGCTTATTGTAGCCTGTCGATTCACCCAAAGGGAATATACTCATAGTCAGCCAATATTGTGGTGCTTATTATGCCCACTCATTTAAGACTAATCAAGAACAGATGCAAATGTGGAGAAACCACAAAAATTCTATTAAGATACATTTTAATGTATATGTTTGAATTATCGCAAACTATGTGATAAAGGCAATATGGCTCGATAATCTAATGTTTTCATGTTATATCATTTCAAGTTCAGTTTGCAGGATGCTGTTTTACAAGATCACGAACAAAAAATTTGCAAATATCAAAAATCACTGACAACATTACTTTCATATTTCTCTCATTTTTTATAACTGTATATGAAATAGAAAAAGGAAGAATTTGAAAAAGTATCGTAAGGCTACAAAAGCAATGGTTGATATTTGTTTTTCTTTTGGCTAGTATGTGAGCCTGCCTGCTCTGTACAGTATGTCAATGCCCCCCTTTGATTCCTTTCCCATACCCTTCCCCATCTGTGTCCCAGCTCACTTACCTTACTGACGAAGAATACCTACAAGTTTAGAATATAGGTATTTTCTGAAGAAGACCTAAAAACATGTTAAGTCAACAATATTCAAATGATTAGCACCTTAAACATTATTCAGAATATTCCTTCTTTGTGGGGAGGTCAGGCAGAGTTTCAGACTGATACAATCACTTCATTGAGACTGTGCCTTTGTGGTGTAAAGCAGGTTATCTGTGTGTTTGCATAAAAACCACTCCTCCTGTGCTCAGTTTGTTTCCCTTCTTCCCTCTTTCCGTTTAATCTTCCTTCTTGCCTCCTTCCATCTCTTCCTCTACCCCGCTCTCCATCCCTCTATATCTCTATCAGGCCCGAGTGAATGGGCTGAAGTCCTGCGTTATCGTTCTCAGGATACTTAGAGACATGTGCAATAGACACCCCGTGTGGGAACCTCTCAAAGGATGGGTGAGTCTTTTGCTGTAATTACCTGTGTTTGAGTGTTAATCCTCTGATGTGAAATGGAAGTCTTTAGCCCCCTTGAACCTTTATACATTTTATTGTAATATTTTGATTTTTTTTTTTTTTTCCAATTTGCCTCCCACCACCCGACTGTAACTAAAGGGTCACATCCTTATTGAAAGCGGAGAATTATACTCAAATGTCATCTATAAATGAACGAATTTACCATGCTGAGTCCAGTGAACACCATAAAATTGTCTTGTTAAGAGCCGATTGACTTGCTTTCAAGCTTGTTAGTAAGGAAGACAGATATGTTCAATGACAAAACGAATAAGTGTATTATGAAAATAAAACATTGAGTTTTAGTAATTTCAACACGAGTGTTTTTTCACATGGTTTGATTTAAAGGCATTCCTTATTTTATATGTTTATTGTTGCATGTTTATCTTTGCTGTGTGTGTGTGTGTGTGTGTGTGTGTGTGTGTGTGTGTGTGTGTGTGTGTGTGTGTGTGTGTGTGTGTGTGTGTGTGTGTGGTCATACAGCCCTTAGAGCTCATCTGTGAGAAGGCAATTGCCACCTGCAACAGACCTCTTGGGGCAGGAGAAGCCTTGCGCCGAGTCATGGAATGCCTTGCCTCAGGAATACTGCTACCAGGTATGGAGCCATGGTGGATGCATGAATATACAGCTGGAAAGATCTGAGAATGAGAGCATGTTTTTTTGAATGCATATTCTTAGCATTGCTGATGAGCAGAGCTGGGGAACATGCTCAGTTTGGGCAGATAAGCGGATACATCAAGCCTCTGCTTGCCACATTTTTGAGCTGTTTCTTTTAGAGGGGTCATGACATTATACGCGACCCAGCAGAGCCATCTGAGGCAGGTCGTCATTAAGAGAGCATCTTAAAGAGGAGCAGCTGCAGCTGAAGGGCTTCTCGACAAAATCTTCTGCATTCTTGGGGAAAAAACATGAATTACTGAAAAATATTTTTCCATAAAATGGAGTTGTTGGGTTTTTATCTTTTGTTTGTTTGTTTTTTTTGTTTTTTGACTGTAAAAATTTAGTTTAGATCCAAAAGCCAATGATGTCCTTCCAGAGTGAGCCTTATAAGGTCATAGAAAGGACTGAGAGTACATTTTTCAAATATTTAAAAAGAGAAAAGACCAGTGTACTTGAATGTTTCAATAAAAATTCAAATAAAACAAGTTTAATTGATAAGAATACTATTTATTCACAGACAGTATATAAATTTAAGGTAAATGTGGCACAATTAAAAGTAATGGATTTTTACCTTTTAAATTGAGTGACTGGTTTGAAAAACAGGCGTCCAGTTTGACCGGATAGATATTTCTGTTGCTGCAGCTGGTGAGATTTCCCCTGTTGCTTGTGTCATGACAGTGAAGCCTAATTAAAAGTTGCTGAGCAGCAGCGTCACTACATAATGTGACAGCACCTGACTTTGTGTGTGTGCGTGTGTCTTTGTGTCATCTCCTGTCGCTTCCCCCAGGTGGTCCCGGTTTACACGACCCATGTGAGAAAGAGCCAACAAACACACTAGCCAACATGACTGACCAGCAGGCTGAGGCCATTACCTACAGCGCACAGGTACAAACACAAAAAATACTGCAGCTTAAAGACAGTGTTGTTATCACCTAACTGCATTTGCCCTGAGGTGTCGGTGTGTGGGAATCAGTAAGCAACACGCCTGTTACCAGACAGAAAGACTTCATCACCAACAAAGCCACGCAATCTGCGTGCACACAAACACACACACACTTGTGTAAGCGTGCATGTGCGTCTATGTGATGCTGCATTTTAAATGATTGGTGTGGGAAACTATTGCCACTGTGAGCAGCAAATCCATCTCTGACACCCCGAGGACAGTATTTGTGCGCATGCACTTCTGTGCAAGCGTGTGCGATGTCATGTCCGCCTTCACACACACACACTCAACTGAGCAGGGGCAGCCTCTGAGCCGCATGGCTTAGCGGATCCTGCCGTCCATTTCCTTTGAAGGCAGCTTGAACGAGGCTGGAATGTCAATGGGGATAATTGAGGCAGATACAAGAGCAGATAGGAGAAAGGGAGCTGTTCTGTCAGTGAGCTACACTGTGCCTCATGAATGTCTGAGACCCTCTACCTCCCTAATGGATTTATATTAGCAGACCCACTGTGAGCAAACCTGATGATCTGTTTGATTGTTTGTGTAGCTTGAGAATGTGTACAGTAGATCAAGAATGATAAATAACACTGCAACATATGAGTTTGTATAGCTGCCAATGTTATTGATATTTACTGTGGAATGGAAATCATAAAAAGTTTTAAAAATATATAATTTTATGTTTCACAAGATAACTCAGGATTTAATTTTTTTACAGATATGCAGACCATCAATGCACAGATCTTGCCATAATTAATGCACATTTACCAGTACATGTACAAGTTTGCCAAGTTTTTACAGTATAAGAATAGCAAATAGTCTGACTCTGTACAGTCTGAATTCATCTCAGCTTTTCTTTCTTTTCCTGTGTGTGTTTTTTTTTCTTTTTTCTTTTGTTTGTTTCTTTGTTTCTTTGTTTTCAACAGCATGCTCTCAGACTCATGGCGTTTGGACAGATCTACAAAGTGTTGGAGATGGAGCCTCTCCCCTCAAATAAACCGTCACAGAAATACCCTTGGTCTGATAAAGAAGGTGTGCACTTGCTCTCCTACATGTCTGCTCAGCTCTTGGCTCTTGTCTTTGCCTGTGTGTATCTGTCTTTCATCCATTTCATCTGCCAAGTGTCTACCTTTCAGTCTGTGTCTACATGGCCCTGATTATCTGTCTGCTCAGGCTTTCAGGCTGTATGTATCCATCTCTCACTCTGTCCTTGTTAATCTGTCTGAAAGCTCGACTATTGGTCTGTCTACTCCTTTCTCACATGGACTCTAGGACATATCCGGGTTCGATAAAAGTATCAGTGTCAGGAGAAGGCTTTTCGCACATGATGTGACCTTTCTGGATGTGTTAGGTGGTTTTTCTACACACTGCCAATGGCAGCACCGTCAATAAGGGTGACATGTTAATTAAAAACCACAAAAATACCCTTAAAGAGGAGATTTGTTGTTTGATATTTGCTAGCTTGATCCTCTGTGATTTAAAAAAAAAAATTTTGTGACCTTTCCTCCAGGGTAATAAAAAAATGCATGATAACCTTCATGAAATCCCTTTAACTCTTGCGTGCTTTATACAGGAATGTTTCTGCTTGTTCCTTGCACCTGAGTAAGACTGAGTTGGCGAATTTCCAAAGTGACTGTCATAAAAATAATGATTCTAGGCCTTTGGTAAATCATGGCGCTTACATGGAAAATTGCCAGAGCATTTGTAGACTAAAGTGCATACAGGAAAGGGGCTTAGCTTATATGTCTTCCAAATTGTTTGACTTCTTTGTGTCCTGCCTGTCTGTTCTGTTGATCTTATCAGTGAATTTATCTACCTTTATGCTCATGCTTGTTTCCTGCAATTTTGCCTCCCTGACTTTGTGTCACATGCAAATGCCTTTGTGTATGTTCATATAAACATCTCTTGTAGTGAGGGGCTGACGAGTAACTCTCCATGTTTCTCTGTCCCTCTCCCTCTTAGGCTTAGGTCTGAAGAGGCCATATGAGGACGGAGCGGTTGATGACAAGGACCTCATTAAGAAGATGAAGAGGAATCTGAGGAAAGGTGCAAGAAGGAGGGAAAAGGAGAAAATTGATAGAGTGCGATTATCTGATTGTTATTTTTTGTGCTTTTTCCATTCATTGGTAATTGGTCCCAGTATGTCTCAAAAGCTGGCAAGAAAGGGAATGATTGGGTTGAAAGAGTAGGAATACATACTACTTAGAAAAGTTTAATTCAGAATTGGATTGTTTTTATTTTCATTCAGACCACTTAGAACAAAGCACCATCACACTCAGAGATGGAAGTAGTTATATTCTATTGTCTACAGACGAGCCTTGCCTCTCTTCCCATTGTCTATATTTTGTTTCTTTTTTCCCTGCCTGCCTCTCTGCCTTCCACCCTCTTTCATCCCTATGAGGCATATCAATAGTATTGATTGAAAGCATTTTAGTAGGCCAACCAACCATTCCCAGCTCTTTCTTTGGACAAGGAGGAAATGAACCACATCTAATGGATACAGAAAGGCATTTTTAGATACTGACAAATAAAAGGATCGTGATTGAAAGAAAAGAAAATAGAAAAGTGCCTTTATTCATACTGAAAACAACTAGCCAGAGTGCAGAAAAACTTTAGAGAACGTGATGTATTACATACAGTACTAATATGGCCCAATCTGTCCAAATCTACCTAGATAATTAATAAACACCCCACATACCCTTGTTGAATCCGCCTTAATATGCTCTATACTCATACTCCCTTCATTTTTTGCATCAGTCTTGGACAGTAAAGCCATAGACTCCAACCAGCCAATGAATGCTCTGATGCGGCTGAACCAGATCCGGCCAGGGCTGCAGTATCGCTTGCTGTCCCAGTCGGGCCCGGTTCATGCCCCGGTCTTCACCATGTCCGTGGATCTGGATGGAACCATTTATGAAGCATCTGGATCCTCAAAGAAGACCGCCAAGCTCCATGTCGCTGTCAAGGTAAGAACGTAGGGAAAGGAGTGAAGTGGATGACATGCGTGTGAAATTGACAGGAGACTAATGTGAAACTAGTTCTTCTAATATCTGAATTTGATCCTCTTTTATATATTTTTACATAATTTGGACATTCGCATAACAGAAATTACAAAAGACCCACTAAGACCCAGCTACCTGATGAACTATCTAGGCTCCAGCTGCAGCGAGACCCATGTGTATCTAAATATGTTTCTGTCTGCAAATGCCAATTGGTGTCTGTTTGTGTGTATGTCTGTGTGTGTCTATGTATGTGTGTATCTGTGAGAGAGGAACGATGGAGGTGGGCAAATCCATGTAATCCCAAAGTGGTTGTGAACAAAGAGGCTCTCCAGAGCACAGAGCTGGGATAATCCGCTATCCGCTCCATTCCCATAAAAGGCTCTTTCTCCCCATCTCTCCCCCTTTTCCATTCTCCTTCCTGCTCACTTTCTTGTTCTCATGTTCTCACCTTTTGATCTCCCTTTCTCTCCCTCGCTTTTTCTCCATGGCATGTTCTCTCTCACACACTCTCTCACTATAGTGGTTGGTTCAGCAGCTGTAACACAATCACCTATTTGGGTCAGAAAGTTGTTCTGAATCATTTTGCTGTTCTGTGTGCTGTCGAGGACTTACAGTAGGCTTGTGCGTCTATACAGCTGCTGTTTTATTGTAACCATTGTGTGAGTTAGAATAACCTCTCTCATATCAGTACATGCGGTATGCTGAAGTATTATTGCTTCCAGAAGAGATTTTTGTTAGAGTATCATCAACTTGGTGGAGTGTTGTTAGCCTGGCACATTGGGGTTGATTCTCTCACTGCCAGGGTACCTCTCTGGCTGATAATAGTTGTTAAATATTTTCAAAACGGAAATATGACACACAAATAGAAGTTAATATATTGGTGAAATTATTTTACATCTCGCAAAATCTATCGCATGTCATTTAGTGTGTAATTTCAACAGTTTAGCAAGGAAATCAGGAGAGATATTACCCGGACATGTTCATTTTCAGTCAGCTAGCTAGTCTAAATGGCTACACTCTGGGGGGAAACGACATTATTATGGTAGGGTGGTGGGCATCTCTCGATGCTCCACCGTCTCTGTTGTCCTGTCATTATCTCAAATACGTGTGGAAAGTTTGGAATTTCCCCTATAATCCTACTACTTTCAAAATATCTAGGTAGAACTGCTTTCAATCTCAACATCATTTTTATTTCGGTCTTTGAACAGTGACAAAAATGCTTTGTTTTTGATGGTTTCCTTTTCAGAACAGTAGTAGTAGTGTTGGCATTTGACTGCTTATGTCAAAATCATTCACGATCCTTTCTTAGAATTCCTCATATTAGGCTTCAGCTCTCAGTCTGCCGTGTCCTTCCTGCCTAGGTTCTCCAGGCGATGGGTTACCCAACGGGTTTCGACTCAGACCTTGACCCCATGAGTTCAGACGAGAAGTCCGACGGCGAAGGGAAGAGCGAGACGTCCTCACACACCAGCAATAACCCAACACACTCCTCGGACAGTTCCAACACACTGGAGGTGGGCATTAAGAAATGTGCTGAAAAAGTAAAGCACAAAGTCAGTTCTAATGGTCTAAGGACATAAAAGGTTCTCCCTGTTCAGAGTCGTGCCCTTGTTCAGGCAAATCATGTTCCATCTCCTCGGTTCTCAACCATGTGCTCTCTAGTAAAGCTATGAAAATGGGCTTTTAAATTAAATCACTTCAGTATCCTCCTCAACCCCCAGGTGCGAACTCAGGGTCCCATACTGACAGCCAGTGGGAAGAATCCCGTCATGGAGCTTAACGAGAAGAGACGAGGCCTCAAATATGAGCTCATCTCTGAAAGTGGAGGAAGCCACGACAAACGTTTTATTATGGAGGTGAGAGCTTCTTATTCACACAGACTGCTGCAGGTAAAAGATTATAAAGTATGTACAAATGTGCAAGAGTGTCGAGCCACAACATATAACCACAAATAGATGAAAATCGTCACATTTCGCTCGTGCACATTCGTGTGCGCGACAGCCACAGGAAACACAAACACACACATACTCTGTGAGACAGGTTTACCACCGGTAGTCAATCAGTCAGCTTGGCTCCCGGAGCAAGCCTGTTCTCTGTGGGGTGTGTTGTTTTCCGACACGCCTGGCTGCTCTATCGCTCTGCTGATTGATTAGCAGACCTGCTTGACAGCAGGGCATCACTAAACAAGCTGTCCTGTTCAGCCAGACTCAATGGCTGAGTTAGTAATGACTGATAAACACATGGGTTTCGAGTGACATTATTGTGTGATTGTTTTGACAGAGCTGTTACAAAAAATGCAGCCATTTATAGAAAGCACTCCAGTGTTAATTAGAATAAAAAAAACTACTGTGGAAAAGAGATAGCATGGTGAACCAGTGTTCATTTTGTCCAACTGTGATCATAAAACCTGATTTGATTAATATATGTGTGTGTGTATGCTTGTGTGCTGCGTGTGTGTGTGTGTGTGTGTGTGTGTGTGTGTGTGTGTGTGTCAGGTGGAGGTCGATGGGCAAAAGTTTCGTGGGGCAGGCCCCAACAAAAAAGTAGCAAAGGCCAGTGCTGCTCTAGCGGCTCTGGAAAAACTCTTCTCGGGTCCCAACGCAGCTGCAAACAAGAAGAAGAAGATATTGCCTCAAGTGAGGAGACAAACACACACATACCATACATATCTGACATAGAGATCACATCCTCGGCCTGGGGCATCTGCATTTACACATGGAGAACGAAACAGCAAACCATCAAACCTCTCCATTTATGGTTTCTTTGAGAGCCAAACCGTCAGTGTGGCTTTTACAATTAATCTATTTAAGCCGCCTTTCTGATCAGTATCACATCTTTAGAGCTGTGTGACAATTTGTCCAATTTGTTCACTCAACAGAAATCAATAACACTGAGTTTAACAAGTGTCTAATCAGATCAATACTTGACAGTTACCAGACCACCACTCTTCACCTTATTTTGTCACTGAGCCTGTGTGCTAAGACCTGTGAGCAGTTAGGACCATAATGCATTGGAACATTGTCTTTGATGTGTGTTTGCTTTTGAACCCATGCACCACATTTATGCAGATATACATCTGTGTATGTGTGTATGTGTATCTAACTACTGTATCTGTGTTTTGCCCAATGAATGTTTGACACCCACTCTCATATAACATCTACTGCCTGTTTGTATTCAGACTAAAGGAGCCCTGGCGGCAGCAGCTGCAGCGGCTTCGGCGGTAGCAGCTCAGGTAGCCAGAGGAAGAGGAAGAGCAGCCCTCGCAAGAGGAGCCTTCGTCAGTGCAGCTGCTCCTGGATATGTCACACCAGGTAGAGCATAGTTTTGTGTATTATGATTTTTTTTCCCAAGACAATATGCATTTTTCCCCACATTATAGAAATATATAATTTGAGGGTTTGTTTATTTTTTCTATTTTTTTTTTTTTTTTAATTTGGGTGGGTCAGGGGTCATTTTAGTCAATTTCAAGGGCAGTTTTATCAACCTGTGAAATACTCATATCTAGCCTGCATGGATATAAGCAAGAAACACCACATTAAAACAGCTTAATTTGATGCACTGAGCCATAACACACACCCTATGGCCAAGAATATGACTCCTTGCACCAGGCTTCACCGAAAATGATCTACTACTCCAAATTACTTTTTTTTTTTTTCATAATTGGCATGGTGGTTTGTGTAGAGCTGGCATTTTCTTTTACTGTTGGCTCTATCATACTGACATTTTCTTCCGCTTTAGGCTGCTTGCCCAGTTTTCTGTTGAAAATAAGCCTTAGTTTTTCCCTGCAGTTGTATGGGAAATATCACAGACTTTCAGAAATACCCTACAGTGGGCTGCAGTATAGAGGACAGTAGTTAGTGACTGTTTTTTGAACTCACTGATAAACAGTGTTATCAGAGAATCATGCAGCAAAACTGCCCCATTTTTTGGCCCCTATTCATTTATTTATTTTTCAGTTTGTGCTGAACATCGCCTCATATGTGGCCCTACAAAATGACCCAGATTCATGTTGATCTTGTTAAGGAGTGTAGCTTCCACTCAGGTCTCTTACCCTGAACCCACAGCTGTCTGCTAGATTTTAGGATTGGCCAAAACATTAATTAAAACTTGCTGTTGAAAAATGCAGCACAGAATTGAACCGGTGCACTATTGAATTGGACCCTGTAACGTCCTCCCCAACAGGCTTTGGGACACCATATGGCTACAGCCCTGCTGCAGCAGCTGCTCCTGCATACGGTATGTGCTCCTTGTTTGTTTTCCTGTCATATCTTCACCCTTTCACCCTCCCTCTACCATCTACAACCTTCTTTCGTTCCTCTGCCTCCTCTCCACTCTTAACCATACATGGCTGTAAACAATTAGTGGGTAAATTAATCATCATTCAGTAGGTTTACGTTAAACCTCCAGTCTCCTTCCCCACTGCCTTTTTACTCCAATTTATCCTCTTTTCTCAAAATGGCTTTAAACCCTAGTTCAATTCTAACCCAAGTTTCAGGTTTGGTGCTGAATTTCATTCATATTTAAACAAAGCTTGAACAGTTGGCTCTTTGTTGCTTCAGGCAAATCTGTCCTTTGGCTAATTGTGCACTCAGCAGATGTTTCTTAATCTGCTTGTTGCCACTCATAGCCTCATCCATTCTGGTTGGACCACTACTCTTTTGGACCACTACTCTACTCCGATGTCAAAGTTCCTAGAAACTGATTGTGATTATGATGACACACACACCCCTGCACATGCAGTCCTTTTCCTTCACAATCTGTGTCTTGAACTGAAATAGAAACCTGCACAACACAACAGCCACCTCTAACTCCATATAGAATTTCTTCTGGACTTGTGTTAACCCAGACACATAGTCTGTGCTGCCGTCATTCTCATTTCTGCTCACATTAGCAGAGGGCATAGTGTGAGTTCCTCACTTTGCCCACTGTTATTTAAGACAGGGCGGCAGGGTAGCTTTATCACTGCAGCACTGCTCCTGTCATGTTACTGCTACGAAGTTGTTTCCATGCCCCCCCCGCTCTCTTCTCTCTCTCTCTCTCTCCCTCTCTCTCTTTCTCTCTCTCTCTCACACACATACAGACACTTACAGCCTAAAATCTATACTAGTCCTTGACCCTTTAACAACATGTGTATTGATGCAAAACTCACTGCATACATCTCTCTATCGAACAGTCATATTGACCTCAACAGACTCATCATTGTGTAGTGTGTGTGTACACATGTAGCATTTGGAGGCCCCTGTGTCCATCCTACAGCTTTGACTTTGAATGGGCCTTATGTGCTGGGAGTAACTGGTCTGAGCTCCAAGGCAGATGTTTATTACCCCCTGAGGATCCAACAGCCCTGAACATGAAGCGCACCTCAGTTTCTGTGTTTATGAGAGCCGAGCACTCTGTGTTCATTTGGGGTGTTTCGTTTCAGGCCCTGGCATCCACACACTTTTCCCATGTTATTGCGACTGCCACACTTACTGAACTACTCAGAATGGAAGCTAAGTGGTGCTTACATCTAACGAGAAAATCTCAGTGTTATTCTTCCTATTCTAAGATTTAATGGCCGTGACATCCAAAAAATTTGAAAAGGCATTCAGAGGTTTGCTTCATGACTGACTAATGAAAAGACTTAAATAAATAGGCAATTGAATTCCTTGTACTCGGGGTTCGATGAAGCGCAAATCATTGTACACTGTGCACCTCTGCCCTCATCATTTCTGTGAGTTCAGTTGACCCTGAGCTATAAGCTAAGCTATAGTTTTCTACAATTATGTAGGAAGTGAAGTTCTATTCATGACATCTGAAAGAGAAGCTAGGTTTCCTCGGTAAGCTCAGCTGTTCTCAAAATGTAACTCAAAACATTTCAGGCAAACCACAGAAATTATAAAATATCATATATATCTGCCATTAATGTGGGAATCAGACTTTGAGTTTTGCATTCTGCTGACTTAATGTAGAACTGCACATGGAGAGGAGGATAAATATGAGACTCCATTGTCAGGTGTAGTTCAGGAGGAAGGTATTTCACTTTAGACTGACTGTATTGTAAATATTGATTCTGCTTTCAAGATTTTCATTGGTCAGATTGATTAAAACGTTTGCAGAGAACTAAGTGCTTAAGTTCCAATCAGAAAGTTGAAAAATTGCACACACAAACTTTAGGAACTACTCTTTTATCTTTTTGGATACAGTGCCTTCATCTTGTTTCCTGCTTCTTTTCTGCACTCAGGCATCCATTGCTGCTATGGGATTTCTTGTTGGCAAACACTAAAAAAACTAATTTGAGAATGCTGCTGGTCTCAGTAGAACACTAGAACACTGTCTGAAACACAGAATATTACATCATGGAACACAGAACAACGTATCACAGAATATTGCATAGTTTATCATAGAACATTATTCCACAAAATACCCGAGAAACTACTTCTCTTGCTCAGTCCTCTCTGAAATTTTTTTTCCTCTTTATCACAATTTGTGTACCAATGGTACCAATTTTACAGTTTGGCCGTTGTTCCCAATGTATTAAAAACATTGTACTGAACAGATCAAGTGCTCGAATCTGGAAACGTGGCAACATAAAGAACAGAACCCCAGCCAAATGCAAACTGATTAGAAAGTTGCGGCTGCTGTGCATCCATGTAGTTTACCTGTTCAATGTGGGATTAATAAATAATTTACAAAATTTTAATTTTGGTTTAGTTTTCAGTTTTATCTCCAAAAGAAGTGATCATTGGCTTGTTTGCTACCTACCTGATCATCTGTCTGCTTGTGATTCTTGGCCCCTTTGGATTGGATTGTAATGCTTGATTAATGCTTTAGCTATTTCTTTTTAACTCTGAATCTCTCTCCTCGTTTCCTCTTACCACTGAAGGCTGTGACCGTGACTACAAAAATTCCAGCCTGTTGTTACACACTTACACACACACACAGACACAAACACAAACACAGACACACACACACACACACACACACACACACACAAACACACGAACAAACACACCCCTTTGGGACCCCTGCTTGTTAGTGCACAGGGTGTTTGTTGGATGAACTTGTAGCATAGTGTGTAGTGTAGTGAGCATACAAAGGCTTGGTTATTTGTTGCACTGGACTCATGCAGAGCTGTGCTCTTCTCATGTCTCCCCTCTAGGTTTGCCCAAGAGAATGCTTCTGTTGCCTGTCATGAAAGTGCCTGCCTACCCTGTCCCCCACTACCACTTCTTTTAGCACAGGAGACATACATACCTAACCCACCTTTTTCTAGAAGGGAAACTCAGTCTGTTTTGTCCATTTTTTCTACAATATCAGTGACGGGGAGACGATTGAGGACTTGAGCTGAAGATTTGTAAAAGCGCTTTTTTGCTTTTTGTTTTGCTTGGTTTTCATACAGTTTCCAAAAATTTTTATGAATATGCAAAAAACTGCAGGTTTAAGTTCTTAAGAGATTTAAAAAAAAAAATTGAAGGATTTGTACTGTGAATTGTTACCTCATTCTTTGAGTCTAAAATATATATATCAGCCTTTTTTTATTGTGCTTATTCTTTGCTTGGAAGAGGATAGCCTTTGCAATATGATACACACAACACACACATTCTCTGTAAAAAGAAAATAATAATGTGAGCTGTGTGAAGGATGTATAGAAATAAATTAATGATGTTGAAAAATGAATAAAGTCTATCTCCTACAAAAGCTGAATGCTGCCTGGTGTATATCTGATTTAAAGGCTTTCAGCTGGTAGACACCTGATGCAGTAGCACCTTTTTATTTGTTTTTGATTATTTCGTCCAGGAGTGGATTCAGCATTTCTATAGCAGTTGTTATGTCACATGTGAAAAGATTTACTCACCCTTTAAACCTGCTCACAGTAGTGTGACCTAAAATAATGGCTGAACAATAAGCTTTAATATTCCACCCTCATATATTCACATGGATTGAATTTCAAGCTTTCCATGTTCCCCAGCGCCTCTCGTTACATTCTATTGACCCTCAGCTTATAGATATTCAGAGAGAAAGGCGAGAAAACAAAGGATGAATTTAGACAAGCTCTTGTTAGATCCTGTATCTTGCATTCAGCTGCACAATCTCATTACCTTATGTAGATTAATATCTGGTGGGGGGGCTTTTGTATGTTGTCACATAAGTCAACTGCAGCCTTTTTTCAGCAGCAATTTTGGAGCAAAGTGTAATATTTAAACCCAGTTTTATTACCATAAAACTGCCCCAAAAATGAAAGACTAAACATATAACTTATAGACTGACTACATCTAAATCCCCATATTTTTCTTATTCGGCTTGTCCATATAATCACCACATTACAGACAGGGAAAAGCTGCAATGAAAGACCTACATGAATTCAGACTTCACAATCAATGTGTTTTAAGTTATTGTTTCATTTTTTTTTTGTATTTTTTGGTTTTTTGTATCGTTGCTGTATTTTTATTTTATTTTATTTATTTATTTATTTATTTATTTGCATGTTTTTGCTCGTTTTTGCTCAGCCTTCTAGTAAGGACCAGCACCGAAACTTGGCCACAAAACAATCCCTCTCAGAGTCTCTCAGTTTTTCAAATAAAGGTTAAAAAGTTAATTACATGTTGCAGGTTTAAAAAAAAAAAAGCTAAATTGAATAAGAAAAAAAAGGAGCCTGGCTAAATAAAGTACAACTAAGGAGACATTTTTCAGTTTATTCTGTTGACTTACCAAAGGTCAATGGTCAGTGCCAGTTAAGAGAGAGTTAAACTGGCCCCTCGCCACGTCTTGGTCATCCAGCCAGCGAGAGATAAGCCCTGATGACGTCTCCATGGTTACGGCTATGAGGCGCAGCCATTGGATGAGAGGACCCAGTATCTTGTCCAATGGTTGGTTGAGCTCCATTGAGTTTTTATAAAATCTTTGAACTGATTTTTGTCTTACATCACCAGAGCTTTACTTCAATCTTACACGATGGAAGATTCTTTCTAGCAGTTGCATTATGTGTAATTTTTCTTCTGAAGTTTGGCTTGAGGTTGAAGTACCTATGTCTGGCCTCAATTTCAGTCTTTGCATATTAGCATCTTTCCACCACTGAATAAATATTTAATTAAATATCTGTCATTAGGTGCTTTCTTACAGCTCCTACTTTATGTTCATTAAAGGGATAGTTGGGAATTTTTGCTATAGCAACCATTTATCTTAGCTTGCCAAAATATCCATGTGGACAGAGCCAGGTGATGGTAGGTGGATTTTTTCTTTTGAGCAGAGCCAGGTTGTGCTGTTTCTCCCTTCCATCAGTCCTTATGCTAAGCTATGCCAACCGGCTGTTGGGTATAGCTTCATATTTCATATCATACACACATGATAGCAGTGTCTATCTTCTCATGTAGCTCAAAAGCAAAATATACCATTTCCTAAAATTTCCAACCTTTCAATTGAATCCAGGGACCATTCCCATGTATGCATCTTATTTGCTATCAATTATTGTTATTAATGCCACCCAGGTTATAATATTTTTAACTAGAAAATTTCCAAGTGCCCCTCAAGAAGATTTTTGCATCTTTCAAGCGGACTTGAAGTAACCTTGTCTTTAAGTTTTTTTTTTTCTCTATGGAAATGCCACTGTAACCTATCAAACTCGTATTGTTGTCGACGAAGTGAAGGAAACTTTAAGTAGAGCAGCCTAATTTATTGCTTATAAACTTTTTGTCCTATTCATGTAGTAATTACTCCTCCTCTCTGTTCTTAATCTCACTGCAGGTGGACTTTTCATTGACAACCCATTCTACCAGCCGCGGACCATCGCTCCTTTTATCATTCATCTGGGTCCCCAGGATCTATTCTCTGACTTCTAGAGACAGCAGGTTTTTGGATTACTCCCTTCACACTCACCTGACTTCTTCACATGCCCACCTGTTTTTCTGTCTGTCTGAGTGGGCTGCCTTTCTATCCCAGCTGATGGACTCCCAGATCCACAACAGTTTTGGTTTTGATAAGGCCGCCGGAAAAAACCCTCTGACCGACAACAGCGGCAGAACCGTCTGACCTACTGACCGAGAGGCTCAAAGCTCCTCTCTCTGCTTTCTCGTCTCTCCATGGCAGATTATCACATCAGAGGAGAGTGACTTTACGATAAGCAATACTCGGATTTTACGAGATACGTTCAGCTGCAATTGTGTGAGGCTGGGTTGAACTTTGGTCTTTCTTATAGCAATACATCTGAACTCCTCTCTTTGAGCTTACTTACTTGAGAAGATGTGAATGTTCGATGGAGTTTTACCTGACACACCATTGCAATAGTTCATTTTGATTGTATACTCATTGTATGTGTGTGTACATGTGGCTATAACATGACTATATACATATACGTATGGTGTATGTTTCTATAATGATGTGTTGACAATAATATTACTATATGATGATGTATTTATGTAAATATTCTATAAAATACAACTATTGTTGGTATAAATTATTTTAGAATTATAAAGTGAAATGTAACTAATATCACAGTATAGCTTTCCTCAAATTTTATATACACTGAGCAATTGAAGCTAGTTCTAGAAGATGCAATATTATCTTTGGTATTCCTATTTACCTGTGCTGTTAGAATAACAATGCTTCCTTCTTTCCTTCTTTTCCTCCTCTCCTTCCTTCAAACTTTTCCTCTATCTTCGATGTCTTTCTGAGCCTTTCTGAGCACGCTCTCTGCTGCCCGAGGTTTGTTTACGTGGCCTGGACAAAGAGGTGCTTACTACCGAACACACTCATAACCTACTCACACTTGTGCACATACACACACACACACACACACACACACGCACAAGCACCACACACACACACACACACACACACACACACACGTACACAGATGCACACAAAAACTTTACCTGTCAGAAAGCACATTTTCTATAGTCTCACTACTGGCAGGGAATAGTGTTGTTTCAAATACTGTATGTGTATAATATGTGTATACTCTGATGTAGGCGCTCCTCCCTCTACCATTAACACACTTTAACGGACTCACCCATCGATACAGAACAATTGTTAGCTCTGTCCCGCTTGCCTTGGGGACTGAAAGCACAACTCACTGAGACCACTTCCTGCTCCTTCTTTTCTCCAAACACACACATTCACACACACCCCCTTCCCTCCACCCTCCTGTGGCTATTCTGTACTGTACGGAAGCGATGCTGCTGTTGGCAAAAACACCTTTGACAAAGGGCCTTGTTACACAATGGGAAAGACACAGCATAGCAAACTACTGGCTAAGTAATTAAGGATAGAGCCAGGATAAAAAAAAAATGAAGTGCAACCTCGAACTGGATTTCTAAGAACTTGCCTGTGCGTCACCCTTATCAAACGGATGTCTCCTGTGTTTCTATAGTGGGATTTTGGAGTTCATTTATGCGGACAGGCACATTCAAGGGGTTCTTGACATCAACTGAATGGATGTTTTGAATCTTGGATTGATTTTTTTTACCACTTTATGCCTCTGCCTGTCATGGAAGCCAGACGAGATGAGCAAAGGAGAGGAAGCCTGGGTGGACCTAATTTAGATAGCGGAAGGTTTAGAGTCAATGGCTGCCTGTGATGGGCTGAGACTAAGATACCTGTCAATCAACAAAATGGACCCAAAGATACCTTCTAAGACCCTGAAAAACCTGCCTATCATATTATACAAGTTTTCTGACTCCAAATATTTATAACTAATTACGCAACAATCACAGTGAAAGTTTGACAAAAATATCCCTAGTTATTTTTTTAGTTATATGAGTTTAACACTCAACAAATCTTTTTTAGCTGGATTTTGTGTTCTTGCTCGACGATTGTTGGTAAATTCTGATTGGTGCATTTGTGAAATCACTTTTTTCCAGCTGGGGCTCACTGCTGAGAATAACACTGCATAAATTTAGAAAACAGTCTCAGCATACATATTGTACTAAGTGAGATTTCGGCAAATTTCTGTGGCTCTTACACGCTTCTGAAAGCTCCTCATCAGTTAGTTTTTATTTTTAGCCTTTAATAGAGACACGATGTCGGTTGTAGCGTAATCGAGCAGAATGTGCGTCAGACGGCTTTGATTCTCATCGCGCTCGCCTTGATCTGGGTGCCAGTTTGATCTCCTACGATTGTGTCAGCTTTGATTCCGTAAAAAATGACATCTGAGAAACAGACAATGGACTCACAAAGGCCCCAAATCCCATTTTTTAAGATCAAAAATTAGAGTTACATTTTGTGACACCACTGAACTGACAGTGCAGAGAATTTGGATGGAACAAAGATGACACCAAGCACGCAAGCTGTTTGTAATCTATGTTGGAAAAGCTGGTCCCTCAACTTCAACAACTGCACTTATGCAAAGGGTGCTGTGTTGGTGGTTATGGTCTTCTTCCATGTTCATGAGGTATCTGCCATCCTGCCCTGTCCCGTAGAAACTAGATCCTCTTTCTTCAAATCAACTACTCCTGACATACTCTTCATATTTATCGACTATGGACATTTGCAGCTCATGTCCGTTTAGGTTCTGTGGTTTTCCATCCAACCCCATGTAGTTGACTCATCTCTCAGTCTTGAACAAGCCCCTGTGCTGCTTTCGCCGAGACTTTTCATCCCCATGTGGATTTCACGTGCGGGTGAATAAGTGGAGCTTGTCTGTTTCCACAAAGTAAAGCTAGAGGCTTTGCTGTGGGGAAACACACCTTCTAAGAATTTCTCCCAATTTCCCCTCTACCCACTCTCCATCTCCCTCTCCTCTCTTATGCTCTCGCTCGGCCCCTGTCCTCTGTCTCCAGATGGCCCACATTAATAAGGCAGACAGTCATACCTCAGTGAGCAACCTTTTCATTTCCCTTCAGACTGAACAGACACACACAAGGAGTCCCCCCAGCTACTGACCCTGTCCTTTCGGTCTGTTGGCTGGACAATGGTGTTCAGAGGAAAGGTGGCAGAGTTGAGAGCTCAGGGAAACACAGTCCATCTAAAACTGGCGTGATTGGTCTAGTGGGACTGTAGAGGCCGGCCCATAGTCATAGATACTGTTAATTTACTGGGGAGTTATTATCTGGTTAGGCAGAGGTCTCTAGTGTGTCTCCTGTTAGGGTTTAAAGTCAAATGTTAGGAAAAATAAGGTTTTTTAACACTATCTTAAAGCCCCATGTTTTTCATAAATGTAATTAAGAGCTGATGCAATGAAAAAAAGGAATCAGGCCGATGAAAATATCTCTCAATTACCAAAGTTGTTTTTGGTCTAATAGGTATTATTGCAGGGAAAAGATAACAAATGTTAGAATATACATATTTGGTAATAATTTATTTAAATATATACATATATATATCTTCCAGATGTGTTTCTCATAGTGTAGCACCATCATGAATATGACAGAGCCATACTCCACTTTGAAACGTCTCAGAGTAGAAAACAATGTCCAGACTTTTCCAGAGAGTAATGGTTGTTTGTGATGGACCCGTATCCCAAAGAGTTTTCTGATGAATGTAGTTAGTTCCCATTCCAGCGTTCCTCCCCGCAACTACAGTTTTTACAAACACTGCCTCTCGGTGGGCCCTCAGCAACAACCACACCTGTTATCTAAGAAGCACAAAAAACAAAACACACACAAGCAATACACCCACACATCCTTCTCAGGGCTACCTGACACACACATGTATATGCAAATAGAAAAATATAGACTCGCGAGCACACACAAAACATGTATGTAAATATTTCAGCAATCACCTTCAATAACAGCCGAGTACATTGAGAAAGCATGAAATTCCTTGCTCCGTGGTTTCTATATTACACATATGATTGTACTGTATGAAGTGAGAGTCACACAAGCAGTTAGGCCTTGTTTGTATTTTAGGAATTGAGCCATGTAAGAAAAATACACCCCCATTTTACCCCATTTATTACCCTGGTGCTTTATAACGGGTTGTCTGTAGCACTGTACATAAAGGATTTTACTTTTAAGTTCGCCTTTCCAGAGAAGCAGCAGTCATACGTGAACAAATTGAGCTTTGCTGTCATGAGGAAAGAGGGAGGGTTGCCGTCATCAGAAAACTTTTTTAGCAACAAATACCTGGGGCTTTGCACATTAGATGCTGCAGTATGTTCAGCAGTCAATGAGTTCTGAGTGCTTTGGTTGCCAGGTAATGTCAGGTTTTTTGGACTTTCTATTTGGAGACCATGCAAGCTCTGTTTCCCAAAAGCACCTCTTTATCTTCCTGCCAGGTCAAAAGTCAAAAAGGAAAACGCACGATACAGATATTCTTCTGGGAAACGGGTTTCGGTTTGTTCTGCAGGTTGGGATTTATCCAGACACCAAAGACTCGGAAGCCTTTGTTCAAATCTGATCATCCCAGTGGTCTCAGAAGTGAGAAACCATTTAGTATGTGGTAAATATTCATTGTTTAGACGGTTATGAAAAGTCAAGTTTAAAAAAAAACAAACAAAAAAAAAAACGGCTCTCCTGCGTGTAAATCCAGCCTCTGAAGAAAATACTGTGTCTTGCTCATTCTTGCATTGGCACAGAAAGTTTGGTGTTTAAGTTTGGTGTCTGTCTGGCAGCAGAGGGAGAAGAGCTGCACAGAGAGACGGAAAGTCCATCCCCAAGTCTTTCTGAACTCTGCAGAGCAGCAGAAATAGATCCCAGATCACGTTTCAGCTGCTCAGGCAAAGTTAACCAGACGGACTTCTGAACAGATCATTCTCACGGGGTGTGTGCGTATGTGTGTCGAGGGGGGTTGGTGTGTGTGTTTGTGTGTATGTCTGACATGCACATAAACCGGAGCGGACTGGGAAGCTATTTTACATCCATACGCAAACACAAACACACACACACACACACACACACACACACACAATATTGCAGTCACATAGAGCATGGTACTGCATACTTCCTGGTCATGGTCAACTGATTGTTAAAGCCTAATATCCTCCTGATAAATGATCAAAGCATTTTGGTTGGGAATGTACACTGTTGTTATAGTGATTGTAGAGTAGAATGTATTTACTCATAGAAAGAGTAAACTTGCTTTTTTGTAGAGAAGCATATATATACAAAATATATATGGATACATACATATATATACATCTATATATCTTTTGAACTACTTGTTTGTGAGAGTTGCTTTGGGCGCATCCACCCTTGAGCATTCATATTTCTTTCCCCCTTTTTCAATTTTTATTTATGTTTTGACAAAAGTAGCGTTTTATGAGTGATGAGTGTTTCATTTTTCCTGTAAATATTATTTTCTAATTTTATTTTGGAGAACAAGGGGATTGAAAGAAACCATTTTATGATGCTAACTATGAAATCTTAAAGTGATATCTGTCCACAGAACCTATTTGATCTATTAAATTATCAGTAAATTCTGTGAAATGTGACAATGACGGGGTGGGAGCCTGACAGGATGTGCTGAACAGAGGCCAATGATTATAAATGAGGGGACGATTTGAGCTCACTGTATTGATTGTTTAAATTAGTAGCAACATTCACAGCAGTGATGATCTGTGGTTGTCACTGTTCTTGACATAATCTATGCTTGACGAACTAAAAATAAAAGGTGAGAAAGAGCTGAATCTCTGTTTATGAGGGTTTTTTTTCCAATGATCTCTGAAAACAAACTGATCCTGCAACTGGTGTGTGATCGAAGACTAAGTAGAATATGTTAAAAAATGTATTTCACATGTATTTCAATATTACACAACAGGGCATAATACAAATGGAGGAAAATGGAGGAATTGACAGCATGTAAAATTTAAGAATAGATGCCTGTACAATATTTAATTGTAATCTAACCACAGTTGTTGAGATATTTTTCACACAAAATCAGTAAACCATCCCCGTGACTGCACCGGAGGAAAAGTCTGCGGATCGCTTAAATATTTGAGGACCATGAGTGTTTTTTACAAAACCAACACTACAATCCCAAGACCCACACTGCCCCCATGATTAAAAAATAGCTCTATGGCTTATTCATGCATAAATGTGGAGAAGCTGAATGAATTTAAAAAAGGAATTAAATTAAGTTGTCATTAGAAATAATATTAAAAAACTTCACATCCAGAAACTTCATGCCCACCCGTAGTATATCAGTCAACAGAAAAACAGTAAATGATTCAGCTGAGTTCGTGTAACTTCTCCATTGGGGCCTTATTAGTGAGCTGTTTAATTTGGAGTGCACCATTTCCAAATGTCAATCTGTGCACAATATTTTGGTTTGGTTTCGTATGACACACGGGCAAATTTAATTATAGTTCCACCATAAAACATCCACATTGTTAAGGCTACACTCTGACACCCAATAGTGATAATACTTGGGTCATTATGTCATACTATAATCACGGAGTCGAGGTTATGAGCGATAATTGGCAAGTTTGTCTAAGAGGAGTCTCGGCACCGGCCAGCTCAGCAATATGAGCCGTCAATCATCTTTAGAGCGGCACCGCCGGCGGCTGAGCCTGAGTATCCGGTGACATCCCCATTAGTCAACGCCCCCAGCACACAGCCACAGCCGCCAATCACTCTGGGAAGCAAAGTGTGTTTGTGCAAATGTGTGTGTTTTCAGATGAAGAACATGGACTGGGGGGCGGCGGGGGTGGCTTTTTGTCTGAGAGAAAGAAACGAGACCGAGAGGGTGAGGATTAAACTCTTCAGCCGATGACAGTTATCACAACAAATTAAACCCTGCTCAGCTGATATGCATCATGTCAAATATGGCCGTTCACTTTTCGAAGTATTAACTATTCTTATGGCATCAATTTATGCTTAAAGCTTACTTTTTAAAGTATAACGTTTCCCAGTTAGGGACAAGAATTAGCGCATTATGCTGCATTTTCATGGCATCTCCTGTCAAAATGATAAAACCTGAATATAGAAAAAAACGAAAAACCCATCTCCGGTGAAATGTCTTTTTATTTTAGAAACTTGTGGTGGTAAGAAGTCAAGGAGGATTATTCCGCCTGTAGAACTTTCAGGATCTTGCACATTGCCGGCTGTTTAACAGAAGCAGAAATATAAGATTGTAGTTTAACGACAAAACTTGGCTGTTTGCCTCTTCTCACGGTCACTCTGATCTCAGAGTTATGTACACACTAATCTGGAAAACTAGTAAGACACTGTATACCTGAGGCATTTGTGCATGGTCTAGATTCACAGAATGTAAGGGCAATAAATGAGCTTGGACTGCTGACAACCTCCTAAGATGACCCATATAGTATTTCAGCTGGTAACGGGAAGCTGTGATATGCTCACAAATCAGATTAATATGACGGGACTCATTCCTTCCCCCCTGTCACAGGACATCAGTGCCTGTTTATAGAAAACAACATGGCCAGTGACGATTTAATTAGTCCCATAAAACCAGTGATTCCCAACCTCTTTGGCCTCTGACCCCCCTAAAAGGAAAATGAATAAAAATTGCAATTGTCCACCAAAGGGCGATTTCCCCTCTGAACTTCTCAAATTGTTTCATTTGAATAATTGTTGCAGACCGGAAGGTGTTAAACTACCCTGCATTTCTCAATCTTATAGAAGATTATAGACCCAAATTTATCCAAAGCAAGTAGTAGCAGGGGTGACTCCCTCAGATTAGACTCACTGGAGGGCCCCTGATCCCCAGGTTGCTGACCATTGCCATAAACCAACGAATAAACGGAAATTGTTGTTTTTCTAGCTTCACTATGTTTGTCATTCGTGTCTAACTTGCACGAGCGCACCTATGTGCTAGTTACTCAGCTAGGATAACTGACTGTAGCTAGTTAACTGGTGTAGTGTTGAAGTACATGAGTATATTGAGCATAAGGATGAACAGCAGACGAGTGGGTTATGCTGCAGCCGTGGTTTGAGAAATTTCAATAGACATTTTGATACTTTTTTCGATAGGAAATTTAGACACCGTCATCAGCCATAAACCAAGCAGACTACAACTGCCGGCGAAGGAGCTAACTACACCGAGCTAACCTCAGACCTTTCACAGGCACCTTTCATGCCCACAGTAAAAGTACAGTGAAAGTCAATATGTCAGGGTTTGAGGAGTTAGAGCTAAGCAGCTGCCCACATTTAACCTTAGTCCAAACTTAAGGAAAAACAATGAAGATACAAACATTACATAAAGTACGTAACCATGAAATGAATAAATAAAACAGTATAGCATATAACAACAATGTAACAAGATGATTAGAATATGACAGTAAGAAGATATTTAAAGAAATTTGTGCAAATCCATGAAAAAAAAATCTGTTTATTCATGATAGAGATTTGAATTTATTCCAACCATACTTGTCAAATCAGTATTATTTATGCATAAAGTCATGAATTGGTCTCGGGGCCTTACAGTCGTACATCAGTCGATTTAGATTTTTAAAAACTGCTGTATAAAGCACTGTTTCTTTTATTTTTGTAGGTGGGGTGTTACAGAGGTTTGTTGTAAAAAGGTTAACACAGGTGTAAATCATAGAATGAATGAGCCAATTCTGCGTTAGTTCAGGGTCCCTGTGCTCTAAGTGCTGCCTCTATGTCACAGTGTCAAGGGTCAAAGGGTCACTTCAGTCTAGTGGACTCATTCAAAACATTATTAGTAAGACAAATCAAAATGTTTCCAGTTAGTCCAATTTGACTGACCACAACGCTTATCACTTCAATTTTGTTGTTTTGTTTCTTTGGGGTTTTTTTGTTTTGTCTTTTTCTTAATGTGTCTAATGATACATAATGTATTTAAATGTTGTCAGAAGCTGCTTCACATTGAAACATTGCCGTGGGTACTATCGAGTAGAGGGGAAACAATTGGTTGATTAATCAATTAGTTGTTCAACATAAAATGAGTTATATAGATCTATTTTGATAGTTGATTAATCTATATATTAATTTCTCAAGTATAAATGGCAAACTTTTATGACCCTTCTCTGGCAGTGAACTGAATCTCTTTGGGCTCTGGATTGCTGGTCGGACACGATGAGGCATCTGAAGATATCAGGTAAAAGTACTGCCAGTGAAAAATGGTCCCATGAGTGTTGAATTATTCTAAATTACACAAAAATGATAAAAAAAACAGCAGTATTCATTTAGAAAATGTAAATCTGCAAAAAAAAAAAACCCAGTTGCTTTAAATCTTAAACTTTACCTCAGAAATGTATGTGCTTAATAACTTTTTTATATTTGATGGCAAACTTGTCAAAGCTTTTTATATCCAAAGCAGCATAAGTTGAGTGTGTTTCTAGAGATCAGGAGATCAGATGACAGGAGTTCAGGAAATCATTGGGAGGATCTATGGTCACAGTAGCTTCACATGGCCCCTCACACACACATACACATATAGAGCTGTGACTCATAACTCACTAACAACAGACCCGAGCAGCGATTGAAGTTGCCCGACCTATCAGCATTCCACCTTTGCATTTTATTGTTTCTGGCTGCCGGTCGTATTTTTAGCTCACTAACGGAGGTTGGAAAGACGAGGTGGGAAGGTGTCAAGCTGTTATTGCATAATACCCGCGCTCTTTACCTCCAGCCGCTGCAGGTACCGGGTTTCAGGCTCATCACACCTGCTGCTTCGCATTCTGCAGCCACAATAGCTGATGCAGAGCCAAGATCCCGCCAGCCATCATCACATAGGGTGATAATTTTATGGGCCTGCAAGTTATAAACACCCCAAATGATATATGTAAGACCTCCAGCACAATGTGTGCACACTGTGGAATTTATACACTGAGGCCAAGGCAGAAAATAGCTCATACCTGACATGGATAACAATGCAGTCATATGTTACGTGGGGTGATCTCTGAGGGAGAAGATGAGGGATAGAAGTGGAGCCAAAACAAGTAAGAGAGATTTCCATGCGGCTCGAGGGAAACAGCTTGTTCGAGTGGCTGACAGATAGGGGCTGTTTTCATAAGACTTAATTAGCTTGAAGAAATCAGGTTTATTTTCCTGTTCAAAACTCTCTCAGATGTCCAGAGAAGTGTTCCCCAGAGGTGACTTGCTAAGTCTCATCACAATAACAGCATGGGCCTCTTTTATCTCCTTCTCCTTTTCAGCTGCAATGCAAGGTGTTAGCTAGGATCCACAGAGGAAAACAACACTTTAAGCTTCATGGATTGTTATAGAAGATGGCTTTGAACTCCGAAGACAGATAAAGATGAAAAGCACCGATAAATAAATAACCTTATGAGTACCTTATGTTCTTAAAATGTCAGGAGACTCCTAAAATATGAGAGGCGCCTCAAAAGTGTCCATTTTTGTTAAAAGTAACCGGGAGAATGTGCTGATTTGGGAAAGGAGGCGGAAAATGGCAAAGATGATGGGTTTTTGTTTTTTTTTTAATATCTAATAGTTCTTTGACAACAAGGCGTCATAATATATTAATTCAGCTGCAAACAAAAATAGATTAGAAGGTGCCTGGCAACAAACAATATGAAATGGACAAAAGATGGAATTTTTGGGTTTAAATTCTCACAGAAATTAAACATATATTAATTAAACATTTAGACTTTGTAATCCCGCTCTACTATGTCACTCAACTATGAGCAGTTTCTTGCCGTTAATTTGTATCCCACACCCTGTTTATACTGTTTTGTTCTGTCTGGGTGAGAGAAAATCCATAGAAACCAGACAGACACAGTTTTAACATCACTGCACCAAGCAGTTTATGCCCAGTGTCCCCTCTCCCGCATCTACCTTAACATAGAGCACTCTTAAATGATAATTCTGGTTTATCACAGCTTGGTATATTTGCCATAAGTGTGACACTCACCACGTCCATTGTTGAGATTTGGTGAAAGGATTTATTGAGGCAACAAGCAAGTGGAAAATGAATCAGAGTTATCGGATTTGATCCTTCAGTGTTTTTTGCACTTATTTGAAGTTATCCGATTTCTGCTAAACACTGATGATGGATAAAGGTTAAAAATCTTTATAACTAGGACTCAGTGATAAATGACAAAACATTCTTAGAGCCAACTGAATTGTCTCTGTAGCGCACTGTCAAAAAAACTGTCATGTTCAGAGAGAGGGCATTGAGTCTGGTAATTTACCTTCTCTTTGATCAAACAGCTCCTGAATTAAATTCCCCTCTTTTAGTAATATATGTGGACAAAGTTGTTGTATGGACGCATTTGTTTAAACCACATTTAATATTTGAAAACTATGGCTTCTTTTGTCAAATGAAAAAAAGTCTTTTGAGGAAAAACACTACAGTATTGAATAAAGAGTCTTTTATGATAATGATACCAATGCTCATTAGAATTTACCGGCGCTCAGGGCGACACCCTTAGATGTCTTATTCTGTCAGTTTTGCTCAATAAATGACTTGTATGATCAGACAGCAGTAAGAAAGAAACAGATACTTTTGTGTAGATATCTTTATATTGAAATTCATGAAGTATACACAATGCATCCTACACTATTACAATTTCCACACATTGATAATGTTTCTGTTGTTGGATGATAAAGCTACGTTTTGGCATTTAATTAACCAAACAGCAGTCGGACTGAGAAGCCTGGAGCAAAATAAACATTAAAAACATAAAACGTAGTCGTGGATTAAACTGTAGCACGGCAGCAGGTAGGTAGGTACAAGTAGGCAACATTAGTTATAGTTACAGAGTAGAAAATCATCAACAAAAACTCTATAATTTTTTTTTTTTTTTTTTAACATTTGTTATATACAACCCAGTGCCTTTAGAGGAATGACCCTTTGTTTCTTTCGATCTCATCTGGACTTTTCCTCTGACATCAAAAGTAGATTCCAGCCAGTCCGATTCCACCTTCCAAGTTAGATGCAATTTACAGTAATGGTTTATTCTGGGCTTTTGTAATTCTAATATGATTTGTGAAGTATGGACAGAATCTGGAACGGTGCCGCCCCCGAGAGTGGCCCCTGCTATGACCTCTCAAGACACTGCTCTGAAGTCTTGCGACCGATGGTGACACTGATTGATGCTTTAGGTGCAGAGTTATACTTCTGGCAGTTGACAAGTGTGTGACTTTCCTGCCCCAACATTCACAACAGTATGTGTATACCCACACTCAGCGTCCACTTCAATATTTAAACCCTCTCAGTACTGGGTAACATCTGTTTTTTTCGTCCCGAACATGTTGTATTCTTTGAGGCGTGAAGGCGTTTAAACGTTTCACAGGGACTTTGCTCCACGCTGGTTTGATGAATTCGATCAATTCTTGCAGGATTTTAGCGAGCCGTGAGCTGCTTGCGCCACGGTTATCCCGTTCCACCTCATCTCGAAGGTGCTCGGCTGAGTTGAGTGCACGCAGCTGGAACAAACACAAGTTTCTGTCATGTTCCTGCATCCATCTTGAGATGATGGGCGCTTTGTCACAGAGCCAGGAGGAGATGCACCCGGACAGCAACAATGCTCTTGTGCACCGCTGTATCCCAGTGACGTTAAGGGACCCTAACATAAGTAAACACTCTCCTCACTCTTACGCCACCCGATTTTACTTCAGATTAACGGCAGGATTCAAGCTTTTTCTCCAAAAACTGACTCTACCATCACCATGTGACAACGGAAGCTATAATATGTTGCATCATATAGATGTTTAGTTTTTTTTTATCATCAATAACCTGGTTATGGTGATGACCTGACCAATTTCGTGCAGCTGTCTTGTTTTTACAATAGATGTCAATGGCGGAAATTTAAGTCAAGCCAAGATTAAACAAGTTATATGTTGTGCCGCACTTATTGAGTCCTTGTGGCCTCCCTCTTAGTTTTTAACATCCCTTCTTGCCCATTCTCTTCCGACTCCTCTGGCTGACAAAGGATGATTTTTTTTTTTTCTTACTGACCATGCCATTTTCATTTTCCTCACCATCTTCTATGAAGATGACCAGACTCATATTTCATTAATAACAGTCTAACTGTCTTTCAGATCACGTCCTCCTAATATTTTCATAATTACTAGCCACACGTCTTGACCACGTCTATAAGTTTTGAGGGTGTACATGACTGCTTCGACCAGCCAGTGATCCTAATGAAGTGGCCACTGAGTGTTGATTCTGTTCCTGCCTTTATAGAAATATTAAGTGTTAGTATAAGATATTGAAATTCAGTGCTTGTGTATGTGTAGTGGTAAGGGAGATCCCTGTGGTCTGAGCCAACTGTGAAAACTACTGTAAACACACCATCATCTGCCATCCTGCTCAACTAAATGTCAAACATGCACCTGCCAGCCAAGGTCAAAGATCACAGAGCAGCTGGCACCCAGAAAAGAGGAAGGTGGGTTTCAAAGATGTTTTCAAATATAGCAGGAAATATAATTTTCCATGTGTGTTTTTCATTTTGACTTCACCTCTCTAGGCAATGTATAAACCCTCAAGCACGTTTTGATGTTTTCCTGAAATTTGACATGAGGAAAGTTGTGCTATTGTTCTTAGTTACAGCAGCTTTTAAGCTTTTATCTTACTGTAAATTACATATTCATATCTACTACTAACATCTTTATCGACCTTCGGATCAAGGCTTTGTCAGCAAACTTCTCTTTAGCATTACTCTTATACACATTTAGACATTTAAGGAAACTAAACAACCAGGAAAAACTGTTTTCCCTTACATGCATGCACACATTCATAACCTTAGTGCTTTTTCTTCCCTTGGACTCCCACACTCTCTTATGCTTTCAATTTCTACACACAGTTTAATGTTATCTCAGTCAATTATTTATGCATTCAAACACATTTTTTCAGGTCACACATACATGAAGACATACACCTCACAGTCAACTTAAAACAAAAAACATGCGCACTTACACACAAACACACGCGCACACACACGCACGCACGCACGCACGCACACACACACACACACACACGTATCCTCTTTACATAAGCACATTCATGTACATACATAGAAAAAGAAAAGTATTGTTCAACGTAAATTAGAAAAAGCTCAGTTTGGAAAAGGCGTATATTAGCTCTCGTACCTAAAACAAAAATTTTACATGGACTGGTTGGTGTGTGCCAGTAGTTTAGAGGGGAGCACGCAGACAGGTAAGGAAGGACGGAGTGTTTTCTTCTCTATCCCGTCAGGACAGTTACAGTCAGGATGTCCTACCTTCCTTCTGCCGGTCTTAAATATCAGCAGTACAAAGACAGAAATCAATGAAGCATTTCTCTTTTTTACGCTTTTCTTTCTGTGACCGGTGGAAGCACATTGTTTCTCTCAGGAAAGTGGTACCATTGTACTTCATCTTACATTTTCTCAGCCCCTTCTCATCAGCACGGATGGCTGTAGTCATTTGGGGTGAAAGAGGGGAAAAAAAGGGTGGGGATGATTAGCTCAGTATGCATGGGGACAGGGGCACACAAGGACATTTTGATAAGTAACACAGTCTGTAGTAATGGTCATCCTGGGTTTTAACGGTCAATGTACGGGTTAGAGTTATGGCCCAGTGGGTTAAGTATAGGGGTCCAGAGGTTTCAGCGTGGTGAGTTGCACTGAGCTCCAAACATGGTCTGGGTAAAACTGGATAGATGGGGGTTATCAGGTTAGGTGGTCTCCTTGCCCTGGGTACCAGTGACGGTTTTGATGGAGCTGAGCGTTCGGTTGAACCAGGTCTTTTTGGCAGCCTGCACCTCGTTGAGGGCCAGACCCAGGTGGTGTTCCAGATCCTGATTGAAGAAGAAAGACACTATGAATGTTATTCAGAACGACAGGAGAAGAAACAGGTCTGCCAAACAAAAACAAAACAAAGACGTTTCGAGGACTATTGGTCATTGCATACTTTTTAAACATTCCATCTTGTGAAATAAACATTAAATAGTCTCTAGCTGATACAGAATGCTGCTGCGAGAGTACTGACAAGAGCCAGAAAGAGAAATCATATCCCTCCTGTGTTAGCTTCTCTGCATTGGCTCTCTGTGAAATCCAGAATACAATTTAAAATCCTCCTCCTCACCAGAAAAGCCCTTAATGGCTGCGCACCATCTTATCTTAAAGAGCTCATAGCACCTTACTATCCCAGTAGAACACTTCACTCCCAGAATGCAACTTGTGGCTCCTAGAGTCTCCACAAGCAGAATGAGGGCAGAGCTTTCAGTTATCAGGCTCCTCTGCTGTGGAACCACCTTCCAGTTTGGGTCCAGGAGGTAGACACCCTCTCCATGTTTAAGAGTCGGTTTAAATCCTTCCTCTTTGATATAGATTATGGTTAGAACTGGCTCAGCATTAGCTCCAGCCATCCCCTCATTATGCTGCTATAGGCCTGGACTGCCGAGGGACTTCCCATGATGCACTGGTGATAAAGTCATGGAGATATTCCTGACCTCCCTTTTTGTTTGCTATGGAGGTGAAACTATGTTACATAAAATCAGGTAGCCTAGATATTAAGAAATCAATTTTCCAAAGTGTCCTCAGGCTTAATAACCAGACTGACTGGTAATGATCAAGCCTCAAGTCTCTCTTTCAGACCTCCTGTCCCATTTTCAAGCCACACGTATACTAACCACAAAATGTCTTTGGTTCCCTGTAAAAGGTTGTCTAAGTAGTATTGAATTTGTGACTGTAACAAAGGTCATTATAACAGACTCACTGCGAGTCAAGGTCTGTTCGACTGTCGGCTTCCCTGCCAGCTGGAGGAGCTTGCAAGTTGCGATAGGAGATGAGCTACTGTAGTTCAAGTTATATTGTTGCAATACGACTACACAGAACATGACTCACAAAGTCTCAGGCATTCAGACTGGGGGCAGATTTATTTGACAAGGAAATCCCTAGTATTTACAAAAGTTTTTAGTGTTCCTTTGGTTACATTCATATGTAGTATGTCAATCTAAAACTCTGATTTCATGTTTTGTGATTTGATTTGGGCCAAAACCGTATTTTAGTGTACCTGGATTTTGCATTCAGCCTCCACCAGCTGCAGTTTGGTCTGGGCTAGTTCCAGCTCCATCTCTCTCAGCTGGTTCTTTAAACCCTCCTTCTCCTCATCAGTCTCCTCAGTCCCTCCAGCAGGCACTGTGGTCACAGCGGCCCGCACACGACCCTCTTTGTTGAAAAGACTGCTGCACTTCTCACAACCTTCCACTTTTGACTAGAGAAGGATATGGGAGAGGGAGAGAGACAAAATAGAATAGGTTAGAGAAAAATGGGGTGATATATTACCTATACCAGACTCTGACCTTGCAAGCTCCTTTTTGGTGAAACAATCTGCTTCTCAAAGGATGAAATTGAGGAATAAAGGCCAAAAAAAAAAAAGAATCATGGTCAAGGCACTGAGAAAGATATCAAGATAAAGATATAGCCTAACACTGTACCATTACAAAAACTGACTACACTTGTATCCTAGTTTATATTTAAGGAAGAAATTTGGACTTAGACACAGAAATAAAGGGGATGCACAAGTGAGAATGAAACAAAATAAAAGACTCCTTCAACTAAAAAGGACCAGAAAAAGAAACCAAATTGTGGCACTTTAACAAAGATCTGTGAGAGATAAACATGTGGACACCTTGATGTCTCTGGATTACTCCTACAGTTTTCCCATTAAATAAATCATTGCTGTCGAAACAATGTCAAATAGTTGCGATTGCATGACCCTGAAGAGGGCTTTTAATTTGAAAAGACAAATGCAGGAAGTGCAGATAAAGAAGAAGAAGAAGAGGGAAAACCGAAAGAGAGGAGAGAAAAGTAGATTTAACTAGCCAACATTTGGTCAGATAGATTCTTATTTGTGTTGATATTCCCTCTGAACGCTGGCGTACCACATGCACAGACCAGCGTTTGTGTGCCAGCAGTGGACCGTTAGTGGGCTGGTGGACAATCAAAAGAATCCATTAAATTTTTAGCGGCTCTGACACTTCACTTGCACTGCCCGAGCACCCAGCTACCCACCAACCCACCCGGCCCTTTAGTGACAGTCTTCTTTTTGGTGCCCTTGTATGCACTGAGCTATTATCGGATACAGAGGATTTGTGCAAGCAGCAACAGAAAATCACTGTGAACAGAGCTGTAGTCACTATGCGGCTAACTCTAAGATTAATCTACATTGACGCTACTGCAGCACAGATACATATGTAGAAATGATAGTAGGAGTGTTATTGCTTCACTTGCTCTTTCCAAGATGGGTTCATGGCAGCCAAACTTGATAATTGCAGTGCTGTTAGGGCTGAATCGCCTGGTTCTTCCTCAGTAGGCTGAATCCTTAGAGACTGCTGTACTGTTGACAGACTGGTGCACTAACAAGTGGCATTGTCTACAGTACTTTACAGTCAAGGTTGTGTGCCTTAGAAAGGACAGTTGACTATGTTGGTTGAGATATATTGAAAATAATGTTTAATAATAATTATTTGTTTAATTTGGATTCAACTGTCAACTGAGTTTAAAGCTGAATAGTGATTATACATAATATTTTCACAGTAGGCTCATCACTGCAGAAGTGGATGGGAGTATTAATGAGGCAGCAGAGTGCCTAGGCTAAAATTGTTTCTGTAATCAAATTAAATGAAGTTTAGTGAATAAGTATTTCAGGATATTATTTAAACATTTTTAATAACTACCATTGTAACTTATACGGTATATTATCCAGTGCACATCAACGTTTCCTTTAAATTCATTATAATTGCAGTTGTTGACAGCTTTATTGGCTATGTTGCAACATTAATGGTCAATAATAAAAGAAAGAAGGACAAGCAAAGACAAGATAATACAAATTCTGACAACAACCTACTTTCACCAAGCAAACAGAGACACGCTGAAGCCCTGCTACATGCTTTGCAGGACTTGTCCTTGGTGTAACAGACCTTTTGTCTGTCCTTTTGGGAGTCTCTGAGCAGCCTGACAGAGCTTTCTGCCAAAATGGCCATTCTCCCAGGGACAAATAAACAGTTTGTGGGCCAAGTGTGCAATTGCTGGAAATGAGATGCCGGGCCCTGGCTCCTTAGCCTACCTCCTAATTCTTCCCCCAAAAACCTTTGATTTCACTGCCAGTCAAGACAATGAAATGGCAACATGGTACTCAAGATACCTGCAGACTCAGGGGGCGGGACATCCAACAGACAAATAGCAGCCAGTGATAATGCTGTAGTTATATAATTAATTCTTCAATTAGAAACTGTGTGAAAGAGACACACGTAATTATGCTGTGACTGTTAATCTGCGGCATGTGTTTAAGGGCACACAGCAGTGTGTGTGTGTGTGTTTGTGTGCGTTTATGTGTATGTGTAAAACTTACCCGGATTTTCTCGAGTTCTCCTCGGTTGGCTGTCTGTTGTTTCTCCAGTCGTTCGCTCAGCTGGGAGCAGATCTATAGGAACCAGCCAGTTGAAAAGAAAAGACTGGTTCAGCTATACACATTCACAATGTTTTAAACTCTATCAACAATTCACCAAAACTCTGTTGCATCTCTCAATCAATGTGAAAATCTCAACATTCAGCAATATTTATCAACAAATACAATAGTGTAGTATTTTTTAACAGCAAAAATCCAGGGAACAGAAAGTTGTTTTTCATGTTTTCATTAACACAGATGTAGTTCCTGGTGCATATTATGTGAGTCTTAGGTTAATTTGAATTCATAACTGAATAATTGCATGAATATTCATTATCACACTAATAATAAGTCAATTAGGGAAACCAAGTCACAGCGATATGGAAGATTTTATTGCAGAGGCGTAAAGCATCAATTATAATCAGTGTGGAAGTATTAATATCCTTTACTTAAGTAGAAGCAGTAATGCTACTGTATGAAGATATTATAAATTAAAGTCCTCCATTCCAAATTATACTAAAGTAGAAGTACATAAGTATTAACAGCAAAATACACTCAACACTGAGGTGCTCTTCACACAGTATGGCCCCCTCTGAGAGTGTTATAGTAATAGACATATACTATTACATTTTTATTTTCACATTTTAATTTTGCAGCTAATTAACCAACTTTCTATACTGCTGAGTAGTTTAATTAAGATGAATGTGTCATTTAATGGGGTGATAGTTTATTTATAAGCAAAATCTTAATTTGCAAAGTACTTAGTAAGGATAGCTGTCAGTTAAAGTAGCATAATATGCAAATTTTCAAGTAAATGATAAGTACATCAGACTTACAAATTGTAAAAAATACAGTTTGTAGGGAAATGTATAGTTAGGTCCAGAAGTATTTAGACAGTGACACTTTATTTTTGTATATAAATTTGCCTCTGTACACCACCACAATGGATTTCAAAAGAAGCAATCAAGATGTGATTTGTGAAGTATAGACTTTAAGCTTTAATTCAAGAGGTTTAACAAATATATTGCATTAAGTGTTTAAGAATTACAGCTATTTTTATACATAGTCCCTCATTATCAGAGGCTCAAAAGTTATTGGACAAACCTACATAATCATAAAAAAAATGTGACAGGGAGGGAAGGGGTGACAAATATAAACTGTACTACCCACTATTAACTATAATATGTCAGTCAATCTATGTAATAAGCATTTTAAACTGGGTGAATTGAGAATAACTTGAAATCACGCTCCATTCCCTCCTAAACCAAAAAATTATGTTTAGGTTTTGATGTAATCATTTTTACAAAGGAGCTTTTCAAAGCTGTACTACTTGGGTATTTTTTGTAGTAAAGCCAGAATATAATGAAACAAGGGAACAGAAATCTGAGCATATCGTATTGTTCTACTGAGAAAGACCTTAAACCATTTTTGTAGTCTGTTGTGATTTTACACCTATCCTCACTGAACATAGCACCATGTACTACCTAATGTTTCCCATCCCTCACTCTGTTTGTGGCTCACGGTAAACCAGTCTTTGTGGAGGAGAATTCATCCTCTTAACCTTAAGTCCATTAGCGATGTCTTAACGTCCTGTCTTTCCAGCAGGGCTCCCAGGATGGATATGTATGGATATGTATGTGTATCCTTGATATATTTAGTCTCTTTTTCTAACCTTCTCCTACTTCTATACCCGTAACTTACAACCACAAATATGCTGAGAAACACAAACACAACATAGGTCTAGCTTGCAGATAAAAAGAGAGATCAACGTGACATGAGTCATCCTAACGGGTAAATCAGTTCATTCCTCCTCTCTGTAGACAGACTATCTCTCTATCTGTTCCTGCTCTCTGCAGTATATCCTGTATATCTCTCCACCCTCCTCTTTAAGAGATCAATCCATACATCTATCTTGGTATCTTTAGCCAAGAAGAGAGCCTTCATTTTCCTCCTACGTCTTTAATCTTTTCATCCTGTCATCCTCTCCTTCAGTTGCTCTCAACTGCCATTAATGTACCCATCTCTATCATTCCCTCATAACTACCAATCTCACATCCCTCTCGGTGTTGCAGCTGCCCCCTGCTCTTCTATCGTCCCTGCTTCCTGTTTTTTTTTTCTATCCTTGTGCTTGCATTACATCTTTTTACTTTGTGAAGATTTAACTTAAGCTGCTCAGTCTCATGTGCAGGGACCATTTAAGTCTTGTCCTGACATGGAAAGCAGGTTTTTCACTTGCCTTGACACTGCTGTGTCTCACTCACACTCACACACACACACACACACACACACACACACACACACACACACACACCTTGGTTTTTGTTTTGCTTTTATTCATATTCTATTTTTTCCCCAGTCTTATTTATTTTACATTTCTACTATATTATTTATTCAGTCTGGTTGTAACTTTACTGCCTGAGGCAATTTTTATTTACTGATTAATAATGTATATATACAATACACATGCATACAGTGGGCATATAGTAAGCACAGGCAATTTTAATCATTTATCACATTTAAAAAATTATATATGAAGGCTGACAATTAGGATCCAATGCAGAACTTCTAGAAATGTTGAGAATATTTTGATGTCAAGGGCCAAAATATCTTAAAACTCAACAAAAATCAGTATAATGCTAACAGATCTTATCTAGCAAGTGCCTGAACATCCTGGGTGTATCTACACATGCTCTGCTCCGACAGCAGGGATTACAATATGCCACTTGACTGTTTTTAGCTTCACCACTAACAAACGTTTCCCTGTCTGAGAGGGCTGGAGGGGCAATTAGCACAAAAAGCTATTTTTTTTGGCTCTAATCCCACAAAAGGAAATTTGGCATTCACAGCCACTGAGACAGGAAATGCTATTTGAAGAATGATTCGAGTTATCTGGGTTGGAAAACAACGCAGGCTATTTTGGGGCATTCCTCAACTTGTCAGTCCCAGAGGACTGAACGGTCCTGTCCTCCCTCACTCCCTCCCGCGCAGATTTCTGTTCATTTACTGCTTCTCTCCATCTATCACCCCCTTTTTCCCTCACACAAAAAGAACTATTTTTGAAGAGTCCCAAATTTCGCACAGCTCTCAGCTCCATGCTAGCATTCTGATGGCTGCTTTCACCCATAAAATACACACAAACACACAACCATTAAACCCACACTCCTCTATGAAGGCTCCTGTCACCAGTTGTTGGATCTGCTGTCAGTTCCAATCTGCTAGCAATATTTTTAGACTCAGGTGAAGTTAAGGTCTGTTTCTAAATTAGTCCTCTTGCTATTTTCGCCCGCCCGCACAAGGAGCAATGGGAGCTGGATTGTTACATAATGTCTCTGTGCTGATGGTAATAGAACTTGATATAGATAGGTTTTTATTTAAGCTTTAAGTGACAGGGTGAGATCTGAGAGAGGATGAAATTCACTGTAGGAGGAATTCAAGAGACAGGACCTCAAAATATGCTCACACGCTCAGTCATCAAAGGCTCTGGGTTCAGCTTAGGGACAGTTTGTAAAATTAAATATCTTTCTGCTTCACAAACTAGATGAATGAATGAAAACAGAGCACTCTTGTATTATTTTTAATTATTTATGTCCAGTCTCGCTATGGTAATGGCTTGATCAGGGCTAAGATCTGAAAAGATAAGTCAAATAAGGAAAGATAAGTGGAGAAGAGATGCTCAAGACTCTCTGCTCGAACATCCAGGGTCAGGATGGGGCACTTAAAACACACAAATACAGACAAAAATACCATCTAAGTAACACAATGCAAAGTAAACAAAACTAAACTCCACACTAAGAGAAATACGATAAATGCATAAATTTGATAAAATGTACAACCAGTGTAGTCACTGTGGGGATGGAAATGCCAGTTGAGCAGAGTGTGAGAGAGTATCTTAATGATAATTACTGTTCGGCCTAGTTAAAATACTGAAGGATCAGAACAAGACATGTTCAATGAAAATAAAGTGGCTTTGTCATAAAAATTCCTTTTTTTTAATATATTTTGTGCTTTGAGATATAATTGAAGTTATTAATAAATAAACCTTCATACATGACTAGCAGCTATGTGGAGAGAACCAATTGCTGGCAGCTTTTCTCTGAATTATTATCCAGTGTTGTTAATCATGATGACTTATTTCTTTTGGATTATAGTGAGTCTTCAATCGTTCCACCTTAAATATCACTAAATTTTACATTTTTAACATTCACCTTTCCAAATTCAAACGTAGACCAACAAAATTACTGGATGTTTATATCTGATCACCAGTTTACAAGAAACTAGTACAGTCTCATTCTGTTTTGTAAGCACTTGGATCTTTAATTAGCAAAGCTCCTCTGCTCTCTGCTTCTACCAGATCAGTGAGCAGCTGTTTGTTCATCTACTTGAGATTTTAAAGCTCCTCATAAAATCAACTCTGAGCAACAGATTAGAATAAATTCTGAAACTCTTGAAACCATTTGTGTCAAGTAAACTTCCACTAGCAGCTGCGCAGAACTGTGACCCATTTATGTCTATTTTTGTCTCATTACACTGGCTACCAGTAGGTTTGAGGATTGATTTAAAAATGTATTGACTACCTTTAAGGCTCTTAATGGCCCTTCTCCTTGCCGTATTTCAGAACTGCTTGTATTTTGCAACACTTAAGTGAATATTTTTAGATTGCTCCAGAGTCCAGGTTTAAAAGAGTTAATTTACTTTCATTTTTACCAACATCCATCTTAATTTATTTACAGTTTACCCTTTGGTATAGATCGTTAATTTGTTTTTAATGTTTTGTTCTGTGTGAGGCACTCTTTTATATGCTACAAATAAGGATTGTCGTTTTTATTGTTAAATTTTTTGATGAACGAATGCTCGCACATTATTGTAATAATGTAGGACATGCTGGATTTTTAGTACAGTAATTAGCCCAAAAGAATTTCAAGAAAAAGATATTAAAGAAAGTTGCTACAAGGAAGAAATTCTGTATGACTTGGTCAACATTTGTGGAATATGTGGAGAATGTGGCCCTCCTGGGTTATCTTTTACTCCAGTGTGGGATTAGTGTATGTCACTTGTATTTGGTGAATCCATGACACTTCTTAGGATGGGAGATATAGAATGAAGGGACTGTGCGGAACAACTGCATGTGATTATTATCTTAGTAGGTTTATCTTGTCCCCTTTTATTTGCTTCCTTTTTTCTTTTCTCCTCTTCAGTTGGCATTTCTGTATTTGCCACAGTTTAAAGTTTCACTTCTATTAAAACGTGGTTGTGGGGAAAGAGACTCAGATAAGTAATACAATAAACTGCAAGGCCAATATATGCATTTATGCAAAATGGAAGGATCTGAATTTAAGTGATTTCTGTACACAATAAATTATAAAGCGGTTACATACCTGCTTATATTCTCCAATAATGGAGCCATTCTTTTTAATCTCTGATTCAGACTTATCAAGCTCTCTCCTGCACATCTCCTTCAGCTGTGGATACAAACACACACACGCACACACACCGTTAGGATAGAGCAGGGCAGAGACCAAGGACATGAGCAAAGTCAGCAGCCCCAAAGACCATGTGACTGTCATGAAATTAAAGAAGACAGAGAAAGGTATTGGCAGATGTGAAGCTGAAGGCAAAGTCACGCCCTTTACACAACCTCCATGCAAGCACATACATCACTCACAGCTACACCTACACACTCAAGAAGACAGGAGGCACTTGGAGGACAGCACTGAACACAAACAGGAACAGAAGCAGGCAGGTCTGTCCTCTGCCTCAAAGGGATTCTTCATCAAACTCAAGAAAATAAACATGAAAGATGAACTGACATCCTCTGATGTTAAAGGTTTGGCTGTGGAGAGTATGCGTCTCAATAGAAATAACAAAAGGATGGAAGAAGTCCTGAAAATGTTTGGAATGTAGTCTCTTCCTCAAGATTTTTACTCTGACAGGGGCAAACTTATTAAATAGACTTTTTTGTTATCCATTCAGACACAGGGAAAAAGACATATAGAGAGGTGAGTACAGAGAAATTGAAAAACAAACATAGACATGCACAAACAGTTTGTGCTTGACATTGGTTGTACAGTATGTCTGAAGGGAATCTTATGGCATACAGTTTAATTGGGTTAATCCAATCATAATCATCATCACATAAGGCTATTTTTTTTGGTCTTTAAAGATGAATTTGTGGCATCTAGTTTACTTAGTCTGTGGCTCCAATACCAGTATGATCAGCACTGCTACCTCAGAGAAATATAGATTACAATTTTGTTTAAAAAAAGACAAAAAAAAACAACTGTTTAATCAATCAACAGACAAGAAACCATATGACATGAGTCTGGATGTTTCTATTTCCACCAAACAACACAGTAGGTGAATATACTGTTTAACACACCATCCACAGGAAGACACCTTACCAGTAAAATCTGGTGTTGCAGTGTTTGGTTCAAAGGAAAACCTGCAGACAATGGGCTCTGTCCACGAGATAAACTGTTTCATCTCATGAAGAGAGATACCCCAGAATGTGTGCTGCAATAGCGCTGAAACTTTCCAACTATCTGTTACCCTGTGTGCTCCCTGGGGTTTAAAATAAAATATTTCTTTTAGACATCAGCTGGGCTCAGTAGGAGGGATTTCCTCCACACAGGCTTGGATCTAAACAAAAGGGCCTGGTCATTGGCTCTGACCTGTGCAGATTCTTCCTCTAGTCGTCTCTTCTCGTCTTCTGAGTCCACCAGTTTCTGTTTGGTCAGCAGCAACTCTTTATTCAGGGCATCTGCCTTTTCCTCGGCCTAACACCCAGAGAGAGAGAGAGAGAGAGACACACACACACAGACACACAGACACACAGACACACACACACACAATAACCCAATGTTGATGAGGTCACTGAAAGTTATAGTTGCCCTACTTCTCCCTACCGTCTTACCTTTTTTCAAGGTAAGTCAAAATATGATACACACAAACTATGTTTTCTGCCCATATATACCCACACACACACACACACGCACTTGATCACTCACCCACTCACTCACTCACTATTGTGACAGTTTCAATCAAGCCTTAGTATAAATGAAGATTTACACTGCACTACACATACATACATATACATACTACATGAAGTGTGAATGTGTTTCTGTTGCAAAAAGACACTCATAGTTCTACACTCCCTCATGTTGTTTTAGTTCTTGCACAACTGTTACCACATGAACCACACACTTTCCTCTGTTAGGTCTGCTTTCAGCAGTAACAAGTCACATTTTCGTGAATGCACTCACTCACAAAAATACAGAAATGGATTCTTTCTCTTTGGCTTACATTGTCGAGGTCCTTGCGCAGAGCTATCTTGCTGCTGACTAGTTCATGGGCCAGGTCATCATTCTCTTGCTCCAGACGCATGTTAGCCTCTTGCAAACGACGGTTCTCCCGCTGGATACAGGGGTGGTGACACAGAGAGAGGAGGAGACAGGGAGGGAGACAGGAGAGACAGAGTGTTAAAAAATACCATTAGGGAAACACAAATAACAAAGAATAAATAATGATAGAACAGGGAAAAGAGTGGGACAGCACAACAGAAGAGCATATAAAGGGAGAGAATTGAAGGGATATGAAAGAGGAAGGACAGTGAAGAAGTAGCTGGGGAGGGAAATCAGGTTAATCATGAAGAGTTGCCAATGAATGTGTAAGCATCTCTTCCGGGCTGAGTAGTTTCGAAAGTAATGCAACACTGTACAGAATGAGATAGTGTGAGTGCAAAAGTGAACTGTGATCAGGTGAGAGCATAATTAAATGGTAAGAGCCGTCTGTAATGTTTAACCAGGCATAACCTGTTTTCACAACAGTCAGTTTAACCAAAAACTGTCATACATGTATATATAACATTTTTTCTCAGAAAAGAAAAAGAGGGTAAAGAGTAATGAGCATGAAGTATCAATATTGTGAAATTTTCAGTTGTTCCTCCTCCCAAGCACTGTTTAAAAACATAGTGCAACATTTTTCTAGGTTAGGATCACATCTATCTTCCATAATGCACCCACACTCATTTCAGAGCACATGGATTTCATAGAAGTTTTCCTGCTTACCAACAGCACCAAACCTGTGATTCTGGGACACTAACAATTCTAACAGTCTAATAATTTAAAGATGAAAGTGTTTTTTTTTTTAATTCTCTGACGTTCCTGTTAAAAATAGGATGAATACAAACATTGGGGGATGTTGAAAAGAAATTAAAGTTTATACATTAAAGTATATACACAATCGCAATTGTCAGAATATAAAATATGTGTTAGTAATTTCATATGTCAGTCAAACTATGATGAGCTGACTAAACCAATTATGTTGTGTATAAAAATACAAAAAATGGTGTTTGCTTGTTGGAAGCCTTTTTAAGGATGAACAAAGAAGTAGTTCAGTCAGTGTAATTGATAATCTTGTACTGTATACAATCAACCCATTACACTTGAGACGATTTATGGCATGGCTTCTATAGTGCCATGTAGTTTGTCTTTATAGAGCAAAGACTGTCAAAGTCTTCGGTAAATAAAATAGACTTATGTGAATATGGCAGTGGTTTTAACACCACTACATATCTTTTAATTAAAAAACAATGCTAATGTAGTAACAAAAGCAAATTGAACACTGTAATTATGCATCCTTATTTAGATTACAACAATACTATGTTATAGTCACACAATCCAATATCTACATGAATGGGCTCCAGAGTTGTGAGATTTAATGTGATACTTTTGATAGAGAAATATGCAGTGATAAACTGTGTTTGCCTTAATTTCTCTTTCAACTCACTATGTTGCTCACTATGTCGTGGTGCGACAAGTACGGGGAATGCAAAGGTTCCTGCTCTTGTCAGAAGAACCAGGTAAAAATTTCAATAATGTTGACAAGTAAATGTAAATTAATAAGTCATTGATGTTTTGTGTAATTATCGATCGCCTATGCCTACCTCGTATCTCTCAATGGGGGCCTCCTGCTGCTCCTGCTGCTCCCTGATGGTGTGGTACTCCTTCTCAAATTTTTTCAGCTTCTTCTGGCTGATCTGGCAGAGGGAAAATGAAAAACTGCATCAAACAAATGAAGAATCACAATTGTACACATGATGAAGAAAGGGAGCAAAAACCAGCCCACTAGTCTTTGACTACTGCACATAAGGAGGCTGCCAGACGAGAGTCTTTTCAATCTTTTGTAACTAAGGACACAAGATTTATAACTTTTGCTTGACTGTGGCTGTCTTCAGTCCAATCCAGCATGTGAATAGGATGTAATGGAACATATCCAGCGATTACGGCATAATATTCTGCTGTTAATTTCTACCTGACAGACTGGTTCCCTGAGACATCTCCCACCACACAGTCCAAAATATCTTATACCACCTCACACATTTTTTGAGCTTTGGAAAGTTCTAGATTTGTGCAAAAATAAAAAAACGTAAAGTTACTACAATATGCAGACATCAAAGATTATAGCATTTTGAAATAAGGCTGTGACACTGTGTAAAACTGACTTCCCTGAAGGGATTATACAGGTGTCTATGATCTTAAACAGCTGATTGAGAAGCCATTGTATTTTCCTACCTTTCATTACACTGTATAATCAATTGCACACTATTGCTTTTGTGTAATTTTACAGTTTTTCTGAAGGAAGCTTCTTTGAGCATGTAAATCAAAATTTCAGCAGCTCACACTATTCATCGTCATGTTGCTGATCAGATGAATATAAATGTCAGTACAGACTTAAGGTTCAGCGATACACCTCCAATCAACAAAAACAGCCAAACAGCGTCAAATTTAAACACACACACACACACACACACAATCTCAGAGTCACATTCATGCCTACAGCTGCACTTTACACACACATTGCATTCAGTCAGACTCATCAACAGACCTCTCACTGCCTGGCTGCTGTCTTACATTGGCCTTTTTATAAGACAGCCACCATACAATGAATACTATATAACTGATTTTCAGCATGAAAGAGAAAACCAACACTGTCTAGGCAGCAGGACATGCTTGTCCTTTCTGTGGATTTTAATGCATATATTAACAGCGGCAACATAAAAGCGCTGCTTTCACTGCCCGCATAAGTATGTTACAGTCTCAGGTTTGGTATTATACTACAATATATCTGATGATCATAATGCTCCCAGTGTTCATCACCTAATGATGTTTGCAGAACTGGGACAGCATGGTCTCCAGAAGTTACAATTCAAAAAGCAATTAGGAACACAGAGTGTCCACATCTCACAAGTACAGTCATAATTTATAAATACAATATATTAATCATCTTACAAGGCTTGGATCAGTTATAAATGTTTAAATTACGCATGCAGTACCATCAGTATTTTTTTGTGAATCAGGAGAGGCCTATTGTAAAACCATCTTCTCCCGCTGAGGCAATTTGCTGATCTTTCTCTGCTCTTCTGAACTGAAAACCTACTACTAATTTGCTTCATTACTGTTGCTGCGTTTCTGCAACACAAAAAAACCTATTTGAAAATCCTGCTAAAGTTTCACACAACAATGGGAAAGCTGTTATTGAACCTGTTAACCATATACAGTACACCTATGCATACACATCCACATGTGCACGGTAGAAAGTAGAGCACTCTAAAGGTAGGCAGAAAGAGAGAGAAACTAAAACACTCTGGTAAAGAAAAAAAGGCTGACAAGGAAAGAGAAGGAAAAACTGCAGGCAATCATGATTTTCATTTTAATTCCCTGGACAATTTGCATACAAGTCAAGAAGACACAGCAGGTGTAACAGCTACATACTGACACAACATAAATGACCCTGGTTTGACCCCAAGATTGTCTCCTGAATAAATTCTGTGACCTGAATGTCATTTATGAGTGTTTTGCCTCATATTGGCTTAAAAACTATAAAAATCCTAATGACCTTTCACCACAATTACCAAGTAAATAGTTTTTTCTCCTAATACCAACTACTAGAACTCCCACAAACACTAATGACTACTATCACTGCAGTGTAATCCAAAAATATATACACCATCTTACTGATACCTGAATCTTACAACAAATTTTCCTTTCCTCTACTTATGACTGGATAACTATAATCCTGATTCTTACTTTTACAGTTTTTTGCTAATTTCACCATGATGCTAATAAGGCAGGGTCAAGGGCCAGGACGTTTGTTCTTAACCTCTAGTATATAAATAAAATCTATTAATATAAAAAATTAAATTGACTAATATAGCTCTCCATCATTTTATGCTTTTTGCATCAAAATGTACATGCATACACACTCAGGCAGGTAATTTAACTGTAAAAGTGCAAAATTTAAATCATTTTTAAAACAGCACTATGAGATATCTGACACTGACTAAATACCTGGCAAATCTGAGTTTAAACTGTGAATAAAATTAGAGCACCTGGAAACTCAGGCGGATTTGTGGTCCAATCAGTATCATCAGTCAATGAGGTCACCAATAATCCAGTCAGTAAATCCCTCTATAGTGACTTCCAAGATGCAGATTAGCCTACCTTGACTGGGATTTAATTTACTGCTTTAACATTACAGTACTCGCTGAGGTCATTTTTTCAAATGAATTATTTTCTCTTGCCAAATGATATTCTGGAAATCACTTCTTAAAGCTGTATGCTGCACATGGTGGGTCAGTCTACTTCTATTAAACTACATGGAGGGATTTTATTTAAATGGGTGCAGATAACCCCTTAAAATACAACCATGTTTTAATAATTAAGTAAAGCATAAAGGGAAGTCAAATGAACCAAAAGTAGCACAAGGTATAATTTTTTTATCTTTTTTTTTTTTTTAACAGCGGGTTCACCTCTATCTGAGAGGCTTCTTCAGCCTAGGTCCATGATTTATGTTCACAGCTGATGCCTTTAAGATGAGTACTGAAACACTTGGCTTGGTTTTACTTCCACTTTTTTTCAGCTCAGTGTGCATCTTTCCCTGCTGCCCACCTGTCTAACTGAGAACCAAAAAGCTCAATCTCCCTCGATGTGGGCTCCTTTACAGAGTGTGTGCGAATAAATTTCTCTCCCCAAAGTTACCTTCAAAGTCTTGGCCCTCTAAACTAGGGCAAACTGTTCAAAACAGGTCAGGACACAGGTGTGAGTGTGGGTGTGTGTGTGTGTTTAAGAAATGTACAGAAAGAGAGAAGAAAGTGCATGTAGGTTTGAGTGTATGTGTGTGTGCGTGTGTGTGTATGCTGCATCTATTAAGTCTGTCTTAAGGTTCAACAGTGGCCCCTACTGGTATTTAAGTAATCTGCTGGACTACAATGAAGGTTTTTTTATATACCAGCTCAATATTGGTCCAAAACATGCTTGTTATATCTTTAATAGTTCAAATTTTTTTTCAATTATCTAATCATCATCATCTAATTTCCACTGCAATGCTGTTTTATATTATTAAAAAAAAATTAAAGATTGTATTTGTCATATACCTGATCAGAAAATAGTGGATCATAAATTCAAAAGGATTGCTGTGACATATTCCCTCACTTGCCAATTTATTAGGTACACCTAGACAACACTAATGCAGTATAATACAATGAGACTGCAATAAATCCTCCCATCAGGAGGATTATGATGTTCAGTTTTTACTGAATCTGTTTTAAAGAGGGGTTGACTTTTTTGCTGATCATTTTGGAGGCTTTTATTTGTTGCAGTGTTGAACCGTACTAATTTATACTCAGATGCGTTCTCCTAATATTTTGTCTATACTATTTATATGAATTAAGGTTTACAGTATACTTCCATTCTATTCTCCTGTACACTCACCTTCATGCTACAGGCCAGCTCCATCAGTTTCTTTGCATTTTCCTCAGAGCGATACCTCTTTGGAACCGGGACACGAAAGAATTTGAGCGCACCCTCAAAGTCTGTTTGTATCAGATCGTCTTTTGATGTCTGAGGAAAGGAGAACACAAAGATAAATTAGTCACACATTTATCCAAGCCAGAGTAGCCTTTTGAGCAGAGATTCATTTTTTCTAATCCTACACTGCATGATTATCCCTCATAAAGTATTGTTAAAACAAACTAGATATGATGAATAACAGGTTTGTAAAAAAAACAAAAAGACTGAAGTCTAAAAATCATAACATAAAAGAAAAATTGTGGTAAAGACTTTTTTTTACACTGAACTTGAGCTTTGGGGCTAAACCATTCTTAAAAAAAACATGTGCCCTTCTTAAACAAAACAGTGTGGTGACACTGTGCACATATCTACACCTTGTCACATGAGCTAAAATGTAAAAATCTTTCCGAGGCCTAACTCTTTGTCGGGTATATGCTGTGTGTTTCTGATTCTACTTCAAGCTCTGGTTGTCAATGTGGAGGTGTTTGTGTGTGCATGTGTTTGTTTTTTTTTGTGTGTGTATGCCGGCTTACCTTCAGAAGTGCCAAGGCTACATTGAAGATGACACTGATACCCTAAGAATAAAGAAGAGGTTTCACACATTTGGTATTCAAATAAAATTAAAATAAAATATGGATTTAAAAAAAGTGTATGCATGCGCATCACTGTGTTAGGATTTTTTGTCATCAATAGGCATGAAATACTCAATAATGACAAAGATACATTTGTAAATTAATTAAAAGTAAAAGGAGAAATATATAAACTGAATACATAATCAGACATTTTATTTTTGTGCTGTGGTTTTTGGGAATGCTATGCCATTACCAGCTCTGTGTATTTAGGTATGCACAGTGTATCCTACTCTTTCTTGCAGATTATCTCTTTGTGCCATTGGAGTTTATGAGGGGAAAACTTCACATCTCTCCACAAGGATTTTGGCTGGCCTGTCTAAACACATCCAGAGACTCTCCAGTCGTCTTGGCTTCGACCATCATGTGGAGTGGTCATCTTCAACCTCAGTCTGAGGTTCTTTGTGATTTGCAGCCGGTTATCCCCTCTACACTTGAGTCTGCCCATCACTTCCTAAATCCTGAATGGTCTCCTAGTTCCTGCTGCTTTGGATCATTAAACCATTATGGTAGCAAGCATGATCATAGATAGCAAAAGCCATACTCTGTTGATGAATGGGATGTGGTCTGCACTTGATTTACTGAGTTCAGTCTTGGAAACACTTCATTGTTCCAAACCTCACAAAACTTTGGCAGCAACCAAATGACTCACTCAACTTCTAGAGAGCCAGCACACAGGTCACAGAAACAGGGGTTGTCCAAACTAAGTTCAGAGTGTCATATTAAAGGGTTCTTTAAGGTACTTTAGAAGTTCCATTTTATTACCATTATGTGATTTTTGTCCAAAAACAGGTTTGTCTTTGTCAGTATTGGATATTGTGTTAACATATATAGCAAAAATAAATGAGTTGAATTGTTTGAAATTAAATTTTTAATCTGTAATTAAAAAAATGTACAGGAAATGTAAGGAAAAAGTAAAAATTAAGTGTCAATTGCAGCCAGTAAAGTGTATATTTTTTTTCTTTTCATACCAACCTCACACAGTAGAAGGTCAATGATATGGAAGACCATGTAAAGAGGGAACTTGGCTGTGAAGAGGGTGAGGAACCACTGAGAGGCATACATATGAGCCTCCAGACCCACATTCAGGAAATGGTTGTAAAGGTCTGGTATACATTCCTGTTAAAGACAGAATGACAGAAACCAACACAGAAAGAGGAGGAGAAAAAGAAATATAGAACAGGAGGACAGAGAGGACGATGAGTAGAAGGAATAATGTGGAGAGAAAGAAAGAAGAGATAGAAGAGATAGAAAGAAAAAAGAAAAAAGTTAAACAGAGAAAAAAGAACATATTTGGGGGAAAGGAGAAGAGGAGCAGGAGCAACTACTGTTGTTGTGTACAATCAGAAAAAGCATTTTAGATCTACAAATGTAACACACCTGCATGAGTCTCTCAAGTTGGAAGAACTTGCAATGCAGATCTTCAAAGTTCTGCTTGAAAAGGTCCCTGAGCCCATAATCAAACATGATCTTGACCAGCACACTGAAAGCTTGCTCCTCTGGCATCTGGAGAGGACAAAGAGATTTGGTTATCACTGATTTATTCCAATTCACATTCTAACACCAAAGTCAGATGAAGCTACATCATAATTGGTTATTTTCACAAAATATTATGTATTAAGCTTATATGACAAACCTGAATTTAACTTAACTTTATTCATATATAGCTTTACACACCAAACAGTTGATTCCAAGTACTTTACAGCACAGACAGAGGAAAAAAGAGCAAACCTTAGACTTTGTGGTTTTCTATATTAAAAAAATAAGTTAAAAAGTTAAATTATTCTTTAAAATTCCTCAGCACACATCTTCTCCAGTCTGTAAGCTTCTAAGACGTGGACATAATTGCTCCACTAGATGGCAGTGTCTACATGTCCCTGAACTACCGACCATCCTAGAGTGGACGATGAACATTAACAAATTCTGCTATGTTTGTCCACATAAAATGTCAGTATCCCAAAGAAACCACCCTCCATCTGAAATTTGTCTGCTTTTGTGCAGTACAAGTGCATCAGACCTATCGTCTCTAAAATTTAATATACAGGAAAGGCTCCAAGACATTCAAAAAATAAGCCAGGCCAATTCTCCAGCAGTGCAGAATGTCAAAAAGATACAGATGTCAAATGAAAACAAAACAGTTCCTCTCTGCTCTTGGACTTGTATGAAAAGCTTGGATTGTTGCTGGACCCTGCTGATATGCAAACTCACGTGCAGCAGCAACACAGCAGCCAAGAAGGATTGTCCTTGGCAATAGCCAATCTCCTCATCATAAACAGAGTAAGCCTGAAGAAGACAAAGACAAACGGACACACAGTCAGCAAATAAGTTTTACAGTATATTCAAAAACTGCTGGAGAAAAAAAAAATGAGAAAAAAAAATATATATATATATTTTTAAAACTGTATTATAGATGTTAGTCCAAAAGCTGTCTCCTTGCAACTTAGGCCTGTAACTGGTGTGATCCAAACCAAGATTAATGAAGCCACATTTCACAGTGTTTCGCTATGAACAGAGTCAAATGATGCAATGTTATATGAAAAAAGGGAGAAAGGGAGCCACAGTTGACAAACCATCCCAAAGCTAAAACATCAGTGAACACTGTACCTGTATTTGACAAGTAGGGAGAAAGTTGTCCATATGGCTCAAGTTCCACTGCACTGTCTACCCATCATCATATCAGTCAAATGAAATTTATAGAGATATTTAGCTTTGGAACCCAGAGCAGACTTGTTTGGCAACAGAGTACTTAAATTATGTTGCACAAGCTACTGAAAGTCATTTCTGGTAGTTTTTTTCCCCTTCTTGAAAATCTTAAGTTGATTTATGTCTTCGGACATATTTGACCTTATTGTGACGAGCCCAGCTGTTATTACTGTTACTGTTATTAGAATAAGATTAAGGAAGGAACTGATAAAGGGAGGAACTGGAGTGAAGGATGGAAAAGATGTTATATTACCATGAGCAGAGAGTGAACAGAAAGGAAAAGAAAAGGACAAAGAGGGAAATGAAAGGTTTGGAGTGGGATGTTGGTATGAAGGAAATGGAGTAAATATGAGAGGAGAGAGGAAGGGAGAGAATTTGAAAAAGGGCTGTAGTGGCCTACTGAGCTACAAACACAAATAACGAGTACCAGTCAAACAGACAAAGTGTGGATCAATCCAAACATAGAGGTAAGGGAGGGCCCACTGAATTATTCAAACACACCTGAGGAGGTGCTTGTCTGAGAAGAGATGGATGCCCTCACCTGAGTTATACATAATGAATGAAATGAAATTGAAAAAAAAAAAACAGTGAACACACTGCAGCCTGGATATTCATGTGTGATTATGGAAATATAGGATAAAATGTGTTTATGTCTCAACCGTACACGCACGTGTTCATTTTCATCAGAAAGAGAGCACATATACTTCATGATCAATAGGTATTTCTAACAAGGTTTGTGTTTACTGGATGTTTGTGCATGCTGGGACAGAGAGTGAGAGTCAGCTATGCAACAAGACTGATAACAGCAGACTCTAGTGAGAGAGAGTGTGTGTGTGTGTGTGTGTGTGTGTGTGTGTGTGTGTGTGTGTGTGTGTGAGTGAGAGAGAGTGAGTGAGTGTGTGTGTGTTTGTTCGATTAGAAACTTATTTTGCTTTTCCAGACAGGCAGTGACAGTTCTGAACTTGCTGAACCACCCAGAAACAGACTGGCTGTTCAGTTAATTAATGAACACTTCAATTTGGTGTTAGCGACTACTGCTCTACAAATTTCATTATCCGACCCACTGTAAAGCAAAGCATGTACATGGTAATTAAACTGTAATATAGAGATTGAATATAGATTCAATTTCACATGCAGACTGCTATTATTTCAGAGTGGTTCTAGCAATGAACACCACTGCTACCAAGTGTTTATGTCTCACCTGTGTAGTTGAAGGAGGACTTCTTTTTTTTTAAAACTATAGTATCATACCCAACAATCATGAGATTCTAAATGCATGTCAGGGCCACACTGTCGACAATAAATCCCTTAACAAATCATTTATGAAAGTGATTGTGCTGCAGTATATTAATTATTCACAACCATTTCAACATGACAGATGGGTTGTATCACTCTTTTTCTGTTGTTTGACTTCACATTTACCATTTTTCTGATATATTTTGCATTGCATTGTATTATGTGGATTGTAACTACTAAAGATACCATGTGATAGGGTTCAGCGACAACTGATATAAATATAAACGTTTTGTATTTTAAATCTGGATAGGAGAAGAAGGGAGTAAATGCAGCCTTTTTGCTCTACAAAAAGTTATACCTTTAAAAAAATTTTAACCTCTTGCATGCATGTTAGTGTCCCACCTTGCAGATCTTGTAGAGGGAGTCTTGTCCATCTCCTCCAGTGTCTTTGAAGTAGTCATGAGCTGGGAATGTCCTGTTAATGTCTCTGGTGATGGCACTGTCCTGAGGGGACTCCTAACCATGAGACAAAAAAGGGGAAACCGAGGAAAGGGTCAAGTTGAGTGAAAAAAGTAAAGAGTGTGACACTGTCAGGGAGATTCTGCCACTTAAGAATCCACAAGATGTTTTCATTACTACTGGGAAAGAAAATTCCTTTGAGATCCAGCAGTGATCAGTGTTCGTTCGCATGTTGTAGCCCAACATATTTCAAGATTCACAATATCAGGTAGGATGAATAATTGATGGCACAGAGTGTTCTCTTCGACAGTGCAAACTGTACAAAACTCCCTGTCTCTATTTGTCTGCCTCTGCCCACTTCATTCAAGTTCTAACTTAAATCCCTTTTGGATTAAAGTAATTCTTATGTTGCCTAAGCTTAGATAATTCACGAAAAGGGTAGTTGCAAACAATGGTAACGCAACTCCTGACAAATGATAAAGATGAATAAAGGAATGCAGATCAAACACATCATGTAATACAAAACAGAGAGATTCAAATTATGGATCATCTTGATTCAATATAAAAAAGTGTTTTGTGGAACAAACTTGTGACATATTGCACATAACTCTTCACACTTGGTACCGAGGAAATTCCAGACATATTGCCCTACTTCAGAATATCAACAAGGAGGTCATTTGATAGAAAAATACTGTGTAACACCAAGCTGATAAGAGGGTGTTTGGATTTCATCGTCACATCTTCTGCCAACACCAGTCTGAATTACAAGAGAGTTAATCAAGTCTAAGACATTTTTCTCTGTAGGGTGGAATAGATATTTGACTACTACAGAGGAAAGAGGAGATATGTGAAGGTGTAAATAAAATGTACATAATTTTTATTTTATTTTTTATTTTTTTTACTTTGCATGTATAATTTTTTATAGAAATTGATTTGATCTCTTTTGAGCAGAATGGTGCCACTGGTAGGCGGTGCTGGTAGCTCTTTCAGATTGCACCTTGAGCTAAATGCTGATGTTAGTATGCTAACATATTCACAATGATAATGCTGATGCTCAGCAAATGATAATGCAATTATATTTACCATCCTGACAATCTTTGTTTAGTTGACTTGCTGTTGAGATTTTTCACTGAAAACACCAAATGGCAAACTTCATGGTGGCACCACAGCTAAAATCAGGGGATGATCAAAGTAACTAGGATTCGTCCCCCTAGGAAAATAAATGTGTGCACAAAAGTTTCTCCAAACTAGATTAATCACACCTCATTTCATAATGGATGATCAGTGTATTTGTAGCAAACAGTTTCTAAATAAGTAATGTTACTCAAAGACACTGTGGCCATTACATGACAAATTAAATGCACGGTGAAAGATGTCTTCATGCACACTCAGCAAGCAGTTTATTAGGAACACCTGCACACCTGCTTCTTCAACAAATCATATGGCAGCAGATCATACAGATACAATGTAATCTCAATCACTCTAACCATGACATAATTGTTGGTACAAGTTTATTGGTTTGAGTATTTGTGAAACTACTGATCTCCTGGGATTTTTTCATGCAAAACAGTCTTCGGAGTTAATTCAGAATGGTGCAAAAAACAAAAACATCCAGCAACCAGCAGTTCTGGGGAGAGAAACACCTTGTCGACGAGAGACATCAGAGGAGAATGGCCCGACTGACTGGAGTTTACAGAAGAGCTACATTAACTCAGATAACCACTGAGTGGAAAAGACTCAGAATGTACAATCTGCTGAACCTGGAGGCAGATCGGCTACAACAGCAGAAGAGAGCACACTGGGTTCTTCTCCTGTTAGTCAAAGAAAGAGATCTAAGGCTGCAAACTGGAAAAACGTGGCCTTGTCCGCTGAATCAGGAATTCTGCTGAGGCAAAAGATGCGAGGGTCAGAATTTGGCATCAACAGCATGAAGCAAACCTGCTTTGTGTCAACAGTCCGGGCTGGTGGTGGTGTAATAGTGTGGGTAATGTTTTCTTGGTTCCCTTCAGGCCCTTTAATGCCTACGCATCATTTTTTCAATACCACAGTCCAACTCAGAATTTTTGCTGATCATGTCACAGAGCAAAAGTCATCACAAACTAGTCTCATGAACATGACAATCAATTCAGTGAACTTCAATGGCCTCCTCAGTCACCAGATCTGAATCCAGTAGAATAACTTTATGATGTAGTAGAATAAGAGATTGGCAGCGTGAATGTGCAGCTGACAAATCTGCAGAAATAATGTCATGCAATCATAAGAATATGGACCAGAATCTCAAAGGATTGTTTCCAAAATCTTGTGGAAACCACACCACAAAGAACTGAAGTTGCTCTGAGAGCACATGGAGTCCCTGCCCAGTATCAGAATGGTGTTCCTAATAAAGGTCTCGTGGGTGTAGCATTTGGAGGCAGAATGGCTCTGAAGTTGGGACTGCATGTTTTGTGACATAATACAGAAAAGGACATTCATTTAACTTGTTAGGCAGAAATCAATTATGGTGTATTTTTAAAGCCTGGTGCTGGGACTCTACTTCAACACCATCAGTGGGTAAGGAGAGAGTCGGCAGGAGAAAAGAAGGGTTGTCATCCAGTCTGTGGTACATCACAATAATGCTTAGATTCATGTTAGATAAGCAAATTAACGTGATACTTCATTGATCCGTCTGAGGAAGTATTTCCACTACCCACTGGGAAGTCAGAAAGCACTCGAGAGTTTTTCAGCACCTTGTACTTTACTCAAAGGTAGTTTTGTGGGAATAGCGCTTACAATTGAAAGCCCTACTTGCAATATCATCCAACAACCCCACTGTGAAAGCAGTGTAAATTTAAAATTTCTCTCACTTTGTGGCTAATTACACCACCTTGGTCTCTCTGTTAAACATCAAGCCCTCCCTCTCCTTTTCCCATGGTTTCTGCTCCAACTTCCACAGAGGAAGAGAGGGAAACAAAAATAATGCAAGTATAAGAAGAAATACAGGAAGAAAGGAATACTAACACAAAGCGAGCTAATGGGGATCAGAGACCAACAACAGTGGTCTTTTTTTAAGTCCATTCCACAGCTTCCACCACACCCAGTAAGTCATAGTTACTGCATGTCCTTGCGTGTGTTTTTGTGTCTAAGCACAGCCAACATGACTAGATGTTTCTGGAAGTTTGAGTAATGTTGACTGTTAAGAGTGATTTCGGTCAGAGCTAAATGGCTGGTGTTTAATATATACGTTATTTCACCAATTAATATAACACACAACATATCCCATCCAACAATCTGAGATCAGTCAGGTTAATTATATTTTCAAAAACCCCAATGTATCCTCTTGCTTCTATGGAGAACCTTTCTAACAGAGACAGTACAATTCCTAAAATTACAGTGTAATTTAGATTATAATGCTGTTTGAATCATTTTTTAATGAATATTCTTTCCTTTCTGGCTGGCTACACCTAATTTTTTCAAATAGACATGGAAGGGCTCGACCATAAAGCGCATCAGTAAAGTTCAACCAGGTTGAACTTTTAGCCACAAGGCCACTTAAAAAGGTGCACAGAGGCACTCCAGAAATCTTTTCATTCATAGTGAAAGCCAGTGGTATTGATGCGTTTTAGAGCACAGGGGTAGAGATACTGCTTCCAGTGTGAAGGGCCCATTACACTGTGCTACAGTCTCTCAGTGAATGATAAGGATCCATGTTTATACAAGCACCACTTAACCATACTTATCTGAAGTGCTGAGAGCATGTACAAAGACCTCTGACATAATGGCCAATTAGCTTCCCCTCTGACTATTCGGTTTAAAAGAGGTTTGGAATGAGTGTAGCGTGACTCGTGAGAGAAAACAAATCCAGTGTCTCATGGTACTGGACGGAAGTTTGAGGGTCAAAGTGATAGAGACAAAAAGAGAGAAGAGAGAGAGAAAATGCTAAGAGCAACGTATCTATGTAATTGTATAAGGAAAATAGTGAAGTGACAAAAGTAATAACAAAAATACTAGTGTAGCTTCCAGCTTCTTACCTGGTAAGAAAGTGTATTTGCATTACTTCAAGCAAAGCTTCATAACTTTCTAGGGGGCCAATAAAAAAAGTCCCTGCTACAAGTATGTGCTATAGCACAAACATGTTTACTGACATATTGTAAAGGTACATACCATATGAGAATTAATCCTGTAAAGAGGTTTTATTGCTGTGCCAGAGATCTCTCCAAATAGTCAGAAGCCAAAAGTCTCACACTCAAAAATTCGCTTTATTCTCATCAGAATCAACATGAAATCACGTGAAGGGAATGGCAGCCAAAGAAACCAACCGCAAATACCATGAATAGTGTAGCAATGTCAACTCTCTTTGATAAGTGATTGCAATAGTAGCAGGATCTATGAACTTAATGGAATTTAAGAAACATGTTCTTCTAAAAGACCTACAGTAAAAACACTTCACCGGGGGTAAGCCAAAAATGGCAGAGCTACAGTGTATGTGAGTGTGCGTGTTTAAAGCGAGGAATAAAGTACTAGAGTAGGGCTTCCGTGGGAAGGCTGAGTAGCTAGCCCTCTATTGTTTATGTCCCTGATTTTCTCTGACTCAACACAATAGCTAACATGTCATTCTGTTATTCTTTCTCTGCTCCTAAAGGACCCTGCTGAGATGCCAAGAGACCGTGGAAAGAACTTTGAGTGCTAAACTTTGAATATTTTGCTGGAATCAAAGTTAAATTATAGAGGAAATAGTAAATGAGACATTAACATGTTTGTGTTGTAAATAACTATTAGAGCTGTGATAGATGCTTTCAACACCAATGCAGAGGAGGTGGACAGGTAAAATTTTAAATCCCTTCTTAGTAAACAAAATACTAGATAGTCAAATTCAGAGATTTCTTACGTGTTTCCTTTACTTTTATCTTTAATTGACCGATGCTCAAGCTACCCGAAGACCTATTCCCGCACCTCAGCATCATCCATCATTAAATCTTAATCATCTGTCTCATGCCCTACTTTTTGCTCCAATTGCGCACTGGTATACTGCTTTAGCACAAGGAGAATAGGCAAAATATGAATCCGAGTAGAAGAGAGATGAGACACATACACATAAGAAGCAGTGTAAATCACAATGACAACACAACATATTACATAGACTGGCATGCAATTTCTTATGGTATTATTTGTTGATGGGGTCCACTAACTTTCCCACTGCAGCTTCGCCAGCATGCAAATTCAACAGAATGACTGCTTGCACAAATATGGTGCTGCTATATTACAGTCCATTTGCAGCATGTTAACACAACAACAATTTATTTTTATCTGTAACGATCAACATGAAGCATTCACCATTTGGCAAGTCATGGAAAATTCTGTGTGAATGCAATGCAGAATGTTGAAAAAAGAATAAAAGAGCTATTATTTTTCTTATCAACAGCAATACTTGATCTCCAGCCAGCAGCCTTCGACTTATTGAATCACTAAATATAAATCTACTTTTTTGTGCTAATTTACTCCAGGGGTGTTTACTAATTATATATAACCTGTGGATAGGTAGAGAACCTGACAATAAAAGAAAAAATTTGAACTTCATACTCTTTTCATTTTCTATCTGTTCCTTTCTCTCTCTCCCGCAAACACGTGCATACGCACACATGCACACGCTCGCACACACACACACACACACACACACACACACACACACACACACACACACACATGATCTAAACATCCCTGACTCATAGCATAGCCATAGCAAAGTAATTAACACAAGGAGGTTTGAATACATCGACATTACATTTATTTACTCGGGACAGATACACAGAATGTACATGTTACAATACCAAATAGGTTTGTCACCTACAAAGCATCATCTAATGAAATGTGTCTTATTGTTCACTGGGACTCACTTTCAATGAAAGCAAAATTATTACTTGTCTGACCATTTACAGAATCCCAACATTCTCAATCTTTAAAAGCAGCCATCTTACAAAAACCTTATCACAAATTCAACACCCCCGATGTAAGAAATAAGACATTATCTAGCATAGTAATCAGAAACTTACAAATACCTCATTGTTAACTGTGAGCAATTTTCAGCGTTCAGTGTGGGCTAATGGAAATTGCTGTATCTTTTGGAACGTTTCAATGCCAAGGTTTATTCATAGTGGTCAATCTCTTCTCTTTGATAAATTTCTGTTACAACAGCTTGATCACGAGTCAACCATTGTTAGGGTCTGGTGTGAGCCTTACAAAAACACAAAGAAGAAATCCCAATACAAATTAAAAGACAGGTAAAAAATACCCCTACGTAGGCATGTGTCTATGTTTATTAAAGTGCACTATTAGTGTGAGGTTGTGAGATACAACTGAACTGGTGTAAAACACTTTTGTTGTTTTGTTATTTAATTACATGTACAATGCAATACATTGTGTTCATAATGCAATTGCAGTTATCAATTATTTGTTTTATGTATCTGGATTTTATCCAGATATATTTTATACAGTTTAGTTAACCCTGAGTTAAACGCTTTTATACCTAAATAACAATTTAACAATCTGCAGATGGCCCTTACTGATTTTTAATGATAAATTGTTTCTGTAGTATGCACTCACTCATTGCTGTACGCCAACAATTATTTTTCTCTCTCATAGCAGAAAGTTGCATTTAACCAGTAAAATGGCTTCCATCCGAGTGTTTATAAAACCTCTTCTCTCTACTTCTACCCAACATGGCACTATACCACGACACAGTCGCTACCAGACTGTCATTCCCTTAAGCTAATGAAGGCCAATAGTATTCCCACAGGAAAAAAGTGTGTGCATGTGGGCGTAAACACTAACGTGAGCATATTTTGGCATTATAATTTCCCAAGACACTTTGCCCTAAATCGCACACATATCTTAGAAATTGTACCATTCACTGCTGTAGGAACTAATATAATTGTACTGGAGAACTTTTAACCTCAAATTCAATCATTTCAATTGCAAAAGACAGTAGGGACGCCGTTATAGAAACTTTCCTAGTAAAATAAAAATCATCTTTATAAAGACACAATTTTAATTATTTCAATAGGTAAGCATGCTGCTAAACCTACTTAGAGTCCGCAACATGTATCACCTCACAAGAATATAGACAAAAACAAAGTGATTTTACAAAAATAAATTTGTGTAGTTTGACAATTAGACATTCAATACGCCACTTCTGTACACACCATTTCTGAACAAAAGAACGTACAAATAGGAAAGATTACAATATTTCGCAATGCTTCACAGATGACAGACAACATATGTCAAGACAATTTTTGAATTTATCTCCCACCACTATAAATCATACTCACATACACTCACAAAATACATTATACTTGAGGGAAGTGATGTGCAGCTGATAAAGCAATGAGGGGTGATAACTTTGTTAGCACCCTTACTAAAACACCTTCAACAGTTCAATTCAGCCAGTGGTCACATCCTAGCAGACCTTCACACACACATACATACCTATGCACGCAACTAATACATGCAAAAAAACATTAACAGTTTTGTGTCATATACTTGCTCCTAGTTATTTTCACTTTTACAGAAGGAACAATAATTGTAAATTATGAAATTTTGAGGAATAGCTGAACTAACGGTCACAATTTTTAATTGACTTTACACAACAAATGGGGTTCAGGTTATTCTGTACTGAATGTGGAATTAGGTGACAGAGGCTGGCTAATGAACATTTTCTTCTCTGCACATGCATACAATTGCCAGTCTGAGCCATATCTTCTAAAAACAGTCGCATGTCTATAAAGTGAGGCCTCCCTAGCTTTTAGAGGAAAATACTCTCCCAAAAGCTCATTTCCATTCATATATCAAGGCAACAATATATCACTATATACTGAGGAACAGTCATATTCATGCACACAAGGCATAACTTGTGTAGTGGACCTACACAAACTTTTGTGCAAATCCCACTTGCATTTTACTATTTCTTCATATATTAGATATTTTAAAAAATATCATAATCTAAGAATATCTGTTGAACTTTCTTTGGTAGATTAGATAAGGTCTATAAAGCTAGAATATCTGCACCTAAATAAACTGAAATTAGTCTCCATGGTTGAAAATAAATGATTTTTCACAACTTTTGAGTTTATGACACAGTATGTAGACTTGGATTCATTTCAGCTTACTATTGGTCATGATTAGTGTGTTTAGATCTCAAGTTGGAGTGAAAAGGAGTCATAAAACTACATATGGGCTCATGATGATAGAAACAGGTGCGTGCACACAGACGCAAACATACACACAGACAGGCAACTGTAATCCCAGGAAGTTGAGGAGTCAGTTCCTCTTCATGGTGTGGCACAGAGGTTAGCCTGCCGGCAGAGTGAATGGGCTATTTGTCTGTTCTGTTTACTAGTGATCCTCCGGTGTTCATGTGTGGGTTTGCATGTGCGCATAAACTAGACCCCAAATGCAGGCACAATAATGCAGTCACAATATCGGATACATCTAGGTAAGGTAATTATTTGCAAGAATACGTAAATGTAAGATTATACATTTACATGTTTATGGCCTCATATTAGACTGTTCCTCTTAGCTACTCCCAAAGACAAGAGTCAAGGTTCACAGTTCAAGGGTCATGCATCAATGCTTATCCTTTTTACCTTCAGTCAAAAACCTTTGAAAAAAATAATAAAATCAGCCCAATGCTGTACCAAAAATCAGTGTACAATAAGTGTAAAAATACATCTTTTCATGGTCTTACTTTTGCCTTGGACACAGACATAAGTTTAATTTAAATAAGTTTAATTACATAATCCAAACAACAAAGGTGAAATCTCTGACAAAGACTTTGAAAAAATTAATTGCAAAAAGAAATTCACACTGATTTTTATCAGGTTAACAGTCGTACACCAAAGCTGGGTAGCATCCTATGCCATATGTTAAAAACAGCAGGCTCACTTGTGACCTCACAACTTAGTTAAAGACATAATGTTTTATTCTTGTATAACAATATCGATAAATAATCTAAAATTTTATGTCCATGAACAGATGTCTCAAAGCAGAGAAACAATAATTAGTTCAATCAATGCAAAAAACTATTGAAATGGCATGGGTACTGGATCGCATTTCTCTCAGTTTCTTTATCATGTTTAGCATGTAAATGCTGAGAAGTTAACAGCTTTGAAAAACATGTTTAAACAGCTTGCCACTGGCAGTTCACCTCAGCACAACATTACCAAACACACCATTCAACTGTTCCATTTTCCTTTATTTCCTTTTTTGCATTAAACACATGCTGTGCTGATAATCTGGGAACAAACACAGGCCACACCTTTTCACATACTGAAAATACAGGTTTTCAGAACAATCTTCATGTAATGTTTTGTTTTATTTAGCAAAATAAGTTAAGGTTTCCGTTCCCATGAAAGAAAACCAATAGATAAAAATCTTGTTCAACCTCAAAAGGGTTCTCTTAAGGAGATTCTTCAGACACCTTTTTGTCCTCAATTCCAAGCCTTTCCATCTATCACCACTGTCCTTACACAGTTTGATGGGTTTCTTTAACCATTTTAAAACACATAGCCGGTTATTTGGGCCCATCCATCCTTAAGTGCTTTGCTCTTGACTCCCTTTCTCTGTCTTTTCCAGCTGCGGCATGTGCAGATAGGACACCTGTTTAACCTCCAAACGCAATAGAAATAGTAGTGGCAGATCAATGCCTCTTTCAATCGCTTTACAGCACATTTCAACTTAACAGAGGAGACATTTTACAGCAATCACATCAGGCATCTTTTAAAAAGTTCAGATGCCAATTTGGCACAAGGGTTTCCTCTGTGTGTACACTACACATGACATGTTGTGCCTATCCCTATTTCCCTATGGCCATATCCATACCCAGGCCCTGCACATCCCTTTTCAACTGAGCCGACGAAAGCCTTTTTGGTGTTCCTAACCCCAAAGCCCCTGCCACTGCGCTGTAAACAGAAGGAGCAGAGGCGTTTGAGGCCCTTCCTGAAGGCAGAGTTGGAAAGGCTGTATATGAGACAGTTACAGAAGCTGTTGCTGATGGCCAGCCATGTGGTGAGGAATGACGCTGCAGGGTGGTGGTAGATCCCCCCACTCTCCAACAGAAAGTAGAGAATGTAGGGCAACCAGAGGATATAAAACACACTGGTAATGCGAAACAGTACCATAGCGTATCGCTTGTCTGGGTATGTTGATGTGGGCTGCTGATACTGTGGCTGTTGGTGTTGGGGCTTTTGTGGGTGGGACAAGTGGGGAAACCGCCCTTGTTCTGCTGCACTGTTGTCCTTGACCACAGATCCCACTGTCAATCCGGAGCCCTGCAGCTGTTGGGGTCGGTAACGTGCATGGCGCTCACTGATCTCCCGAGTGTGCTGTCTGCAGATCTTGAAGATATTGGCATAGGTAAAGCAGACAGTGAGAGCAGCTGGGGCGTAGAGCAGTGCAACAATAAAGGTTGTGAACGTCGGACTAGTCCTCCACTGAACTGCGCACCACTCCACCACATCACCATGGTAACCAGGTTTCCCCCACCCAAGAAACGACGGGAGAAACACCAGAGCAGAGTACAACCAAATTAGAACAATGCAGCAGCGCACTCGACAAGGTGTTACCAGGGTAGCGTAAGTCAGAGGTCGTGTGATGGCAATGTAGCGGTCTACACTTACACATGCTAACGATGCCATTGAAACCGACTTCAAAACAGACACCATGTACCCAAACACCTGGCAGGTGAGTTTGGGGTCAAGGCCCTGCAGGTGATGGAGGAGGAACAGGGAGGGGAACAGGCAGCTGACCCCAACCAGCAGATCTGCATACGCCATAGTCTGGATAAAAGCACTGGTGGTGTGCTGGCTAAGCAAGGGGGCACAATGAAACACAAAAATAACCACCAGGTTTCCGGAAATAATGAGAACAGTGAGGAGAAGTATGATAGAGACTTCAAGGAGGCAGGTAGTGAAAATCTGGGAATAGCCTATCTCAAGCAGGCAGAAGGGAGCAGATAAGTTTGATGGGTCAGCAGAGCTCTGATTCAGTGGATCCAGGGAGGAATTCATCATCTTGGGCAGGACAATGTGTCTGAGGGGCCCTTCAAGGTTACGATGAGCCCAAGAACCCACTATTTGATCAGGTAGCTGGCAGATTCCTTAAGTAGCTGTATGGTGTCAGTCCAAATGAAAAGCTCCATGCTGTGGTTCCATGATTAGACTGCTTCCATCTGCCATTTCAAATGCGGGAGGGATGGAAAGGACAGAGAAAGGTGAGGAAGCTCCTTTGTTTTGTCCTCAGTGCAGGCAGTTGTGGTTTTACAGAGCTACAGAACCACCAGGTAATAACAGGTTAACTTAAAAAAAGAAAAGTGTTTTTCTTCTTTTTTTCCAGTTAAGCAAACGTCCAAGTTGAAGGCACAAAAAGGAAAAAAATAGAAATAAATGTGACTTTGTTTAAAGAAATTCCAGTCCAATCTATGCTTGAAATGCTTCCACTCCCTATAAAGTCAGAGATGTCTTCAACATCTGCTGCAGCTGCAGAAAGCACAGACTGAAGCTGCCTTTATCTGGCTATAGTCCACAGAGTCACAAACACAACTTCCAGTGAAAAGACATTATTATGTAATTTGCTGCGTACATAAATTGAGGGAAAATGACATTAAGCATGATTTCCCCTTTTAATTCTGTTGTTTAACTCCACCTCCGTCCTTCTTCTCTTTCCTGATTCTTCTTCTTTTTCTTCTTCTTTTTCCTGCCCCTTTACCCTCTTCTCACCACTCTTCCATGTCCGCTTGCTCTTGTCTCAGTTTCTGTCTGGTCCTTCGCAGTAAGATCACAGCAGACTGCTGTTAGGTAAGAGGATGAAGGCAGTGCGCAGGGTGACTGATGTTTAAAAAACAAACAGGCAAATACAAATACACCTCATCTGTTATTTCTTTCCAGAAAAGAAGCAAATATGTCTTGAGTGGAAATGAGGTAGGCAGGCATACCGATGCTGGGAGAACCCACCGTGTTCATTTATCCTTCTTGGCTGCCTCTCTTTCACTCTCTCATTCCCTCTGCCTCTCTCTCTACAGAAACAGTGGCACTGAGGCCCCTCCCTTTCCCTTTGGCTCCAACCAATGATCAACTGCAAGGGCATGAAGCTGCCTCCTTCCCCCAATCCCTCCCTGTTTTTGTGTGTGTGTGTGTGTGTGTGTGTGTGTGAGTGACTGTTTCTCATAATTAAGATTCAAAAATACTGTTACATACTGTTTAAATTAGCGATGTTCAGTTTTAAACCAGCCCTTGTAAAATTGAATTTTGACTCCTCTCTGTGGCCAGAATTTTTGAACTGTAAGTATACAGACACAAAGTTATTGTATTTGTCAGGAGTGAAACAATAACTGCATGCCTGGGTGCAGTTCACAGGAAATAACCCTATTATTAATCTGATGTAAACCAAGGACATGCAATACAGGACAGCACGTCCCCCTATAGCTTTTTTTTGCATCCTAGCATATTGAAACTACTATACATATAGTATGTGTTCTGGGCTGTACAGCAGTTAAATCAGCCCTTGTGTGTTTAAAATTTTCTCCTATACATTAAAAGCACTGTGACAGGACAGAACTTGGTAAAATCAGAACCTTGCTGTGTTAAAAAGGCTGTTATTAAATTAATAGTCTTTATTTTCTAGTGAAAGAATAAATTAAGTTGGATGTGTTACATTTTCTCTGCCTGCATGTGTACTAAGGAAAACTTAACTGCAATTTTTTGTTCTGGCTGTGATTTGGCTGGCACTCTACTGAATGGAACTTAGTGTGATACCTAGATTTTTACAGGTTCAGTCATTTTTTATATATTTGTAATCTACTAATGATAGAAAATTTAAAAAATTAAAGCTTTTGTGTCTGAGAGACCAATTTAAATACATGAAAGCACAGCATAAATAGTTTTGTTTGCGCTCACAGCTTGTGCGTAATTAGGAGCTGATTCACTAGCACAGCAAGTAATTATTAAATCAGCAATTGGGTCTGCCTTCTAGGTGCAAGCTGAAAGTAAAGGAGAGCTTGAAGGGTACAGTTCAGTCATGGAGGTTCACCAGGTTCAGATAAGAAATAAAAATGCAATGTCGCTAAAACTAGCAACTTATTAGGCCACTTTAACTTCTCTAACTTACAAAATCATTGCTTTAAGATGCATTTTTCTGAAATGTCTATAAAACTAATGTAGCAGAGAGAAATAAGAAACTAAGAAAAAAGAATATTAAAAGACTTAAGATTGACGAGAAAAAGACACACCAGTGCAATATGTATATAATATGCTATCTCCACAGAGCATTAGTCAAAGCATCAAAACAACAATATCAACAACAGAGAGGATTTATTAATACTTTATTTTAGCACATCTTACGTGCCCTGCTAACATCTCAGGAAAATAGAAGTGAACTCTATGGCCAAGTTTACCTGTATTCATATTCATATTCTTTTGTAATAAGTAGCTGGTTACTTAAGGCATTTTTACTCAAAACTATTAAAGATGACATGATCGAAAACATTGCAAAAAAAATCCTTTTCCTGACTCATCTAATTATAGCAGGAAAGTCATTATGTCAACATTTACAATAACAATAATACAATTCATGCAAGATGAATGTGTTTATGAAATAACATTAAATTCAAAATGTCCCCATGCTCTCGCTCTCTCTCTCTCTCTCACTCACTCACTCACTCACTCACTCACTCACTCACCACCACCACCACCACTCACTCACCACCACCACCACCACTCACTCACACACACACACACACACACACACACACACACACACACACACACACACACACACACACACACACACACAAACAGAATACTAGTTCCTTTTACAATGTAAACCTTGTCTAACAATGGTACTTATGTAATGTATAATTACACAAATGACCTACTTTTCACTACAGTCATTTTATCTATTTATAGGTGTTTTTTGTTTTTGTTTAAATTGTGGAAAAGAGTGAGACTGCAAAATAATGGACAGTTAAAATCTTGAATTCTAATGGCCAACAATTTAATTTTTCAAAAAATTATTCTTATACAATGACCATCTGGAATTAAAGTACAAGCAAGAAAAAAACATTTTCAAAATGAATTTACTCATAATGTTGCAGAATGTTTGCATTTTTACTGTAACTTTGTCCATGTATCTGTGGATATGAACAAATCCTTCTGTCTATTTGGCCTAAGAGCTCTAAACAGATATGCACCTGCTCCATTTTGCATGCATCAGCAGACACTACAAATCTACTTTGCATGAGGGGTGCTTTGATACAGTCAGCTGTACCCAGGTACTATGACCTCACCAGACATTTTTTAATCTCCCTCCCAGCAATATCAACCGACAGCTTTTGATTGCAAGGCTCTTAAGGTCTGGTTAGGACTCAGTTGAACACTTTTTATTCCATTGTCGTAAATTAGCCCTAGCAAGTCCCCTTCAGCCCTTCTCTGAAGAGCCTTCTGAATCTGTGCTAGAATAATTACTGAATGACTTATTTTTAGATCATATGATGTGATGATTAGATTTAATTACTCAGAATCCTTTACTAAAATTAGAAACTTCAGTGGGTAGTAATCACTCTCCGATTTAGTGCTGCATGGTCTACATCCTCATTCTAATTCTGAAGACTGCAGAGTTTGTCTTGTGCAGGGCAATTCAGTATAGCGTGACGGAGACCCAAACATTACCCACACAGCCACACACACACCAGACTGCACCTTTCTGCAATCTAGACACACTCCTATGCTTTCACGCATCTGCTCTGCCCACCACACGAGGAGCTAAATATAGATGACAGTACGATGAAAAAGGTTGAAGGAAGAGGAATGGGAAAAAAGGAGAAAGAAGGGACTCAAAGGAAGCACAGAGCTCATCAAAGATGAGAGGAGGAAGAGGTAGAGAAGAGAAAGAAATACGAGATAGCAAGAACAAAACAGTAAGAAGAAAAGATGTGTGAAAACGAGGAAGAAGGAAGAGCGTGATGTACTGTCACCTGGCTGTTGAGCTGAGCACAACACAGTCCTGTTAGCTGTCTAACTGGTGCTTCCTCACAGTTTGGCAATCTCTCAAGGACAGGCCTCTGGTAGCTGACACACACCTGACAACAAAAATGCCCTAAACTCATAGTACAGCATGAATAGTTATAAGGGGAATACAGAAGCTTTTGTTTACAATTATTAATGAAAAAGAGCTTATTACGGTTCATACAATCGTTTCAGGTCATACTATTGTTTAACACTATAATTTTACTGACATTCTTGTAGTTATTGTTAGGTTTGAATAAAATTAATGCTTAATAGTAATCTGTGATCAATCTGTAGACTATTGGCAAATGATTTGTATTTTTACTTAAATAACAAAAAGTTATTAGTTCAGTGCCAGAATTGGAGTACATTTTCTGTTAACAAGCTAAGCTAATCAATATTAAAAAAATATGAAGGTTCACTTGCAACTGCCATACTGCCTGACTCTCATATGATTATTACTAATACCCACCATCCACCACCACCCAGCCGTATTGCTCATAATCCTTTTAATTCCGTTGCGTTTCAATACAAATATAAAAATAAGCAGTCACCACTCCTGTATCAGCATGATAAAAAAAAAAACATAAAAAGAACTGGTCAGCTGATATCATGTGTTCCTTTGTTGTTGTTGGTGTTTTTTTTTGTTTATTTTGTAAATCAATCAGAGGGTTGCCTGGTGGGAATGGAAATCAAAATAATTTTCAAAAGTTGGAGAGCTAATACACGATCATTTATATCTGTGTTAGTTTTTTTCATCTCTGTATGATGAGCCTAAAACTAATATAGAAAGTAACACCGACATATAGCAAGGGTGGTGAGACTTGGTGCATAGCCAGAGACCGGATACTTTACTACAGGAAGATGATACAAAATTCCAAGTATGAAGCCTGCTCACATCCAACTGCAAAAATAATTCTAAAATTTTTTGATCTGATTGTCTAAACATTCTGGCTTTCACTGTATATTTTTTTATGTGGGAAACTGGCTTCAAAGCTGGATAAAGCATATCTGAAAGTATTCCCGTTTCTGCCAAGCAGACATCTGAGCAGCAGTGCTATGGGACAGAGAGACAAGCGGGCATACAGCAATACAAAAAACGGAAAGAAGCAGACATGCTGGGACACTAAAACAGCAAGTAAGAGAGAGAAAAAGCCAGGCAGTCAGTGTGACAAATCACAAATGAGCAGGGAGGCAGTGAGAGGCAGAAAGACACAGAAGTTGACAGCAGCACAAACAGGTCTAGGGAGAAGTCAGAGAAAGTCAGGTGTACAAAAATACAAATGATTATAAAAGACAGACAGATAGACAGAGAGGTAGGCAGACAGGTCATTATGTGGGTCAGACAGAGACAGGCAGATAGTTAAGACTGCATGTTTTTGCTCTCCACAGGAGGCTGGTGTAGCAGGTCTGGGGTCCAGGCCTGTGTTTATCTGGTCACTTTGTGTCTATGCTACACGCATAAAGGTTTGCGTGTGTGTGTGTTTGTATGTTTAGACACATATTAAGAGATTTCTAACATCCCACCCCCCTTATGCAGGTAAATGGGGTTTGAAACATCTATCAATATAAAAGAGTAATCCAAAATTACACACCACCACCAACAACCACACCCACACAAGCTAACTACAACCTCAAAACTCATCATACAGTTAAATCATCACCTTTGACACTGCGTCAACAAAACTGAACATTACAGTTTAATGCAATTGTATAAGTGTACCTGATAATTCCGTGTATGTTATTCTTCATACTGTAAATCCACTAGGCCTCTGAACATTTGCTCCTGGGCTATGAGAAAACAACACGATTCAGCAAAAAAAAAAACAAAAAACAACAACATTATGATTACATAGCTTTATAGACACTGTTATTTCCTTGAAGTTGTTGCTATCTGTCTATGCTTCATCTTTCCTAAACTCTCCCTGTCACTCCCGCTGCCAACAACATGATACTGATTATAAGCTTAAGCAGGTTATACACAAGCTAATCAGTCCATCACCTTCCACTTGGCTACTTGTTCTGCTTGTACTGATCAAGCCAAGTAGCATTACTGCAAATAGCTAACATGATTTTTGTCGTGTTATGTAACTACACAATGCCTGATTCAATATTTTTTTCAATTATTACCAGCAGTGTACTGCTTATAGCATAAAATTACATTCATGCACCTTGCCAATTTCTTTAAAGGCTGAACAACCCTTTACTGATATGTTAAGATTTTGCTGATAAGTATGTGCTGACTGTCATGCTATAATATGGTCACAGTGTTACGGTCCCTCAGTACAATAACAAAGTGTTGCCTGCCAATAAGTCACGTTGTCTTTCGTAACATCCTTCTGATTAAAATCAGCTGGCAATGGACCAGTGTGCTGCCGAAACCAATTATTTGTTTACCAGACTGAGTAACTCTGTCAGCGACTGGCCTCTGCTCACTATAATTTATGGAGTTAATGCTAAAAGTGGGCCATGGCTATAACAGCCTAATGAGTTTATTGGTCACTGGTGGAGTGTTAATTAGTCAGCATTTGAAGTTCACTTCCAGTACTAGGCAGCAGGGACCCTCATATCGGGGAGTTCATTAGGGCTCCATAGGGAAGGATCAGATTAAATATCCAAGACCTACAGCCCTTTTTCCACTTCCATCAATGCCCTGCATTCACATATGTGGATGAACACCAAGTCCAGACAAGGTTTGGGCACAAAAGAGGGCACTAGCTAGGACATGATGTGCATACAGTGCAAAACAGCACAAAGAGATACACATAGACACAGGCTGAACACAGAACAAATAAGAGGCAAGCACATGAGTATGGTATGCACAAATATTAAAACTGAAAAGGGAAAGAATTAATTAGTACATGATGGGCTAACCTGTAATTAGTACCAATAACAATAGCAACACGAAAGTGAATGAAAGTTCTTTCCTAATGAATAGATATCATATGCAGAGTACCGTTATGCAATACATTTCAATGCTCTTTTGACATTTTACAGCTGATCTTCAAACAAGACCTTTTGTGTCTTGGTTCTAGTTTGGTTTTTTAAAAATCATAACAAATTACTCCAAACCCTCTTTGTTGTGTTAAATAAGATATTTATCATCTCTCTTTCCTTTAACTGTTCTTGGCTACCTAGCCCAGCCTTGCTCTACAGGGACTAAATAAAAATCAAAGTGTCTGTAAGGGTCAGATATAGCTGCACATGTTTTCCACACTTTTCTCTATGTTTGTTGGCTGGCGTACAAACCTGGAATGTTTTAGTGCTTCTGCAATAAATTCTTATCCAACTTTCTGTCCAGTGGCTATCAATACAGTTGCTTCCTGATCCATTATTATTGTTGTCTGAGTGAAAGTTGAGATTCCATTCATACCATTCATGTTAACGGAAAAAACAGCCTGGCTCCTACATCATTCTGCTGTAAAACTTCTTATTTGAGGTGACACTCTTTAGCTTAAAGCATCCAAATCAGTGCACGACATATAGCCAAATGGCAGTAAGAGCATGAATAAAGACTAAGTCCAAAGGCAGAGATAGTAAAAGAGCAAAGGAAAAAGGAAATGGAGGAGGGAAATATGGTAGGGGACAGTGCAGAGAATGAGAGTGGGGGAGGACAGCAGAGGGGAGGAAAGGGCAAGACCAACATCTTGTCACCACCTGGGGACCCAGCTTACTGCCTGGGGATGTTGCCTTTACATAAGAACAGTGGACAGAGCTGTGGCCGAGAATAAAATTACATAGACTAAAACACTGCTCTCGGCGCACAGGGGGGTAACCATCTACAGCAGGACTTAATCACATCCGATCCTTAAACACATCCACACAAACAGACCTATGTAAGCACACTGTGATTTTCTAACACACTAACAAAAAAGCTACCTGCCAATTTTTTGGAAACACATGCAGACATAGGTTTGTAAAAATAGAAAACCAGAGGCACATAGGCAGAGGCAACAACAAACTGAAGCAGCTAAGACAAACCTAATGCTAAAAATACCCCAATTGAAATCATCGTAATTGAATAATAATAATTAAATTATCCTTTCTGATCACAGACCAACCATTGTATGTAGCTTAATACAGGCAATTTCTGGCCCAAGTCAAGACCAAAGTTGCAAAACTAAATAGATTACAAAACTAGATCATGTTTTCTTAATCTTTTTACTTTTCTCTTGACCGTTGAAGCTAAAAACAACAGCTAACTTCTAGAAATGTCATTCCTTCCTTTAATAAGGGGTAGTTACATAGACATGTTGTTTCTCATTTCATGAACTCGGTAAAGGTTAAAATAAAAACTACTGGTTTTAATTTGTGAGACCTTAATGATTATTCCGTTAACAGAACCACTGACCATTACAAATATGTTTTTGAAGAAAGTGTATAAACCTTTCACTTGCATAATGCCCTAAGTAATAAACTGACATAATCCACAGGGCAGCTGTAGTTGCCATCACAAGTTTGGAGCACATGAGAGGGAAACTTGTGAAACAGTGGTTCCCTGAGGTGTACTCTAAAACAAGTAAAACTTAACCAAAACTGTTGCCAAGGACATTAACAGTAACACACAGTCTCCAGACAGCACTGGCCAGCAGAAACCAAAACATAATCGAAATTACATTCGTTTGAGCTAAATTTGTTTAGCTCAAGAGATCAAAATATACCTAATTTTATAAACAGAGACGGCAAGACTGCTATGAGTAAAAGGTCTATTTAAGTAATAGCTTAAGCTTGGACAGAGATTTAGGAATCACCAGAGGAGAAGTGGTCAGCTTTCTAATGCATCCTAAAATTCCTGGGTCATCCTGCTGGAGCTCAGCATATCCAATCACTACAAAATCAACATTAGGTGATCATGGGGATTTGTTGCGTCCTGATCATTTTAACAAATACAAAACTTTTTGTGGTCTTACCTTCGTTATAAGAGTGCGGTACTCTTCTACTTGGTGGTCATTGTTATGGCAGCCTGCCAGAAGCTGCCAGACCTCCCCACGAAGAGCCTCAGGAATGCCACTCCGCACCAAGGCTGGCAGCTGCCTGGGACGCACTGATAGGTTCATATGCCTAAGAGAGGAGAGGAGAGTCAGCCATTCCATTTTATCAAAGAAATACTAATTATAACTTCAATGTTACTTGCTAAATCAACCTTCAAAGTAGGGCAAATTGGTGACTCCCTTATAATATGCAATTGAGCAACTGCAATCAGTGCAGATCTCTCTACAACATCTACCCAAAACAATGTTTTAATTGGACTTGGGTTGTGTAAAAATTTTTTTACACATTTTTATAGATGGTATGCTGGGACAGAATCATGACATTGATACTATATCAATACTATATTGATATAGTATTAATCCATAAAATGCATAGCAGTCTCTCAAAAGCTTCAGCCACACCTCCCGTAAGGCATACAATCAATCAAGGACTCAAATGTCACTAGGCTCGTCATGACAGTTATGTCATCAACTTCTCGTACAATATATATTTATATCTCCATGACCTTGATCATTTTTGCTGACCTTGATATTGCCTGTTTTGTTTAAATGTGTTTATTTAAATAAGAATACTGCCAACATCTTTAACCACCACCAAATGAATAAAGAGCAGGGTTTTCCCTATTATACGTGAGTGCAGTACCAGAGCCAAATAAACATTGAAAAAATATGCTGAGACTCATTCTGCTGTCATTTCTGGACACATTGCCTCTGTCCTATCATCTGCTCTCTGTGTCAAGAGTTTCACTGTGAGTTGGGCTCAGGCATCTCCTCCTAACCCACAAACACATACACAGCGACCACTGTGAATCAGGTAAAGGGAAGATAACGTGTTTCTCAAGGCTAATATGTGTTTCTCTCACTGACTGCATTATTCCAGCAAGAAAGGATAAGTTTGGAAGGATAAGTCCATATATAATAAGTCCAAATGGACTTGGTTTCACTCCACAGTTCCAAGGTTCAAACCCCAAATGTGGCAACATTTGGAGTTTAAACCACAGTGGCTACCATTTGCCTGCATGTGAGGCGTTCAGGGGATACCTGTAAATTCTAACTCAAGAAAATAACCTGGGGTGCACTCTCCCCCTCCAAACTGTACAAGTCTGTGCATGCACATCGGTCACAATCCACCCACCGCCAGAAGTAAATTCTTAATCTGAGGGGAACGATGAGATATTTTGACTTTGATTTACTATTTGTTTTATTTATTTACAATATATTTAATATCTTTTCATACTATAATTCCAATAATACAAATCCAAGAATTAAAAATTCATTCATCTTTGAAGGGTGTACTTGCATTTTTTATTCCATTATATTATCAGTGGCAAAAAAGGGTCTTAAAATGACAATAATGGCAATAATATCGTTTATTGCAATTATTTGGGGGACAATATATCCTTAACCTAAAGTTGAAGGATTAGTTATTGTGACAGGCTGAAATTTCACAGTTTCAGATAAATATACACTATTCTCAGCAAAAAAAAAAAAACAAACAAAAAAACATGATACTTAATCTATCCATTAAATTCTTATTCACCTTTTTCCCCAATATTTCTATTGCGTTATTTTACCCCCTGCTTTATTTTTAGCAGGATGGGAAAACAATAGACAATATAAGACAAAAAGCCAATACAAAATCATAACAACAATACACAGAAAGCTGCGTAAATTCCTTCCCTCCTTCCTCATCTTCACTATTGGGGAATCTCTCCATCCTGCACACAGTGATATACAATGTATGCAGCGTTATATGAGCTCAGGGACCTGCTAGCCAACTAGTAAGTGAGTAGGAGAAGGTAAACTTGGAGGCACAGCTGTACCTACAAACTATCGCCTGACTGGAGCCGACAGAAAATCCCTGAATCCCTCTTGATTCTCTCACTTTTTTCCCCTTTCTTAATTCATCCCTCTCTATTTTCCAGTTTGTTTTGTTTCTTTGTTCCAAGCATCAGGTTATGCAATATGTGATATTTTCTGCAGAGACTAAAAGGGGAAACAAAAGTATACTGTGTGTGTGTGTGTGTGTGTGTGTGTGTGTGTGTGTGTGTGTGTGTGTGTGTGTGTGTGTGTGTGTGTGTGTGTGTGTGTGTGTGTGTGTGTGTGTGTGTGTGTGTGTGTGTGTGTGTGTGTGTGTGTGTGTGTGTGTGTGTGTGCGTGCGCGTGTGCGTGCGTGTGTCCATGTGATGTAAGTATTGCCAGGCCTGGTCCTTAGGGGCATGAGATTGTAAGGGCTTTCTGTGATTTGCCTCTCTCTGCTCCCTGAGCACTACATCCCACAGTGCCACACCACATACTCTCGCTCACATACACAAAATCACCAATCACAAACACAAAGCCTTGTATTATGACAGGCGGGTCTTATGATTCAGAGAGGTGAGACAAATACCTCGAAAATATTCAGTGCTTTAATGGTCAAGTCAACATTCAGTTTACTTAGTAATGAAGAAAAAAACAGATGTATTACAATCAACAGTTATAAGTTAAACTATAATTTCGGTTAAATATATGTATTGTACATATTTACTGTTCCCCTGAGAAACATACAATAGAACAGACATAAAGAGTGGACATGCTACACAGAGTGTGTGTGTGTGTGTGTGTGCGTGTGTGTGTGTGTGTGTGAGCTAATTAAAGTCCAGGCAGTTTCTATTCATTTCATCACAAGTTTTTGATTAGAAACAAATGTGGTAATGGGAGAGGGAAGCCATCCTAATATGCTGCTTATCAAGAACTCCTGCCTGCTGCTCTCTTTTTCAGTACAACCACTCAACACACTAAACCCAACACACAAAAAACTATTTTTTGTGTGTTGGGTTTAGTGTGTGTGTGTGTGTGTGTGTGTGTGTGTGTGTGTGTGTGTGTGTGTGTGTGTGTGTGCCCATGCATACATACATGTGCACCTTCACTGCAAGAGCAATAGAGGGGGAAGGACAGAGTGAACAAGGGAACAAAGCCCTACCACTTGGATAACAAGTCTCCCCAGGTTTCCAGGATCTTCTCTGCACACTCCTTGGAAACGTCACCTGATCCACTGAGTAATGGTTCATCATTATCTGGACAATGGGGCATAAAAAACACACAGAGTGTAAACATGAGTGATCTATCTTACATGTTTGCCCTTTAAATACTCAAAATTGTGTACAAGCAAAAGCAAGATGATTAAATGAATGTGAGAACTTCAAATATATATTATCATTTCCTAATTCAAAGAGAGTGGTGTTTTGCATAAAACTTTCTGCTCATTGGTGTTATAGAGATGGTGTAGAAATGTAATCCACTAACAGACACTCTTACACTTTGTTTGAACATGTGTAATGAAATGTTTGTATCATAGGCTGTGGTTCCTCTGGTTTGATGTTTTGTGATGTTGTTTACTTTATAATTTTTTGTCTTTTCTTTTATGGTTTAATCTTAACTGTATTTGAGCTGTGTACATTAATACTGAACTTGAACTATAGCTCTCTAAATATATGATCTTTTGGGGGTTTTTTTTGTTTGTTTTGAGTGCTTTAATATGGAATTTTGTGATCTTAACAAGTTGTTGCAACTTTACATTGTATCAGATGAAAAAATAAAAGTAATATCTATACAAAAGATGGTCTCTAAATATTCACAGCAGGTATTAAGCAATCAATGGACATGGAGTCCAAAAAATATGACTAAACTGTACCAAAGCGCCAGTAGATGAAAGACTTATCAACAGCCAGATGCAGAAAGTACCTCATTTATAGTCTCTGCCATTTATTATCGTAACTACCTCTCAAATTCACAGAGAGATACAAAACAAACACATAATGCTAGCTAAGTACTTTGTGAGGATAGAGTACAAATGGTTCTATAACACATGGTCTGATCTCCTACGGGATTTTGGCTCATGTTGACCACAAGCCTATTCCTGGTAAAGCCCCATAGGACACAAGAGTTTTAATTTTTTAGGTAAAGCACCAGTGATTGAGTCCAAGGCTGAAAATGCTTAGGCACTAAATATCAGGAAGTATGCAGGGGAATTCAATTGGGTTGCATGCTGGTCAACCTTATTTAATTTAATGGTGCTCGGCAGTAATTCTCTTATCATTGTGCGTTTGAGGTGCTTGTTTCCAAATCAGGTCAATCCTGTTCAAGGACATCACAATGGTTCAGTCTTGTAGAGTAAAAGAAAACAATAATTACATAAATAACTGTCTTCTTTAAAGCTGTTTATGTGTCTGGCATGTGGTTCAAAAAGTTAAAACCATTTTCATATAGCTCTGCCAATCAACCTTCATCTGTGGCTCTATGTGGTCACATTTGTAAAGAATATTTTCATATTGATTGAATAAAGAAATTATGCCATTTTTTTTTTTTTAAATAATGTATTTGCTATCCCTCTGTATTCTGTGACTTCAATTACTGAAAAACCCAGAAGAAGTGACTAAGCAAAAAAGTAAAACAGCATCCAATCACCTTCTTCTTCATCATCCTCAGGGGGTGAAGGAACCATGGTACCAGGCCCGGTTGGCAGGAGGCTGGGACTAGCTGTGGTCTTCCGTTTCTCTCTCTCAGTCTCACTTTCCAAACTGACCACCTCATAAAGTGTGTCAGAGGCAGGACTCTTACGCTCCTTACGCTCCATCTAAAGAGAGAACACATAAGGTAAACTATAGAAAAAAGTCTCAACACCATCCTCTGATGGATGATAAAACATCCACTACACTTCCTTTTCAAAGGGTACAAAGTTGTTATAAACTCACAGTATATTAACAAACTGATCGCTATACATTATTCCAAATCACAGCTGATATTTGGTGCAAAAGAAAAGTGACCATCTCTTACGTTGATTTAATCACAAATGGGAATTTTGCCATTACTTGACATACCTGGCGAAGTTTAAGATAGAAAGTCTCAGTGTAGCTACGCTTGCTGAAGGGCCAGAACAGCCTGTCATTTGGGGAGCACACTCTGACCCTCGTCTCCAGCAGAAAACGGACAGGCTCCTCAACCTCTGTAATCACCAGGTCCACTGCTGTTGTCATGTACATGAATTTATCTATAAAAACAAAAAACAAAGCAAACAATCAAACAAAAATAAACAGCTAAATTGTCATTCCCATGACTGATTCATTTCTGTTAATCAAACCCATAACTGGGGTGTTTAGGAAAAACTGGAATTTGACTTATTGCGTTTAAAGCTGGACTGGTGGGGCAGGAGGTACTGTATGTGGCATAAGATGGAACAAAGACAGTGCCACGGTCAATTGATGTGCTTGTCTTTGTTTTATTCCCAATTCTCCATTAATAGTCATGTGCAATCTGTTCAAACGTTGTGGCTTCTGTGTTGTATGCAACATTATTCTACAGTACAGTTTCCATGCCTATTTACTGGAGACATAATTTTACTATTAATTGCTCTTTTGCATTTGAGGATTTATGCAGCCAGCCGAAAGTGGATTTACACCTTGGAAATATGTCAAATATTCGTGTGTAAATATGAGTGAATAAACAAAAACCTAATCAGTAAAATATGAAGCGAGGAAATAATAACTCAAATAAAATGCAGTTTCATTTGAATATTTGACAGATTTTTGGCTGTCACCTTTGGGCGTTTCCTCGTTCACAGCCTGAAACTGAGGCGTGTTGGGGTTCCAGCTTCCTGTGATGATGTAAGACTTCCCGTCAGAGCTCTTTCCCATTGACTCCTGATGGGGCACAAGTTGGAGGAAGTTAGCAAACACACAAAAAGGCCCTATGATGCAGACATACACATGAAAAACAGCTACCCACCAGGTCTAGCAGGTGCATGTCGCTGTTCTTCACATTTTTCCCTGGGCTGAGCAGGAGACCAAAGCACCTGGAGAAGAGACACACAAACACACAAATACATACGCACATAAAGACACACACACACACACACACACACACACACACACACACACACACACACACAAAGAAAGGAAAGCGAGAGAGAGAGAAGTGAAATGAAAGGATTACGTAAGAAAAAAAAGACCAAGACCGGGAACTAGAGACAGAACAATAAGTCTCTGTATAGAGTAAAACCAAATGTAAAACCATATATGTTACTGCAAATAGCTTCCTGGATTGATCCTTTAACACAGAACAGAAAAACGAGAACATTAAACAAAGCACTTAAATCTTTCCTCCATCCTTCCCTGGGTTCATCAAACAATAACAAACCACCATGAAAATGGAAGTTCGCAAAAAAGTGATGGAATGTTTAAATTTCAACAGATTTATTAAACCATGGAAAAAATGAAGAGTCTCAGAGATAGATACACATCAACTACCATATTTTAACTGTGCTGGAACACTTCAAAACCTGACATTGGCTGACCCACAGATGTAAAGATGTCCTCCTGTGTGTTTATTAGTGATATCTGAGTGATTTCTTTCTTGTGACTAGATATATTCTGTAACAAACAATTGTGGCATAGAAGGATCTCTGCAAGTGTGACATGCATTGCCGCTTCCCTCCGTCTACAAGACAAAAATTTGAACTTTTATCCTCCATTTTCTTGGTTTTTAACATCATCTCCATTTTCTGTTTCCCATCGGCCTTAAACTAGCAACATCACTGAATGGATATTACAACACATGAAACAAAAAACAACATTCAGTGATCCTGTGGCACTGCACTGAAATCTAGCACTTCTGAGAATGCTACTGTGTGTGTGCATGAGTGTGTCAGTGATGTGTTTTATTTTACCTCTCAATGGCTAGCTCCTTATTGGAGGTCTGCTGGACATAAATTACTATTTTCTTGTCCATTCCTGCACGCAGCTTGAAGCTCTGCTTGTCTTTGTCTTTTGCTACAGCACTGAATTTGGAAAAAAAAGGAAAATTACATAAAGAAATACTATTAACCAAACTTTTAGTAGCAAAAAGATCATTATGGAAAAAACAGCAAATGCGAAAAACGCATATCTAGTTAAATTATGTAGCAGATAGAGTGATCAGTTTGACAGTGACACAGTAAGGAAGATTTACTAGTATTTGAAACAGAAACCTTATAATAGAAAATAATCCAATGATATTAAATTTTGGGTAATATTGCATCACACGCTAACTAGACAGGTTGTTTTAATTATAACTGTACTGGGAAGGAAAACTAATAAAGGAAAAGGAGTTTCTACCTTTGTTTACAAATGTACACAAAGAATTAAGACAAATAGTGTTTCCTCTATATGTCTCAAACCTTTGGGAAAAAGTTTGAGATAAATTTCCCATTCAAGTGAAAAAGAAAGTAGTCTCAGACTTTTAGACTCCACTGTACATCAGTGGAATTTATCACAAATGATTCAATCATTCAGCCAAAAATGAAGACCATGGCTCATGTTTAGAACAGACCCATTTATCATAATAAAAATGTGCATAAGAATCCATTTCAAACACGCTCTGGTCCTGGTTCTTTTCCTAGTCAGAAAGAAGTGAAGTTTGAGACAGGAACCGTAATCAACATTCTCCAAACCCTTGCTGACACAAATTCCTGAGGAAATACTGAAGAAAACCTTAAGTAGAGAGAATGTCGACAATCCATTAATCAATGTGAAATCTAGTGCAAACATTTAGAGCTTGGCCTGATTTCAGAAAGTGCTTCACTGAAAACTATTTAAGGTACCTTATAGAGCTTAGTTAACTAAACTATCAGACTGAGTCATGGTTTTACCCTGTAAATAGGTCATCTAACAACAGATATACAGATTTAATTACACCCTATTAAAGTAAAAAATATCTAAATATGTACTCTTTTTATTTTATTGTACAAATACTATACTATAATTTGCAAAGAGAATTCCATATTTCATTTGCAAAAGGAATATTACTTACACACAATAACTGCAATGGGTGTATTTACTTTTGAAAGCTGTTTGCTTGGAAGTCAGCTAACCACAAATAATCAGCGAAGAGCTAATGAGGAGGAAATACTGCATGTGCTAGCTAAAAATAATCACAAGTATCTTCTTGTTTATTTTGTTTTGTTTTCCAAATAAGCTAAGTATCTGGGACTGTTTGTGAACATACGGAAGTGACTCAGTCATACAGGCAAACAAAATAAAAAAGGTCAGGGAAGATGGACTGAATGGAACAAACACAGGACCTTTGTTATTTTCTCTTATAAATGTGTGAAAAAAGTGCATATGTGTGGGTGTGTGAGGTTTTAATGAATAGAATTCATAATATATTCTACTGTGATCCTCTCTAGTAATATTTCTATCATTTTACTTTAATATTTTTTACCTTTCATTTACTGGCATGTTCTTTTTTTAAGTAAACCTATGTCTGTAACCCTTTGTAAGTGAGGTCTCTCTGGTCATTAGTAGTCCTTAGATTGATGATGTTCAGGGTTCCTTTACATTTCCCATTTTTTTCAAAAATTCAGACATTGGCCAAGACATTTATTACTGGCTAGATTTCATAAATAAAGCTGGTTTTCGAAACAATATGTAGCCTGATGAAAAAGATTGAAGGGGATAGAAAAAAAAAGATTTTCCAATTAACTGCAATTTTTATTTGAATGACCCAATATTGAGTCTTAAAATCCTGAGATCAATCTTTGCATTTGCACCTTTTGATAGTAAACATACGAAACTGTGCTAAATATTATGTGTAGGTAGGGTTACTTGTTGTAAATGTTTCCATTAGGGCTGCATGATGTGTAAAATGTCTATTTTGTGGAGAGCAAGTTATTAAAATGTGCACTAAAAGGTTATTTAAGATAAAATATAACATAGATGATGGCCACCTATATGGACAAGCTTGAGTCACAGCAGTCCTGTAAACTTTGACATGAATAATCACCCACACAAAGTTTTCAGACCCCTTCACTTTTTCACATTTTTTTATGATGCAACCTTGTGCTAATATCATTTTTTTCCTTCATCAGTCCCCACTCGATACCCCATAATGACGAAGCAAAAATTAAATTTCAGAATCTTTTGCAAATGTATTGAAAAGGAAGAATCGGAAATATCACAGTTCGTCTGTAGCTGTATGGGATAGTATTTTTTTTTTTCAAATGCATTATATTGACGCTCTTGTAAGTGGTGCAGGTACACATATATATATATATATATATATACACACACACACACACACAAACACACACACATATATATCATGTTTTAGTCACTGTGCATTGGCCAAAGTAAATAAATCCTTGCTCAAAAGTTTTATAACCAGGAAACGTGTTAACAACTTAGCCGATAATGTGCACTTAACGCAATTTTATATAAAGGGAAACGACAGTGTTTTTAAGTTCCCAGAATAAATTCAGACAAGGGCTTTACATAACACCGGTATTTATCTGATGTAACCAAATCATCAAGAATCTTATTAAATCAAATCAAATTGAAATGAACTGATCCTCGACTTTGTGGAACTAATTAGGAGATTAGCCCCACTTTCCAGCCGTACTGAACAATATGCCCACATGTGTAGTCCTTGAAGTTCATTCCTCTATGAAAAAAAAAAAAAAAAAAAAAAATCACACAGTAAATCAAAATTTATAGAAGTTACCAAACTTCTGTGTAACTCCAAAACACCTCTTTAGTTATGCTAAATAATGATGCAATGCTGTACACAAAATAATGAATGTGTAAATGTTGCCCACCTAAAGGTACCCTTGCCATCATCCTCCTTGATCTCCAGGCTGACAGTGAATGTGAATAAATCACTGTCAGGGGTGAGCGGAGCAGCCTGCTGAGATGACAGAACTGCCTTCTTTGCTGACCGCCGAAATGCTGTGGCAAAGCTATACAGTATCCTACTGACCTGTAGAGTGGGAAGTAAACACACACAAAACATTTTATAACATGAAACACAAAATTAAGCCACTATAATGGGGGGACTTAATGACACAACTATACAAAGAATAAATACAGATAAATAATGACAAAAAGGTCTACAGTCATCCACTCAAAACATTCCAGCCCAAACAAACCAGAAATGAAAATAGTTTGTAAAACAGTTGTGAGAAAGTGCGCTTACACAATCCTCAACAAGAGGAATTAAACTGTGTACACTTGTAGTTAATTCTTTTGGGTTAAGTACTTTGCTTAAAGAAAGATGATCGCTTCAAATTAAATATATCTAGTTATTCTCATTTTAAAAAATCCATGTGTATTTCTAGTGTATAATCCATAGAAAATATCCAAGGACAGTCCAAGTGGTCCATTTGTGGAAAGAGCACTTGTCCTCTTTCAATACATCAACTACTTATACAGTGACAAGCATTCCCTAAAAACTAATTATTCGTCATTTTAAGAGGCACTCATATCCCTTATTGACCTTGGTTCAACAAAATGGCACAGGAGAAATACCTAGCCCGCTACTTTATTTTAGACAAAATTAAGTTAAATAAATAGCTCAGAAAGCTAAAAGAAAGCATCCACTAAAGAGATAACATACAGTATCACAAGGCAAAATACTATAGTATTTTTTCTGGCTTTGGCACACAGTTTAGCTGCTCTGGTAGCTGAAATGTCTTAATGACCATAAAGTTGATTTCTGTAAACCAAAAACATCAGGATCAGACAAAGCATATCACTGAGCAGTTAGTATAGATTAAAAAAAATCATTCAAGGCTCACAGAGCTTCAGTTTGTTTCAGTTTGTGAGATGGGGCACTAAAAGCTAACCTAATGACCCACTACTCTACTGACTGCAGATCCAAACTATTAACCATTCTGAGTTTTAATTAATGCAATTATTCATATTTGCCTTTGAATCATAGTGTGTGTTTTTTAACATTAAACACAGAAAACTCACTTCTACCAGAGTACAGAGTTCTGCTTAATCTCTGAGCCCAAAGAGGAGCAGAGACTGCCAAGTGTGAAAAACTGGGTGGTAATGATTTATTCATTAAACACACTTTTCCACGCATAAGATTTAGATTTGGGAGCTTTGCATTTAGCCAAGAAAAATTCCTTTATTTTGTATTAAATACTACTAAACGGACATGTGTGTGTGATAATAAACAGAGCTCTCACTCAGATAAAGGCCCATAGCACAGTGGTTTTGAATTATCTCTAATTCTGTGGACAGTGGAACTGTTAGGGGGTTAGTGAGTAAGAGATACAGTTTGGAAACTGCTGTTATCAATAAATAACAATGCTCTTTTGCTGTCTTCATAGCTAGATTATAAAGCAGCTTCTAACATCTTCTACACAAAGCCTTTGTTATGTTCCTAGTACAGTAGAAGGATGTTAGGGGATTGCAGGGGGTTTATTTATTCAGAAACAATGGGGGACTGGATGTAAGAGATGGGGTATGAGCAGAGTTAGATTGGGGTCACCCCCTGTATTGATCAATTTCTGACATTTAACACAAAGGAATGGTTGTTCTGTATCATTCCAATCAATGCTAGAGCCAAAACTGACCAGTTTCAAATGTCTACAAATGGCTTTCTTTTTCTTTGTGTGCAATGGAAAAGGAACTCTATCAGGACAAGGACATTTCTACTCCAAAAATACCAATCAACACAAGTTATTTAAGGTGGTTTTGAAAGCAATTTTTTTAACAGGAAAGTGATTCTGCCATTCAGTATTTTAATGTAGTTTTTCTTTTTTCAAGGAAAACTGTCATTACTTCACACAAGACAAAACACAGCAGATCACAAGTAGAAAACAACACTTGATTCAAAAACAAAAGTTGTAAAACAAATTTATCTGGAAACCAGAGGGGCTGTTTTAGCCCACACAGATATTTTCAAGTGTTGAAAAATAAAATTTTAGTTTTACATTTTTACTTTTCTCTCAACTGCTGGAGTTTTGTTCATTGACTCTGTCCCTTGTCATTTTTGTACATTTATTTAACACTTTAAAATATATCAAATATCTAAATGCAAAAAGTTCAAAAGTTACTGCTTTTACTCTCTAATCTCTTATGAAATATCATTACATAAAGGAACTTTGGATTTGGAATCAGACTTGATTTAAAATGCTACAGCCTTCAGAGATCTGGAATTTCAGAGTCCTGTTAAACTTTTTTACTTCCCTTTCGGGATATTCTTATTATATCTGCCTTGGCAGCATTATCTTTATGTGTGTACTGACATGAGGCTTTCGGACATTTTTAACTGATGTCACGGTAAAAACCTGAATCCATTTGTCAGAGCCCAATTTGTGTCTCTGTTAGTGTGTGATTTAATTTGTGTTAGGAGGCCAAAATCACTTTATTGAAACAAATCTCATGAAGCCATACTGATTTGAATCACACAGCACTACATGCACATGTTTGGATGGGGGCAGTAAGTTTATGGGGCAAATAAAAAAAAAGAAAAAGTGTAGGGTATGAGAATCAGCAGGAAAAGAAATTAAACTTAATCTCAAAAAAAAAAAAAAAAAAAAAAAACTAAACTAAAAAAACTGAAAGCTGAAAGTACCAACAATAATAATTTGAATAAAGAAGGAAATTAAATTGCCTCAGGTTATTTCTCTTTCCAATTTGTATTTTTGAAATTATGTGTGATAATGCTTCAGATACTCTTCACAATTTGACTAAATAATTAGGTCTCTTGCTTAAAGTAAATGAGACAGCTGTGGCAAGTAAAACATTAAATGGTTTCAGTCCATCTGTGATTGATTGCCACAAGGTTATTGATTTTGAAAGTTTGTCTGAGTATGCAATCAAAACTATTTTAAAACATATGAAAATTTATCAAAAAAAATAGCATATTTTAGGTATGGCTACATTGTCCAAAAAAAACTGATTTCCAAATAAATAAGTAAAAACATTTTAAAGAATATATTTGGTTGTTTAAGAGCATTTGGGGCTGTGTGAGGCATATGGCTGGAGTGTTTTTTTTCCTGAAGGAAGAAGCAACCATTGGGCAAACTCACTCCCCTCTAGAAGTGAGAATAAGGGGCCAAAAAAAAGCTAGAGACAGTATATATATATATATTTGTATGTTACTGGATAACCTGAAGGAGAAGACTACAGGGTGCAGGAGGAAGACTGTGAGGAGGGAAAGAAGGAAGAGAGAGTAAAGAGACGGAGATGTCCGGTTGCTAGATAAAGAATGAATTACTATGGGGGATTATCTGCATGTGAATATGCATTAGTGTTTTAGTGTGAGCATGTCTGTTACGGGTTAACGTCTGGGAAACTGGATAGATGGACGATGAGAGACTGGTAAAGTAGCGTCTGTCTGGGAGCTTGTAGTGATATTGAAGGAGAGTGCTTCCATTAGGGAGAAATCAGGTCACTGAACATTGAGGCAGTACTTTAACCCAGTTTCATGAGTTGATTCCCTACTCTCTTCTTTTATATTTCTGGCAAACCTACTGTATATAGGCAATGATGTTTCCTCTCTTCTATAAATTGACTTGTTGGGGGGGGGGTATTTTGAGTTTGTGTTTGATGTACATGCACATTGCAGCGTAGCCTGCAGTGCATGACATAATCCCTTTGAGAACCACTGAGGAACCTCCAAAACTGACACTGAACCTTGATAGACAGACTACAGGAAGATCAGCAATGTAAGGCAAGGTCAACAACAATATTGGTGACCATACGAGTTTGTATATGAGTGGAAAAGACAGCAATACTGTGAAAAAACGAAGAGAGGAAAGTGTGCAATCAACAGAGCAATTATACAAGTTGCTATTGCTCCCCCTCTAGTTCTCTATCTGAAAAGCAGCAATGTGTGAATTTGTGTTAAATATGTCTTCCGTAAACATAGTTACACACAGGTTAAATAACAATCAATCATTGAATCCTCACCGCCTCTTGGATTTGGCAGCGGAACACATGGATCCTGAAGATCTCAGCATTGTAGTGGCTCTCGGTGAAGGCAAAGCAGTCACTCTCGGGTGTACCATCATGACCCCGCACACAGAACAGAATCTTATGGATGGGGTAGTTCGCAATATCCATACTGTTGTGGGGGTCCAACAACCTGTTAAATTATCAATAAATATGTTGCTGTTTGATATCTTAAGAGTTTCTCCTGCACAGCTGCTTTTGTTATGTGTGCTGTGTGTGTGTGTGTTTGTGCATGACATGTGTGTATGACATGAGCATCTGAGTCCAAGTATGCATTATGAACACATACACGTCTTACAGTATCTGAACCTGATAATTCATATGTTAAACCACCTCCCCATATGTTCCCCTTACCTGACAGTGCCTTCAGACACGCCTGGCACAGACAGTGTGACATCCAGGGGGAGTTGGCACTGCCCTCTGAGGATGCTCATCATACGAAGGGCCTCCACCTCACTGCGGGGGGCGTTGACCGATGCACACCCTAGATATGTCAGCTGGCTGAACACAACACTGTCCTCATCTGGAATGGGACTGCAAGGACTTCCCTCAGAAGATGATTCATCTGCTGCAAAGTGACAAGAAAAGATGAAAAGACAAATGAGAAGATAATTGAAGATAAGAGCCATTGTGTGAGCTCTAACAGACACAAGAATAAAGAGAATTAGAAAAGTCATATCGAGGCTCACCTCGGTATGACCTCTCATTCAGCTCACTCTCCTGAGCTGTCTGAACAGGAAGCACCATCTCCAACTTGGGCAGGGGTGAGCTCAGGGGGTCAGAGCCTAGTGGTACAGGTGATGCTGTATTGGTAAGAACGCCACGGTCGCCCCCACCAACGCTGTCCATTCCTGTGTCCGGTTCGAGCCCAGTGTCAGCTACCGATGGGTCCATGAGGACATCCTCTAACTCCCTCTGGAGCTGCTGCTCACTTCCATTTCCCACAATCTGATACACACATGTGGAGGAGTAGGAACACACATAAACACAGAAGCAGACGTGCACACAACCACGCCAAAGAGCAGGGAAAAAAGGGGGCACAGAAAGCAACATATTTCAACCTAAACACATATAATAAAACACAAGTACACATATTGTTGTACAAAGTCATTGCAGCAATCATCATAACAAAATCAAATTTAAGATGATCCCGAGGCCTACATCAACCAATGCTCTTGCCCTTCTTAGAACTATGCAGTTGCTCTGCCTGCAACAGTGATCTTTTAATTGATCTCAAGTGAGTATAGTGAATGTTCAAGGCAGAAAAATGCCATAATTCATTTTGGCATTCAGAGATATATCTTGATTATAAGTCATACAATATTAGTGATTAGTGGGTAAGTGTGTTTGGGTTGTGAAATAACCGTATCCAGAAATCATGCCAACACTATTGTGTGTGAGCTCAATCTACGAAATAGCAGAAAAGTGCAAGCTTAAGGCTGGACAAACCCTGTGCCATAAAACACATTTCCCTGCCTGCTGTGGCTGCAGCCTGATGTTAGGTAAGAAGGAAAGAGCAGAATTAAACTGCAGAGGGCACTGCTGTACTGAGAAAAAAGGGGATGAAAAGTAGCAATTAAGAATAGAGAATCGGATTTTTTTTCAATTTCTTCAGTATATGTGATTATTTCATCATTGAATATTCTGACTAAATTTTCCAACTTGGCTCTACATGTACAGATAAACATAAATAATATTTATGACTCAGAGGTATGTGGTAATTTTATCAGCGCTGTTAGACACTACAGCAGAATGTATACTACAATATTCTATGAATATAATGTCTGTGTCAGTACAGCTAGTGTCATTATGATGAAAAAAATGTTGTGCTTTGAAGGAACTAATGTAAAGTAGCTATCAATTCTATGTTTATGTTCAAAAATCTGACAGACACACACCTAACTGCATCACTATTCAACTGTAGCGGGGCTTGTGATTTACAGGCAGTGCTAAAAGCTTCAGCAGTTGTCACACACAACTACAGTCCTACATGTAAAAAAGTCCATCACTACCATTATCAAAACTAAACTGTTGAAGAGGCTGGCTAGGACTATCATCCAACAGTCGGCAAAAATACAGACAGCACAAATAATCACAAACAAAATCACCACGAGATCACATCACAAAAAGAGAGGGCTAAAAAGATGTTTACAAGCAAGAGACATAGAGAGAAGAGGAGGACAGGAAAGATAGCTAGAGAAGAGACTGACCTTAAAGCTGACCCCTTCCTCAGAAATCACCTGTATAACAAACAACAAGTTTAGACACACTGACTCCTCTCTGACTGGATGGGCTGACTGGGAGGGAAATGTGCACAAGATTGTGTTGGCGAAAACTAAAACATGATATTGGGATGACTGAGTGTCAGTGAATGGAGTGATTTCACCACTGCATACTGAGAAAATTGGATGTGTGTCAAGTACTGCTTTTCTTCCCTGACAACCGGGCAGTATAAAACTGACCTCAACTCTGTTTTCCATCAAAATAACCACAGTCCATTAGGAGACTCTGTATTCATGTAATATGCAAACTCATACTCCCTCATCTCAAAGCAATACAAATGCAATAGAAAAAAGTGCATCTCCCTGCTATCAGCTGCATATGCAAATTCCATGCCCTGCTGGCGCCATCTTCTGGTATCTTTACAAACGACAAGTCAACAATTCCTTCCTTTACAAAGAAACACACAGTATACTAATGATATAAACTAGAGGACAGAGCATGAACATTTGAGCCACCTACTTAAGTAAATTCAATAAAAGGAAATGTGATAACTAGTAACCCTAAAGGCACATGGGCAATATGTACCCTGAGAGGAGGGGAAAGGAGAGAAGAGAAGAGGAGAGGAGAGGAGAGGAGAGGAGAGGAGAGGAGAGGAGGAGAGGAGAGGAGAGGAGAGGAGAGGAGGGGAGAGGAGAATAGAGGAGGGGAGAGGAGGAGAGGTAACCTGAACTCTTTAGGGACACAAAAGATGGTGACTGGAAGCTACATTTCTTTCCTCAGAAAGTGTTCTTTCTCTTTGGGAGGAGACACACCCTTGTCACAAAACACCATTATTTTCCTGACAATAAGGTCAAAGCACTTGCAGCTGCATCACCACATTGTTTGTAAAATAATATCTGCTGGGTGAGCACAAATTGTAGCACCAAACTGAATCACAGAGGGCATACAGTATGTCTTACATACAGTTGTATGATAGCACGTGCTTAATCCTAACAGAAGCAGGTGATTGACTGCGGATGGAAAATGTTTTCCAAAAGTTAAGTAGCACTGACCTGGCTGACACTGAATGACAAATTGGTCAAATATCAGCTGATTTGTTTTACACTTTCAGCTCTCACAAAAAAAAAATGTGAAAATGACAAGTCTTCTCTTCAGTTGTTTGTCACTGATCCCTTTTTTTCTCACTAATCCATACTAACTGAATAGTACAAACAAATGTAATTCATCAGAGGTTTGAGGGATAAGAAAAAGTTTTTCACTACAAACAGCCTATGAAAATGCTCGCAGTTTTTAGAGATGTGCACTTTTCAAAAACGATTAGGATCTACCTTACTATAAGTAGAAATGAAAAAATACACACGGATAAAACACACAGATCCAAGACAAACTAAGGAAGGTAGAGTAAGAATGTTGAAAAAGCAAAACAAGAAATGGTTAGGCTTATGGTTAGTGTGAAGCTGCATGTTTAGAAAGATGGACGAGAACTTTAGACAAGTGAGTGTATCAAAGTAATTTTTATGAACTGTGACCACATTTCATGCAATTTAAACAAGTTACACTTTTGACAAATAGGTTAAAAATGAAATGAATATAAAGATGTTTTGTAAATCATGCCCTGGGTCCTGAGAATTAAAACAGTTTTCACTCTGCAGCACCCTCTGGCATCTTATCCTACTAGTATATGGGATAATTATATTTCACAGTTACTGTCTAATTTATCTTATGTAATCAAGAGCAGATTGTTACTATTTTCAGTTTAGATAGAATAATGTTATTCTCTGAATACTAATTCAAAGTTCAAAGAACATTTATGGAAAGAAGGACCTTCGGAACAGATTAATGCCATGAGGTCACTGTAAATGTCAACAGACCAGTGATACAGTAAACTCAGCACCCAAGCTATAACCAGGCAAGTACAGCTCTGAAGTCACCCTTCTCTCCATACCTACACCCAACCATCCTTACCTTCAGTCCTGTCTTTTCGTCATCACTACCATTATTAGTGGAGGAGGGTGTCTCGTCCCCCAGCCGGGACACAAGAACAAAGTCCTCACTGTTGAGAGTGGACACTGAGTCTGAAGACACGCTAATCTTCCCCACCGAGCCCTTGTCATCCATGGCTGCCGCTGTTAAACTCAGCCACGCTGCTCATGAATGGAAGACAGGAGGAGGAAGTGGTGGGAGATGATGAGCAAAATCACCTAGAGAAAGAAAAAAAATAAAGAAAGAAAAAAAGCAGAAAACAGTCATGATGTGATGAAATCCATGAAAAGCAACTTTGAAGCAAACTCGGCTATTTGGACACTAACCTTCTAAGAATGGTGAAACCATTCATTCTCCACTTTTAAAGGTCTTTTTAAAACCTTAAGGAAACTCTGTGGCAGCTTTACAATACCCAAAGAAAGGGAGAGGGACCATAAAGAGAGAGTACAAAGTGCAAAAGAAATGTTGAGCAAAAAAAGCATAGTTCAAGTAAAACTGATAGACAAGAGAGCATGCTATAATATAAAAAAGGATCTGTAACTAATTTGGAGCAAATTTGTCTATCTAAGCAGAAGAGAGGAGAGCTAATTGCAAAATAGACTGATGCAATGCAATGCCATGGTGAAATACGTGTCATTTTGAAGAAGAAACATGCATATGAAAGTGAGGAATTAAAGGAATAAGCCAGCTTGCTGCAATCATCCATTTATTCCATATCAACAAGCTCCCTTAAAAAGATTCATTTGTGGTCCTACACCCCCACATTAGACATGTACACCAGAAATATATTACCTAAACACACGAAAAAGATGTATTGGATGTGCTATTGCATTGCCTGCACTCCTCCTCAGTTCAATCCAGCTCTCCCGGCCTGCCGCCATAACCACAAACAACCTAAGCCAAGATCCTGTGGGAAACACGACACATCATCAGCTCATCCCCTTACTCTGCCTTTCACCCCAGCTCCTGTCATAAATCCATCGATGAAATGCTAACATAGCAATAGATAAATACAAACAACAAGCCATCAAATATGACAATGCATAACTAATCAAGAGTGTTTGCAGTATTGACATATGCACAAATCTCAAAAATCATACTGTTACTTGTGAAGACTGCATATGACAGGACAAAAGACTTAGGGAGAAGAAGTAAAGTGTTGAACATGTAAAGGTCAGCAAAAAAAAGAAGAAGATATTTTCATTTTTTACCATCAGTGGCAGAGTCAAAAAAATCACTTCAACGTCAAAATGATCATTTAGTCTGTATTTGTAAAATTAGTCATGACAATAGTAGGCAGAATGAAGGTAAGAATTATTTCTATATGCAAAATGAGGTCAAGCTTCAACTTCACCGTTATGGCATAAGGTAGCTACTGAAAAAGGGAGGTGCCATTATATGTAACACAGGAAGAAAAGCACAACAGAAGGTTCTGGCACAGGTCCAAGAAGAGACCATAACAAGCTATTTCTGGCTGTCTCCCCTCTCAACTCCTCCCTTTTGCTTTCTTCTATGTCTGTCCCCTTCACTGTTCTTTTCTCCTCATCTGTTCCTATCCAATCTTGTATTTTTCTCAGCCCTAATTGCTCTCCTCTCTTACTCTCTGTGCTTGCCCTCCTCAATTTTTCTAAAGGTTTCTTGCACTTTGCTCCTCAAATCCCTGCCCTCCCTATTCAAAGAATGTCCAACAATGCAGAAGTAATAGGAAAAGAAGTCCAGCGGAAAGGTCAAACCAGGTAATAATGGGAAATTACTTATGTTAACGTTGTTATATTGACCCAGACTAAACTTCAATATGAGTAGCTATCTCTGTGTGACTATGTTTCAACTGATATGAATCTTCTTATAAGACCAAACATAAACTGACTAACACAAACTAACAGCTTAAGCTTGCTCTCGTTATCTTTTCAGAGCAAACTGAAGAAATGAGCCACTGGTATTAATCCAAAAGTCCTGGGTGGTGTCTTTACTTGTACTGCAAAACTGAAGTTGAAAGACTTTGTTACAAGGCACAATAATTTTGTCATGTCCACTTACTGTAAAACAGAGTATCATCAGATTGAGCAGAAAACTGTCACCCTTTGACCCATGAAACTTGTGTGTAGTAATTAGAATCTGTCTAGATTTTAATACCACAAAATGTGCCAAGTATGAGTCCTATAACTTGAAGGTCACTTTTACACAAAGATAGATTGTTGCCATTCATTTGTTGTTTGTTTCATAATGAAAGTGAATTATTACAAGCGATGAAACAGGAGTAGAAATGAAGCCATATGGACTGAGAGGTAATTTACTCATTGTTATGGTGACTTTCATCCTGTATCAGCGTTGAAAGACAAAGACCCAATGGGGAAAAAAGCCCAATTAAAGCCCAATGACTGACAGCAAGATATTCACACCTTTCTGGCTTATATGTTTACTTAACTTTATTTAACAAAGAAATAGCTGATAATGAGCATTATCAGTGACGACTGCACCTCGACTTCATGGATCACAACTACCGGATATGTTTCGCTCACTTCTTAATGAGGAACTGCGACAATACAAAGGGCACAAAAGCCCACCACACCTCTGATTTACTTCCTTTTCACTTCCTAATGTCACTGGAAAATTCCAATACTTGCATGCATCCATGTTACTATGTTTATCAAATGATCTTGCATAAATACATACATCTCATACAGATGAGGCAATCACTTTCAGGATTTTAAAATCAGAAGATGGATTTAATGTTTATCTCATGAATTAAAGCTAAACTTCACATATCTACTATCATCAAGTCCTACGGTTGGTCTGCTCTGCACTCACACCACAAAGAAACTGTAACAGAGTCTGATTAGAAAACAACATGGACCAAGGCCACTTTGAAAGTTGGGTCTCAGTCCCGTTTGGTCCACTACAGTGTTCATTCAACTCACAGCTTTCAAACCAGCATTAACATACAAAAGCAGCCCGAAAAATTGCAACAGAGTTGGTTTTAACGGGTTATCAGTTAACCTTACAGGTTTGTTAGGTAGCAGTGTATAATATAGATACAAAATATTACAAAAATCAGAAAAAAAGATGTGCTTATCTAAAACTATGCTTACTTTTTTCCTTATGGGGACCTCCATTTTCAAGACTGGCAATGACCTGAACTAAATGTAAGGTCGTGGGAAATGTATAATAATACTTTGAATTTCAGTATGGCCTTTCATACTGAAGAAGAAAACATTTTATTAGATCACACAAATAACATGGTTGGACATGTGATATTTGCATAGCTCTGTAATGACTCAGTCTCCTTGAAATCGTTAGGGAGGGTCAGTTTACACTGTTATCATCTTAATTAGTTCATATAGTTTGCTGTCGTCATGAAATTCCCCACAAAGCTCCTCCTGGCTTCAGTGTGATTAGAGGTCGAATCCTTCAAAGAATTAGAAACACCTGTAGGTGTCCAGGACCTTTAACCTGCAGCGGAATCTCTGTGGGTTCCTTCCAGATTTCCACCTTGGGCCAACTCTATTATGTTCTTGGGGCCTTAGTCTAGCAAGTGCCAAGTATTTCTTTCAATTGTTAGAAACAGCAGATCAAACTTAGTAAACCTCACCCCATCAAAAAACAAAAAAACAAAAAACAAAACAAAACAAAACATCATCCGTATCATAAGAATCAAAAAAACTCGCATCACTCCCTAGCCCTTCCTTATTTTCACAGGCTATTAATCTTGAGGAGGCAGACAGATGTTTACTCTGCTTTTGGCTCAAAGACACCAGCTTCCATTTTTAGCACGCTTCTAATCTGAGTGATTAATCTAGTTCTTTTTCCTCAGATCTTTGAGTTTCCACATCTACCGGTCTTCTGTTTGTCATTTTTGACAGAGTAGCTGCTGCTGCTAAGGCTAACTCTTGGAGTCTTAAATTCAGTCTTAGAACTCATCTATAAAAGCATAATCACTAAGTTAAGCATTACCAATGCAGTGCTTTCATGAAAACAAACTAAAAAAAGAATATAATTGAACCTGCAATACTTTTTTGAGCCCTTTACATTCTTAAAGCTTTTGTGTAGCATCCCATGAAGCTGACCTGAGACTCTGCAACATGAAAGGTTATCTGAGACGGATGACAATTAGCTTCAATAACTCACGTTCATGTTTGTTCAAATTTTAAGCCTTGCACACTGAAACTTATCAACCTTTGCAGTTGAGTTTAGACACTCACATGTATACAAAAACAGGGGAAAAAAATGTTTTATGCTAGATCACACATACACACACAAGCAGCTGTATTATGAACACAGCACTCATCCACAGGCACACATGTGCATGCATAAACAGACCTAACACTCTGCCTTTTTGGTAGCTCCAACAGGCTTATAATGGTTGCCTTGTCACCCTGTTTTCCTCCTTTGCCGCAGTAACAGCTCTCTGCTTGCTCCTGCCAAGCTACACTGTTCGTTATCAACCTTTTTAGTGCAGTGATACACTTCCGAGATGGCACAAACCATTGCCAATTAGACTACTGATTATTACAAAATCACAAGCAGCATTCCCTATTTAAATGATTGAAATGGTCCTAAATGTCTCAACTTGGATGACTTTTCTTGGCTCGTGAGAGAATTCTTGAACTTTTTCTCTGTTAATTTGATTTTTACACTTCACATTCACTATGCTCAACACCACCACCTTGTTTTCAAGCAAAGGAGACCTCAGTAGTAGACTGTCACTTCATTCCCTGTCACTATTTTTCCCCAGCCCCTCCCTTTCTCTTGATTTCTAAACCTCTTTTGTCTGATTCTGTCTTTGTTCTAAATCTTTTGTCTGAATTCTTGCTTTGTAAATCTTATCCTTTTCACATTTCTTTGACTATCTTCTGACAGAAAGAAAATTAAGAAAAAGAAAAAAAGAGAAAAGAAAAACATGAAATAGAAAAAGAAAAAGAAAAGGAGTCCTCAGACGGAGCACTGCTGTGTATGACAGAGCCTCATCAAAACCACCTTTGGCAAAGGTGGCGACACTCAAATATTTTTCTGCAAATATGTCTTGTTACTGTTACTGCTGATAGATACAGTTCTGAAAGTTCTGGTTTCAAGGCTACTATTTTCCACGTATTACTTCCTCAATAAAGTATCATCAAATACTATCACTCTGCCCTTCCATCAAAAGACAGTGTCATAAACATGAATAGTGTTTGAAACACCTGAATCGATACTAGTCTTCATTTTCTATGTTCAGCACAGGAAAGTAAATTGTAAAATAATTAAACTTGAATATTAAAAACAAAATGAGAGTGTGTGTGTATGTGTGTGTGTTTGCACATGCAAAATATAAATCTAAAAATGTTATATGCGAAAAGCTGGATCCAGAGAAAGTTTGGCAATGTTTCCTTGAATCATAACTGACACTATTATCGAAGTAGTTGCCAATTATTCTTTTTTCTTAGTCAACCAATTGATCAATCAATTAATTGTTATATGCAACGTGAAAAAACATGCAATGCCTGATGGTTTTAGCTCTTCGAATGCTTGTTTTTGTTTGGGGTTTTTTTTGTTGGTTTTTCTAGTTTTTTTTTTACCAAAGTCAGGTTAACAAGGCTGATATTTTATACATATTTGCTTGTTTTTTAGGGAGAAAAATAAACAAGTACATATTTGGTAATAAGATTCAGTCAAATTGCTACTAAATCTTATCGAATCTTTCAGGAATACCATCCAAGTCTGGTGAGCCAAAACTCAGAGTTTTAAAAACTTAGTTATCTACACACAAAGTGCTAACAGCAGGTAGGGGACTGTAGTCTGGGTGTGACCTGCAAATGAATCACCCAGAGAACATTTAATTTTGAGACCTAATGACTGAGAAGAGACGCCTCCCTTAGCTGCTTTTCACAGTTAATAACAGAAGTACAGTATCTGACGAGAATATCTTATGTCAATCAATGTGTAAAAATGTGCACACCGGAAATCTATGCCTGGCTTTTTTTTTCTCCTTCTCTCTACCACTCTAAAGCTGAATGGTCTGTTCTGGGCTGCCAGCTGGGCGCTGTGTGCACCTCACAAGGGAGAGGAAGACACAGCCAGACACAGCCAGAGAGCATTCAGGCTTGCAACACAGTCCCTTTCGACGCGCCTCACAGCAGTGATTTCAGCCAGGCAGAGACACCAAAGAGAAAGGGAAAGATAGAAAGGAAAAGCGGAAAGAATGACAGAAAAAGCTAAAGTACCGCAAGGTTAGTCACAAGGTACAGAAAGGATGGAAGGAGGGAGAAAGAAAAGAAATGAAAGAGAGGCTGTGAGCAACCAAGTCATCCGTTTTACAAATCAAGGAAACACATACACACATTCACAGACAGTCACACGCAGTAGCTAATCTACATCTTATTTGTACTGGGTGAGCACCTAATAATCAGTTCTTGTCAACAGCAGAGCACAGGATCCCAGCTGGCTATCCAGGGATGGAATTTATGAATTTCGCACATTATAACATGACTGAAACTAAATAAACAAATAAATGAATAAATAAAACCTCAACACCGTGCCTTGAACATCTGAAATGAAGCACTGGCTGCGACAAAACCGTCCACTATGAGATAGTGAGCTGCATACTACGTGTGGCTATTCACAGATATTTATTTAGCAGTGGAGTATAAAGGATAGAATTTTGGCTTAAAACGAAAACTTGACACCTCTCTGTGGGTAAGTGTGTACATGCTAAAACAAAAAACACTTCTTAAAGGTTTTAGGCCTTTCAACATGAGAAATGAAAGTCGCAAGTGCCACTTGTACAAGGTTAAAAAGAAAGAGTAAGTTTATCATACAGGCATTTTATGTATATTCTCCAAAATAAAAGTGAGAGGAAATATATTAATCTCAAAACAAGAGATATGACCACAGTCGTATAATTAATGACATTCGATATGATTAAAGAGAGTAATCAATGCTTTCCTTTTATCTCTGGAATCATTTAAAAGAAAAACAAAAGGGATCCTTTTTATTATAAAATGGATGCTAATCTTCTTTAAAAAGAAACAAAAATTGATCAACCACAACGGTGCCCTGAAAGCATAACCTGAAATCCACAAATTATTCAATTATGATTCTTTACCATGAATTGCATTGTGTTTTTACTCTTTGCAACGTTACCAATTGAATTTTTCAAATGAGGGACTTACTGCGGGTTCAGGAAGTAGCATAAACGCAATGCAATTTTAAAAGTAAATGAACACACTAATAACACAATGCTTGCCACTTAAGACTTCATTTGTACAAGAAGTATCTAAACTGAGGACTGAAAATAGTCATAAAATTTTAAAATCAGCTCAGAAGGATAACCAAGTTTTTCCTATAAAATAATTAAATTAAAAGAGTTAAGTAATTAATAAGTAACCAGTGATTCCTAACACTAATTTTAAGTGCCATCATGCGAGGCTGATCACTGGAGCTCTGAATAATTTGAAGAATTGGTTACAGATTAACAGCTATGTGTTAATGATAAGTCATAAATTTTATCAAAGCAATAATTTCATTTTCTGATCTGAATTATTAGCAGTGTTTTTTTAGGAAGTCCACAGCTGCATTCACGCTGACAGAGATCCCCTCTAAAAAAAAACAAGCTTTGGTTCTAGATCCAAGAGGTCTGCATCCGTTGATGAAAGCAGGTCAGACACATTGGTTGCAAAGTGTGAAGGCTACATTACTGATGCTTCACTGAATCAAGCCAAAAACATGTCCACAAGTCTCCACAGAAAGTTCTGGCATTGTGGCAAGACTCTCTCAACGATGCCTCCAAATACTTGTATTAACCTTTAACTTTGTTAAATTGAAAGATAACCTTTTACTTTAAAACAGCCAATTCAGCAGCATTCAGGAAACAAGCTGATTCAGCAAACAGTATACATAATTATCAAGTTGTTGAAGAGTGACCACTGCCCATGGCTACTCATGCAGTCATTGCATAATGCCACCAAAAACCCAATATTTCCTCTACACTCACTGAGGTTGTTTTGAAACTCAACTGGGATTTATGTTTAGCAAACAGCAAGCAAGAAAGAAGTTTTGCAGATGTTACTGAGTGCAGTAACTGATTCTTTGAACTCCTGTAAAAGTATTTCCATGTTTCCGACCCTACATAGTCTCCTTTCACCTAATCCACAGCAACTGGAAGAGTGAAACACTAATCCACTACAGCTGATGAACCCCTCCCCCAAATTTCAGTCTCCACCAGCTCCCCAAATAACAGGTGCATTTGAGGGGCGTTGCTGGGATTTCAGAAAATTCAGGGCACAGCCTAAAATAGGATATAGACTAACCTATAACAGAAAGGATACAAGGGGACACACTAAAATAAAATATGTGAAAGCTCAACAGCAAAATGGTTCAATTAAGTCTGACATCATTGGTTTACAAGTTGATGAGTCCTATATTTTATTATGGATGACTTGACAGTTGTTGGCAAAAGGTCACTGACCTGTGAATGCTGAAATTAGAAGAATTTTTCAAACTTTATTCAAATGAGTAGCTACATCCTTTGGCCCTTTCTATTTGTTGTTGATATTGCTTAACATTGTTGCTATCTTGTTACAACTGTTAAAATTTATGTATTTGGTCTAATAATTCTTAAGAGTAAATAAGTTAATTATCATCACAATATTTGTGTTGCTGTCTGGTTTTGTGTTTGTTTGGGTTTTTTTTACTTACAAAGAAGTAGCCCTAAAAGATGCATTGTGCTGTTCACTAACATTTGTACTGAGACCAACTTGTAAGGAACGCATAACATTGGAATCAACCCCTTAATGCATTTCAGAAATAGAGCAAATACTTGCATACAGGCAAATCTGAATTTTGTGTTGTTTGTTAATGTGTGCATGAGTCATCTGAATGACCTAAAACAAAGCTTTACTCAAATACCTCTGCTTCGGGAAACAAAACAGGAACAAAGAGCTGGGCCAAGTCAAGTAGCAGTTGGCACATTTGGCTCAGAGTTACCATAATTGCGATAAAACAAAAGCTACTGGTAGTCCTGGGCATTGACCTGACAACAGCCAATATGCTGCTGCAACTAATTAAGTCTCATTTTTAGCAGAAAGTGAGAGAAATATATAATTTTAACTGTACAAACTGATTATATGTTAAACATATCAGTCTGTTCCGCCACCACTTGCACTATTCATTGACTGACTGACAAAGCTATGCAGTGTTAACCCTATTACACAGAATTAAGTTAGCCTGTGTAGGAAAAATGCTGTCTGGCACATCCTTTTGAGATTTTTAAATCAGGGTCAGAGAGGTAAGTTTAAAAACCATACAAATCTGTGAATATTTACTGGGCTAAACATATATGTTTCATAAAGATTTTCTGCCAAAAGATTTGACATTAACAAAATGGAATTCATTTATACAGCTTGTTTGTAAATGTATTATAGCACTGACTAGTTTAATGAGTATTTTTGTGAACTTGTGTGAGCGGTGAACTTATTTAACAGGTGTCATTCTACACAAAAATCAAGCAATCAATCATTCAGCTGATGATTCACAACAAACAACTCTCAAATCTTGATTGTCAAGACACCCATGCATGCAAGCACAGAGACTCTTCAAAACAGTCACTGCTGGCCCCTCCCTTATCATGTGACAATAACAAAACTTCAACAAAAAATAGCATGGATTAAATGTTTGCAGTGTCCAAATATATGAATTAAGAGAGATTATGGCAAAGAGTTAATTCCTCCTGTAAACATCTGTAGGGGAGTTAGTATTAACTGTTATCAATTTAAACAAAGATTCACTGTCAACATCTAGATATGCAATTAATGGTTTTCATCTTGTCTTGTTATAACAATCCAAGTAGAGTGACACTTATTAAACAAGTGAGAGTACACTGAACCAATCTATAATGAGAGTGAGCTGTATTGCTTTATATAATCTTATTCTATGTGTGTCTTTATTAAATATATGTCAAAATGAACTTGCGTTTACGTGGAGAAATCCCAATCCCACGGTACCACACAGGAAACTGAATAGTTGACATGATAGTCAGTGTATTGTGATATACTACTGAATGAGTCAATATGTCATAATGAATAACCATAACCATAATCAGCACTACTAGCCTGTATGGTAACACTGTGCAGAAAACAATAACAGAGCACGTCCAGCTGTCTCTAAGCCCCGTGTTAAAATATCAACAACAAAAAAGTGGCGAATTAAACAGATCAAGCGATATAGAGAGAATGTGTTAAACTAATCACAACTACTCCAGAGTGGTTATTCACATTCAGCCACTGTTTAACAGATCGTTTAGATGTAATGGTGGCATACCCTGTAATTGGATTTTTGCACACCCCTTAATCTGGACCCAGGCAAACCTAGTATATGTTAATGCGGCGTGTGCAGCCTCCCGGGGCCTCGTTGCATCTCAAACCCCAACAGTTTCTATGAATGATAATTTATTCAAGGCCAAATACTTTTGCTCGATAACGCCGGGGGAGCTTGATGTAGCTAGCTCCAGTGTTAACTTACTGCCTCAGTTAGCCCTGACCAACCTGCCTCACGTTAGCTAAGAGAGCTATTCAATAGTCATCGATTCAAAGCCCGACAAAAATGCTTAATTACACACCGACCAACTGGCGAAACTATCCCCACACTCTAAGGCGATTATTGCAAACTGCTGTGTAGGTGTGTTTGCAATAATTTGGTGAATACAAACGCTGACTGGCCCTCGCTGGAGAGAGCCCTGACACAGGCCATTACTGTATATAGCTGGCTAGCTAACGTATGCTAGCCACGCTACCCCGGCAGTTACAACCAACAAAAAGGCATATTTCTTCATTACCGACGGGGAGACATCGGCGTTTAACTTTGAGAGTAAAAAGCACCAGCGAGTGAAAAACAGCTCACCTGTGTTCCCACTGTTATATTTATTCCAATGGCGTTTGGCACAACATTGCACTCTCCCAGTAACATCAGCAGCCACCAGCATCCAGCCGAGCTGTAAACACAAGCCCAGCCAACCCGCTGATATCCGCACTGCGCATGCGCCTGTCAGTGCCCCCCCCCCCACGCTGAGGAGGGGAGGCTGAGTGACATGATGCTCAAAAAGAGTTTTGTCTTTGGACCTTTCAAGGCAGATCTCAAGGCTCAAGGGCCCGACCCTTGAACAAGCTGGATCCAGGTCCACGTCCTCGTCAAAGCCTCCAACGTCCAGGTCAAAGTCGCCACTCTTCGGCAGTTGGGAGCCATTTGCAAGTGGCAGATTTTGAGTATAAAAATAAGGAGGGGAGGGGGGGTGTCTTCTATTAATCTCCCAAATACATCTTTAAATCGGCCACTAACCTACTGTGGCGAGCCGTAACAAACACACCGACTATTCCCACTGTGTTGCAGTCATGCTGGCCCTTCCTTTCCTTGCCTGTCAAGGCTTGTTGTTTTGTCAGAGTTGGAACCAGATACCACAACTGAACTATTTATTCCTCAATTTTAAACAGAATAAAAAAAAAAAAAAACACTAAAAGTAACGCTGCTAGTTAGTCGACTGACCTCTGAGGTACAGTTTGCGACAATACTGAATGTGGGAAAATTATCGTGCAAATTTCCATCCAAATTTTTCCAATGAGATTTGGAGATTATTAGCACCCCCTTGTGTTTTGTCGACATTTTTGTTTGCCCGAGTTGGATTTAAATAAAACACCACAACAACACTAAACCACAATACGGTACAGTGAGAGAGGTCTCACACAGTCGCTTTACTCCTGACCAGTAAATCCATGTTAAGGAGGAATGAACGGGTGCACGATTGATGCAACAGCCACTTTTGTTAGTGTAGCTGCTGAGGCAATATTTGTATCTTTGCAGTTACTCACTGTGTCAAGAGTCATGTTCTCACAGTACCTTTTCAAAAGCACAAGGGGAAACTGAGATTCACAAAGGACGACAAGAGCCAGGCAGAGATTATTTGTCTTCGGTTTATTGTAGCATGCAATTTCATGTGCTAAAATCTTTCTTTTCATAATTCCATCTCTCAGTGCAACACAGAAGCAGTATGCTGCTTGGCCAAGCTGTCTGTAAGTCAGTGTAACACAGTTGAACAAGCTAGGAAATGCGCAGAACAATCAATCAGTCAGTCAAAAAATACTGAAAACAGTTTCATCAATCATTAATAGCACATACATCATCACTATAGGTTAGACCTACTCCGTCTCTGCATTACTGAACAGTTAAGTAAAAGGGAAACCTTTCACAATGTGATATTTCCAAGGAAATAAATGGAATACGTTACAGTATTATTCATTAAGGGGACATTTTAGATATGCTGTCTCTTAAGGATTTTACTGTCCTCATTCTGAAACATTACACAACAGCCCCAATGATTCAAACATTTAAATATAGCTGATTATCACAGGTTGTATAAATGAGCATCTATGCTTAAAGTCCATCTAATGATGGTGCCAGACTGTATACAATGACAGATGTGTACCATCTCTTAATAGTTCATTTACATTTCAATCGAACAATAGATTTGCAAATAAAATGTCTAATACAGACATGAATAGTCAGAAAACATCAGTTCATCATAAGTTTCACAATCAACAAACAGGCTTTTTTTCCATATAATATAGAATGATGAGACACTTTCTTGTCTAATAAAAAATTTCAACCATTTCAGCAAACTCTCAAATTCAAAACAAAGACTTTGAATATACTAAGAAGGAAACATACCACAATGACAACCAAATATGGTAATAACAATAATAGTAATAACAATATAATCTCTATTAAACAATAATTAATTTTCATGAGCAAACAAGAAATATGCTGCAAGCAAACTTCAGCACTTGACGTGGCCACACAGTGGGCATGTGCAGAACTCTTACAGTGCAGGGGTGTGTTGTATCACAACTACAGATTCATCAGTACTCCTCCGCCATCACAAGAGGGACTATATCACATGCATGAGGCAGGATGCAGGGAAGAGAGAGATGGTGGGGGTGAAGGAACGTGGGGTGAGGTGAGGGGGATGGGTGGCACGCACTGGCAGAGTGCACCTGCTGGCAGTGATGGGGTAGAAATTAGTGCAGTGCAATTAGCCACTACAGCAGTGCTCAATAGACTCCTCGAAGGACACAGGGAGTATCACTTTGACAAAAGTTCAATACTCACAATACATATGGTAGTGCCCAGCCCTTTCCCATGAGGGCAAGAGTAGCAAAGCCAATACTGATGCTGAGAGGCAAAAGAAAACACTGGCTGAGTAAATACTGGCAAACAATATAATCAGCATTAACATTTGAACCCATTTCTGGGTTGGGTGAAAGGATCAGTTATCAGCAATTGAAATTCAGGTAAATGCTTACACAGAATATTTAAAGTGATGAATATATAAAAATGCAAAAGTAGCTGAGCAACTTAAGTCTTCCCTGAGCGATTCAGACAGACAAGGATCTAGCCCCCTCTAATGGAATAAAGCAGAACTACAAGAGAAGCGTCTTACTCCTCACCTTGACTAAGCCTTTCCCTCCTCGCATAGTGCACAGCTGTTGAATATGAAAAGCTATAGGAAAATTGCAGGGATTGATTGTACTGTACTGTACACAACATGGCACTTAACGTTACAAGACTTCAAAGGTGAAGTTGTAAACAGATGCAGAGCAAAAGTGGGTAGCTGAGCTAATCTCATGACTCGGAGCAGCTAAATCTCTGCACCAAGCTCTTGCCTTTTACGGTCAGAAATTAATACTACAAAACATTTTCAGAACAATATTATCAAGTCACACTAAATTGCTCTGCCCAATTCTTGACTTTCTCATCCTGCTTCTCTCAGCAGTCGGGTGTAAGATAAGACAGAAACCCAAAAAGGTCACTAGTCAGCCGTTACATTGTTCATTCTCAATATTAAAGTTTTAAATTACTAGTCAAAAACCTTTCCTCATATGTACAGCCATTCTGCCATCCTCTAAAATGGGATTTAAGATATAGCTTGAGGGCCACGACATTGCTGCTTGCCTCTCAGGAAGTTTTTGAGGGTACAGTATCTGAGGTGAGAGGAAATCGAACAGGGAACTTGAAAGATTCCACGTTTAATTACGTTTTAGTTTCTCATTCTACACAAATCTCATAAGATTTAGAATAGGTGTTAAAAAAAAAAAAACTCAGTGGAATCTCAATGATATTGAAATCCTCAATATATAAGATGGATTCATGTTTCATGCTAAGGTCATTAAGACTAAACCACACATGACAAGATGCCTCATATCTATAAAAGGGAGTGAGGCAAGGCTGGTCTGTGTGGAAATCACCCACACTGCATAAAATTACAGTGAACTAGACTTTGGTGGCTTACAGCGTACTGACAACAGTGCATCTGATGCCCAGCAAACACAGAGAAACATTAGACAACATGATCATTTTCACCTCTGCTATGACTTAAAACATAAAACACAAAACACAAGTAACAAAGATCCTAATACAAAATACTCCAACAAACAACTTCACAGAAGTTAGCAATGCATAAAATAAAACAAACCAGGACTTTTTAAAATGTTAAACAAAGACATAGCATGAAGAAAAACAAGTGGTATCCCTCATTTTTGTAGGCTTCAGCTTGAAAGATCACGCATGACCTCTGGATATTCTTTACATAGTAACTAAATGTGACTAGACTAGAAAGCACAGAAAAAGCCATGGGTTCACAGCTACGTTCGAGATAACACTTCTGAAATAAGACAAGAGTTAGTCAATGGGCCGGCACAAACGTCATTGTGGAACCCAACGTTTAGTTTTGTACAACACCAAGGAGAGAAAAGGCCACTGTATTGCATGTTTGTGTCTGCTGTGTGTGAGTGACTTTTTGTGCACGCATGAATTTTTTGCGTATGCTTGTATCGGTAGAATTAAATGCCAGTATCACTGCAGGAACACAAAGATGAGACATTAGTTTTTGAGACTGATTGTGAGTTAATGTTGCTTGAAAATAGCTCTTCTAAATTAGCCCCATCTGCAGCTCATAATACAATTTCTTTCCAAAAAAATTGCTTTGTATTCTTTAGCTAAGCAGAATGACTCACCTGTGAAAATAGTGGTATATTATGGTTTTAAAAAAGAAAAACATATATGGTGATCATTGATAAATTGAGTTTCTGACTGTGGCATTGTGCCCTGTAATCTTGTGACAGTCAAGGGAATTCGGAGGTCAACATTTAAAAGATCATATGACTCATAAAAGACAGAGACTTGTTTCATGATCTGCATGGTGATGACCTCTGTTTTCTGCAGTTTTTAAATTTTTTTTTTTATGGAGCATGGGAGTGCCCTACCCATTTTTTCTTCTCAGTATGATACTGTTTTTCTCTCAAATCTTCAGGAGATACTTTAAAATGTGCTATGCAGCAACACAACAAAGACAATAAACTAAAGCAGTGACCTAAAAAAATGCCTAAATATGTACATAGATAGAAAGACATGGAAAAAAAATTGTCAGATATCCATAGGGTGGCAAAAAGTTCACAAAAGGGATAGATAATGCCAGGTTTGATTAGATAGCTGAGTGGGGCTTCATTATAAACCAGTGCCTTATCAAAAGAAATCCTGAAGTAAACTGAAATAGTGGCATGACTGAGGAACCTTATCGTATTTCCACCTACTGTATGAAGTTTTGCCGTCTGACAGACCATGTGTCTTTGTCAGCTGTGATGAATGTCAACAAACTGGATAAATTATAAAACCTCAAGAGTACAATGTCACATAGAGAGAAGAATCATGTGGTTAATGTGCTGTGAGATCTCTAGCCTTTCTCCTAAATGTGCCCGGGCTTTAAACTGCAAACATGGACAAGTTCGGCATCCACTGTAAGGACGGACTTATCATGCACCTCATTAGGTGTTAACAGGGATATCACTAAATTCTCTGTGGAGCTATACATTGGTGAAAATGGCCACTTAGGAGGCAGAACAGTGTGTTTTCTCTTGCCCCTTGCGGTGTGGTACAGCACAGACTGTCAACCCACATCTGTCAAGTTTTATTTCGGCATATGATTTACATATATGCAGGCTGGAATTAAATGGCATTCCCTTTAAACAAAATCTGCTTGTGGGCTAGCAGCCCAGCGCTAGCATGATACAGGTCACTTTCTGACTTTGTGTCCCCTTAGCTTCCATTGAGCAGCATCTCAGTCCCAGGCGTTTCCGGACAAGCCCGGCTGGAGCTGTCCCCTAGTCGCGAAGATCCGGTCCCCCGCACAAGCTTGCTGACGCCTAGACCTCCTGAGACCAACCCTCCAGGAGACAGAGACTTCCTGGAAAACAGAAGAGGAAGGAATGAAGAAAGCAAGGAGGGAGGGAAGCAAAAAGAGTGAAGAGAAACTATCTGTAAAAATTCTTGACACTGCCAGGTCATTATATTAGTAAGTCCAGTCAAAAACTGACTGAGGGCCATCTTGTGAAACAGTGGTTACCATGATAATTCACCTGAAGGCCATCTTTTTCAGGAGGTGAGCATCCATCTTGTCTGTCACAGGACCCTCTGTTTGGGGGTGATCCTCTACAGGAGATGAGACGAGGGAAGAGGAGCAGGGAGGCGGGAGGAGGTGGGAAGCATCCTGAGACTGTGGGGTAGCCAGGTCTAAAGACTCCTAGAAGGCAAAGATGACAAAAAAAAGAAAGATGAGACAGAGATTTGGTTGTGTTTGAACATATAACATTCACGCCTGACTTTAAAAAAAATCTTTAATCTGAAATGTTCCATTCTCAGAGTTGGATAAATCCAAAAATCCAAGCATCTATCACTGTCATCTGATAACCACCGTAATCGCACAAACCTGAGACTTGATCTCCTGGTGGTCTGAATCCTCCATGTCCAGAGCACACAGTTCAAGCTCAATGTCTCGATCCGGGTCCGGTTCGCTCTCAGCCCGGTCCCGGTCCTGGCTGTAGGCGTTCTGACGGGCTTGCAGATCAGAAACTATTTTCTCTCCGCTGCTTATTGAAGTTCGACGGCCATGCAGCTCTGATCCACAAAGCTGCTCGCTAAAAACACATGCAGATATGAACAAACATAGATCCTTTCTCTGGCTTTTCAAAGGTACAATGCAGCATATGGAACAAAAGAATACAGTGAGTAAAAAAGCGCATTCTTTGTTTCAATAGCCTTGACAGCTGAATAATAATAATGAGGTTAAACTAAAAAAAAAATACAAAAATATACAACATGTTTACCATGGTGGTCGGACAAAATGTGGCATTATAATACAACATTATTAATAACAAAAATTGTGATTTAAAAAGCATGTCAGTAAATAGGAAAATATGTTACAAGTGCACAAAAATATGCGTGCAGAGGGCTTTCCTGACTCCTCTTCCTGGCTACCAAGTGGGTTTTTACCAGCTAGCAGCTCTATTTTTTTGTCTGACCAAAGAGAGGAAATGACTGCTGCACAATGAGATAAGGAAGGGATGAGAGAGTAGGCGTGAGAGCAAATGTTTTCGGAACAGTCCAAAATTAACTTACAATATTTTATTGCTAATAATGTTCAATTCAATATTTAATACTGAGTCCTTTCCATGTGGAGTTTGTATATTTCACCACAGTTCAACAACATGTTACATGTTGTCAAAAAATAAACTGGTACAAGAAGGCTGAGGAAAAAGAAACGTGTTGTACCTCTCTAGGAAACTGGAGTGGCTGGAGGAGTCTGATCCTCTGGAGCTCCACCTGTAGTCACTGTGATCCAAGTGGGGGTTGTAATCTGTGATAGAAAAACAAAGGAATATGGAAATAATGCTGACAAAAAAATCCGAGCACAATTACCTTCTAATAATAATAAGCATCTAGAAATATAATGTATGTGTGTATGTATGCCTTACAAATAAAAGGCAGTAAAAATCTAAAACAGATACACAATGTTAACAGGATGAAATATACAATTTTTGCACAAACAGTTGAAAGACTTTAAAAAACAAAAAAATAAAATTGGATTCAATAACATAACTCCTGAGTAAAATCATTATTATATTGAAAGATAAATTAAGATAAATATAAAAGTCAAACACAACATGCAAGAGCCGAAACACTGAAAGCTAGACTATAAAATTGATGTTAAGAAGCGACTTAAGCGACGATACTGACGTGGTCTCCCCAGGCAGGTCATTCCAAAGTCTCATTTTTCTTTTACCCCTCCTTACCCACCTTTAAAGTTGATGGGAGTAGTGCTGGCGCTGCTCTGGCAGGCTGTGGCTTGGACAGGGTCAGTGGTGTGGTAGCCTGTGCGTGACGCCCTGGATATGGCACCCCACTTGGAGATAATGGGCCCCTCACTAAAGGGAATGATCGGGTCCTCGTCCTTCAGGCGGCGATAGTGATCAAGTGAATTCAGCCACCGCTTTCCGACACCGCCGCTGCTAACGCCACCACCTCCGCCTCCTTTGCCGTCTAACTCCTGAATGTGAAAAAGCAAGGACGCCGTCAGAATAGGGAGCACGCACTGAAACAAGGCACTGATGCTAAAGTGAAAAAATAATTTGTCTGAGCGTCCGTGTCTCCTCGTGGGTTTGGGAAGAGTCTCACCGAGTGCTCCGAGCAGGAGTGAGCCGAAGTGTTTGCGAGTGTTTCAGGCTCAAAGGGGCTGAGGCAGGGACCGATGGTACCACAGGACCACGGAGAGTAGTGCGCCAAACTTTCCTCGCCTCTGAACCTGCACTCCACGCACTGGCCTCCGCTGCTCTCCATGTGCTGACAAAGGAAGACACGTTTAAAAATGATGGTGAAACATGTTACTTTGCTCTCCTCTTTGAGAGACACTTGGCATTGCTAACTGATTTAGAGATCACACCTTTCTGCGTTAATTTTTCTCCACAGTCCAAAGACATGTAGAACGGTTGAATTGTAAGCATGAATGTGAGTGGTTGCCTGATGAACATGTGTCAGCCCTGTGATAGACTGGCGACCTATTTATCGTGTACCCTGCCTCTCATCAAATGTGAGCTAGGACAGGTTCCGGCCCCACCACAAAAACACAAAATAAGTAGGCATAGAAAATGTCATAAGGGAATAAATGAGTTACACATAGAGTATTTGTTTAAGAAAGGTTCATACGCCTCATATACCATATTGCTTCCTAATTCGGATATTTTGCTGTCACTGCAAGTTCTGACATGCTGCCACTTTGCTGTCATCCCTGCAGCAAAATAAATAATAGTAAATAGAATATCTGGTCTTTTTGCCCATGGACTTTTTTGATTATACTTGTTATACAGAGGCATCGAGATTAAATCGAGACCAGTAAACAAACACTTTAGAAAGTCATTGGAGTTTTTCTTTTTAATAAGAGCTTTATTTTAATGTGCCTATCTTGAAAAAGACATATCTGACGTGCAGTTAAACAAAGGTTTACTCAGCTGAAAGCCTGAGTCACTGCTTATTAAAGTCTCCTCTTGCTTTCTCTTGTCCTCTTTCTCTCCTCACACACACCCACACATGCACACACGCCACAATTGTGCATTGCTAGGATATCTTCCTCTACAGTTGCTAAGCAACTATCTCCCACTTAAATAGCATTGGACACAGTTGAAACACAACCTTTTGGGAAGGATTTAAATCCAATATATTTTAAAAATGGTAAATAACATAAGCAGTTCATTACTAACTTTTTCAGGTGACTGCAGTGACTGTGTTAATAAATTGGTCATGGTGGCATTTAAATTTTACTGTCACACCTATAATATTTCTTAACCATGATCTGTGTGTGTGGACCTTTGTTGTCTCTCTCATTTGCTTTCTACCTCAGTTGCAAAATCGATGGTGAAGATGGGGGAGGACTGGGAGGGTCTGTTGGTGTTGTGATGGTGATGATGATGGGCCCACTGTTCCTGCTTCCTCCTGAACAGATCCTCGTAGCCCAGAGGAACACGACCGTAATCCTGACCAGGGAGTGTCGAAAGAGAGAGGCAAGGTGGGGAAGTGAAAAGAGAAGACATATCATAATTATATACTACTACTACATAATCATATCAATAACAAATTTATAACATGATAATTGACAATTTAGCAACAATGCCATTAGGTACCCAGCACATCAGACTGGCAAAGATAGTTATTATGCAGAACTCTGAGTTTCCAGTTGTGCCTTAAAGGTATATCCCGATTTATAACAAATCTGTCTCCATTGTTTCCCGAGTTTAGGTTCTCTGATTGCATTCCATGTTTGGTCTAGGTCTAAACATGAAAGTAGACAAAGATATGAGCGTGGAAACACTAAAACAGCTTTACAACCCTCACACTTAAGGTAGTAACAATTGCCATTTTAGCATATGTGTATTAGCTTACCTCATAATGAAAAAGCTTTATTTTGTGCTACCATACTTTATACTGTGCATGCAGGTGCCAGAAAATTGAGCAGCACTGCATTGTAACATCTGGGTCTTTTACTTGGTGTTGGTTTACAGTTTTTTAGGACAATTGAATGCTGCAAGGGTTGATGTTTTGCTGAAAATATTTATGAATTAATCCTTGATGACACTTTATAAGTCTATCTATTATTTTGTAGTAGAAGCTGTTCGATTTCATGTTGTTTCTCTGCATCCACTATTATATTGCCCATATATATATCTATATATATATCTATATATATATATATATATATATATATATATATATATATATATATATATATATATATATATATATATATATATATATATATATAAATATATATGTATATATATATATATATATATATATATATATATATATATATATATATATATATATATATATATATATATACAGTATACCCATAACTTAAAAGTGTTGACCGTGGCCTGTATTTCATATCTCTAAATCTCTATCATAGGTGTTATGGTGTGCAGACACAGCACTGCTGGTAAAATATACCCTAGTATTGCAGTGCCCATACTGGTAATCTTATATGATGATGTGAGAAGCAGAGAAGTGAGTGGGGGAGGCAGAGACATATTTGAGTGAGAAGTGGGAGGACTACAGAGGAGGCTGAAGCCACATATTGCAGCTCTGTAGCTGGCAAGGAAGGTAGAGGTGAGATGATATGTGGGTGTGAAAAAGAGAAACTAAAGGAAATGAAATGTTGCTGTAAAAAATGCTACAATAAAACTGCTCCGTGTAAGACAGACAGACATTAGTGAATATAGACAGCCTCACTGGATAAACTGGATGTTACTCAAGCTGTAGCATAGTAAAAGCCAGTTAGTACTGTTTTTATTTGAATATGTAACTTAAAACTAAATTAGTGATGCAGATTCCCTCCAGCCAGTCAGAAGTGGGTAATGGCCATGGTGTAGGATGTGCATTCTTTCAGTTACCCTGTGTAGCCCTGCGCGGTGTTCAGCTCCAGAGCAGTAGTTGCTATCTAGAGAGTTGAATCTCTCCCTGAGTGGAGGCTGGTATACAGAGGAATGCAGCACCTCTGGAGGCAGTGAGTTACTCCTGGCATCCTCTCTGTGGTACAGCTGTAATAGTAATTGTCATCGTTTTCAATAAGGTTACAAAATGATCAAGTTATATAGTGACGTAATAATTAACAGAAGACTCACCTGAGGCCTCCATACTCTCCTGCTGTCATAAAGAGGAGCATAAATCCCATGAGCAGGTGTCAGAGGCCCATACTGCGGCTGCCCCGGGTGGGGGTGGAAAGCAGGACCCAGCCGATCTCTTGGTGAGTGTGGTGGGTAGCCCGAGGAAGAAGAGGAAGGTGGGTGTGGTGTTTGAGGGTCACTGGGGTAGGAAGTTGGAGGGCCAATGGAGGGTGGCAGGGAGGATTCTGGGACATTGGACGATCGGAGGAAGCGAGCCATGCAGGGTTTGTGAGGAGGATGAAGAGAAGGTGGATAGTAAGAACCTGCTGGAAAGAAGAAGGTTGAAGAGAAAAGAAGAAGGAGAGAAGAGAAGAGCAAATACATTTGCAATTAATTTGAGACAACAATTACTATTTTTCAATGAAAAATTTTATTAAAAAACTTGACTCACAGGTTTGTTGATAATGTGCCGGGTCATAAGCAGAGGGGGGCTCCTGATAGTACAGCTCTGATGCCTGTGAAGGATGTGGTGCACGCAGCATGAACTGACCCTGTTTGGGTATAGGAGCACCAACATCACCCCGTGCAACTGTGGTCAAGGGAGACGACGCCGAGGAGTGGCTGACTGGAGTTCTGGGAGGAGAGATGGGCTTCCTAATGGACAGAATCACACTATGAGGACGGACTATTTCCCTCCCAAATCATATGCAAATATCCAATGTGTGCAAATCCACACATCGGGTGACCTGTAAAAGTTGATTTGACTAAATTAATTCTGGTGTGAATGAAACACACTTTTTTTAAAACTAAAAATGATCATATGAAATGCATTTGTTACTATATCTAATCTTGAAAGAATAAACTACAGTAAAAGTTTGGAACCAGGCATGTAAATATACATTTATATATACTTGGTTTTTATATTGTGTATTTATCTCCATATAAATAGGAGTGCTAAACTGGAAGTAATATTGGTCTGATCACAGGGTTAAATGCAAGTAACAGAAGGTGTATAATAATCACTGAGTAAGCGGATGAATAGTCTTACTGTTCCATTGAACCCGACATGGTTCTGTTCACGCCAGATAGCCCATTGGACCCGTTAGCCCCACTGGATCCATTTGGCACCGCTCTCTTCATTTCCTCTACCATGTCAGCCCCTCTGGAGATAAGCTGAGGGTGAGTCAGGCCAGCCGCATTCTCCCCTGTGCCTTTGAGCCCCTGTCCCACTCCTGTAGACACATCTGTGTGGATGCTGCCCTCCATGGTAAAGGTTTTGGCCATAACCCCGGGCGCTAACGGAAACGCACGGCCCACACTGCTGCTCTTCTTGTTCCTCAGTCTATATCTGTAGAGAGAAGGAAGGATAATCTGAAAATTCAGCACAACAGGGAGGGATTAGCATTGAATGAAGTGTGTGTGCATGCATGCACATGTGTAGCCTTGGTATTGCGATATAACTGTCACAGAGGACCTGTTGTTAATAAAGATATTATTAGATTATGATTAAATAAAATTTAATTAAAAAGTCGGATGAGAAAGGCTGTGTAGTGTAGGTACATGAACATAAAATAATAACAACAAATAATAACACACCCGGACAAGCAGACTTTGGTCTAAAGATTTTTAACACTTTACAGCATTTTTTTTTAAATCTAATTGTAATATGAAAGCTTGGATGATTGGAGTTCTCTGGAATACAGACAAAAAGCAGTCTTTCTCAGGTTATGAAAGGGCTCACTCACTTCTCCAGCTCATCCTGTGTGTGTGCAAATGTACAGTTTGTTCCTCGGGGACAGCCACCCTGCTGACGAAGGTCTCTGCACATGCTGGTCTTATACTTGCTGTTGGCCTGAGGCTGCAAAACATGAAAATACAGTGTTATGTGATATTTAGTCATGAGATCAATAATTTGATTGTATTGAAACAGGGAAATTAATTATCATACCACTCTTACTTTGAAGTTGGAAGCTATGGTGGTTTTAATAAAATTTGTATAACACTTTATAAGAGTAACGATCATTAAAAGTGTAAAGTTCATGTCAAGATGTTGACTCATCACAGTGTTTATGCAATGGAGTGGCTAGTAAACTATATCCAAGGTGATTTCACTTATTTATATGCAGACTGTTACATCTCATTACAGTTGAATCTTAAAATCACATGACTATGGATGTCAAACAAATGTCAAAGACACTGGCAGCAAAAAGGAAGGAGTCAAATCCCACAAACAGGGTTTGACAGATGAAAAAGGAAAGCTGGCAAACATCATTTAACTGAAAATCTAATCAGAAACTTTAAAAATCACTGTCATGGTACAATGTCAATGGAAAACAAAATGCAGTATTCATGGCAGGGCTGCCTTTTCAAACTGCCTTCCTCCAAAGTAAACAGACAAAAAAATAGTACTTGGTTTACAGAGCTCAAAACCTGGACCCATGAACATTCAAAAAGCATCATGGCACATTCAGCCATCTTTAACCTTATTTTCTAACTGGGATAAAAGCAGGTATGTTAATGTGAGGCCAGTCATCTTGTGGTCGCTCTTCAGAGTTGTACCATGGTCAGAAAATATGAAACAGTTTTACCTGAAAATCTTACGTACTTTTTAGTTTCAGACTTTCCTCTTCAGCATTAGAAAAACATCTCATTCATCACAGTTCATGATTTCACAACAATACACCAAGGATGACTGGTAGAAATATATCATTGCACATTTATTTAACTATTCTAAGTGTAGTCATAAATTTTGATTAGGCATATGAAAATATTTTGTAAGGACACACAGGTTGGCTCCAGCCGCTATTCACTCTACTCCACCACATTATGAGAATTGTTAATACCAGTTTTAGTCTTCACAAATGCATTTTCTGCAAACTGCTGAGAGTTATATTAATGGAGGTGTATTAGTTTCAAAAAAAAAATTCTAAGCACGCACCCATTTTCATGTCCTTTCAACTATCTTAAAATGCCACAGTCAGGAGGCACAAAGTGTGCTACTGGACCCTGAACATCTTATCCCCCATTCTGATGGTCGCCCACAGAGTCCTGGTGGAGCAGTGGCACAGCTCCTTCTCCATTGTCTGTCCAGGATTATCCGCCTTTACTATTTGCTATTTTTCGCCATCGTTTCTATGACCTCTCACATTTACAGCAGCCCATTTCATCTCTTGCAATTTTCTGGCGTCCAAATTAAATACGCTACATAACTAACACCATATCTCATCCTATCCAATCAGTATACCTGGGGAGTGTCATGACTCTTCTTGCTGAAGTTCTGTATGAATTCGACCAGCCCGTGAACCACCAACTTCACAGCCAGCATCACACTCTCCAACTCCTCCCATGATGGCACCGGGGCATCTGCACACAGAGCAACAGCGCTGGCTGCTTAGTAGAGCTTCCTGTCATAAGGCTTCAAAAAGGCACCATAGTACAGGAAGTTTAAGTGGTGACAAACCTGGAAAGGATTTAGCATGTACACCTGAAAGAACGACAGAGATCACTGAGATCAAACGTGTTCATAACATCGAGCCAGGGTGATGTTATCTGAGTCTACAGTAATTCTAGTGCCTTCATGAGGCTCTACTTTGGCGCACAGGTGCATTTAGCTAAATGCTAATTGCTCACAATGACGATGCTAACACGCTGATGTTTAGCAGGTGTAATGTTTACCATCTTCTCAATCTTAGTTTAGCCTCTCAGCATGCTAACATTTGCTAATTAGCACTAAACACAAAGCACAGCCGATGCTAATGGGATTGCCATTGGTTTTGCAGGTATTTGGTCATAAAACAGACTTTCGGCCAAAATAAAACTTTTACTCGATAACTGGGCTAAATTTCTTGGTAATCTGTCCAGTCGATTTACAAATTTTGACCGGATGATGGTTTCATTGGAATTATCACAATTCATCCCAGGCGGGCATGAGTGCGCGTCCCAAATGTCGTGACAATCCATCAAGTAGTTGTTGAGTTGAGACAGCCATTGCCCGACTGACATTGCTTTCCTAGAGTCACGAGGCAAATGTGAAGTAGCATCTCTCCCATCTTGATATTGCAGGGTTCCCAAACAACTCCTGTTTGAGGTGACACAGTTAACACTGCAGGGATGTACGATGGGGACAACATGGGGCAGGATGAGCTACTGTTTCCTCATGATGCCAAAAGCTCTTGGCTGTTTCATGTCAACATTATTGCAAAGTTTAGCTGGGAACCACAATTCAGAATACACTTCTGAGTGCCATGAGATTTTAAAACTCAAACACATTAAACACCCCGCTTCGATTATTTAGATGTGTAGCATGCAAGATAAGTCAGTGCTTTTAATCTTCTGTTTTGTGCTTCCAAATTGCATTGTTGTGATATCAGTGCCACATCTTGCCTAGTCCCTTCAACTCTCAAGCTCTTTAATCTTTTTGGAATTGGACAAGCACTTTATTGTGAGGAACTGTTAATCATTTAGACTCATTAGTATTAATTCGGATGACCGCTGTCAAACAAAGGGAGGTACCTGGATTGTGGTCGATGTTTGCTAGTAGCTCTAGGTGCAGTCTAAGGCTGGTGAGGTTGGCTGGGTCTCCTGTCCTCTGCAGAACGATTGTCAGCTCCTGAACGCTCTTTGCAAACGACTCGGGAGATTGCAACTGAGGCAGAAGATAGAAGAGGAGAGTCCGTCTGTTTATCAATATTCAATACGGAGACTTATGCGCCAAGTGAGGAAACAGTACCTTGTCAATGATGGACTGCATGTGTGACTTGTGGACCAGGTCTCCATACAGCAGAGAGGACCACTGCTCAGGTGAGATCCGTAGGCCTGCCTCCATGGCAATGTGGACAATCTGGGCGTCGTGTTCTCTCCTGAGAGCCTCGTATGTACGAAACTCTTCCTTCAGCTGCATCAGTGAGGAGTCTTCGTCGCGCTTAGTCACCTGAGAGGAGCAGAGGAGGAGACGGTCCTTATGTTTTGTGTTGAGAGACAATGGAAGTATAATCAGTCAAAATATTACTTCATTACAAATTTAAAATTTCACTTACACTTGTATGTACTGTGCATGAAACTTACATTTTAGTAAACTGCAGTTGATAATTTAACATTTTGGCTTCTCACTACGCATGAACGTTTTGTTGTTTTTTTTTTAATAAATCTACACAAGGTATTAGTATATCTGTAGAATGACTGAAGGCAGAGCCTGCCTGCTACTGCATAATTTATGTTTGTATGGGCAAATAAACTGATTTATTGAGTTACTTAGATATGTATTGCAGTTTTGAACTAGCACTGCAGATATGATATATTTAATGAATATGCTGCTCAACCTAACAGTTTATCTGTGTGCGGTGTCTTCAGACTAACAAACTCAAATTCAGATCAGATAAAGGGATTCACCCCTTCTCAGAATCTGCCCTATGAGTAATCATCATAAGACACCAGAACACATACTACAAGTAAAAGTAACAATCAACAGAACCGGATTTCATCATTATTCAAGCTCTTACTGCTCCCCATCCTCTGGAAAAACTGTCAGGTTTTCTCTGTGTTCCCACACATTCATCTATCTTTCCCTTCATCTATGTGCTGTCTGTCTCTGTCCTGCAAGGCGGGGCAACAAGGGCAAATATAGATCGCTATTACATCACGAGCAGATAGCTGGCATTTCTGCCCTACCAGCGATGTCTGTCATCAGATAACAGGAACAGAAATACACGCACACACACAAAATATATCAGCAGAAGCCCATATCCTCATTACAGGTATGACTTTTATGCAATATTAGATATTAGTATCAGTATTTAGGGAGTGATAATACATAATTTTAATGTCAGACTTGGTCATATCAATTTGGATAACAATCCACAGTTGAAAACAGGTTTCCCAAAGCTCACTCAGACATTTTATTTCTAATTTGGTAGTTTATTGAATGAAAAATACTACACTTATAGAACATCAGTTTTTGAAACATCTCCATAACTGATTACATAAAAAGTAACAGTTTGAAGTACTTTCTCTGGAATAAAGAAAAATGTGAGGGTAAATGAAGATCTATTTAAATACCCTTCATCTAATCAGGTCATTTATTATGGCCTGGGTTTTTGAGAGAGCAGAAAACTGGTTCTTTTCTTCAGTTTGAAATGGACTATATTCAAAGTGCTTTTAGCTTCTTATTTTTATAAATGGAGCCATCAGTAGTTCTTGTATGTGCACGTATTTGTGGGTTTGTTTTGTATCCAAGTGTGTTTGCCCATTCATGTTCCCTGCACAGTACCTTGAAGCAGGAGGCCCGGTAGAGCAACTGCACCACATGGCCTATGCTGGTTTTGGAGGCTTGGGGGAACCGAGCCTCAAGCTTCTGGACCACAAACAAAACCAACACCTTCCTGGACAGAGCTGAGCCGTCTTCCAGAGCCAGTAAAACCAGCTTCAGTGCGTCTTCTTGCATAGCTGATGAGGAAAAGTTTAGGGAGGGATTTAAGGACAGAGTGAATGACAGCAAGAAGTGGGGGTGGCAGGAGGAGGACATAAAGAAAAAGAGAATAAGAGGATGGTGTGAGGAGAGAATCACAGAAAAAAAAGTTTAAATTTTCTCCAGTGATCACATAAAAAGGCTATTTCTAACACTTAGAACCCAGTGTCCTCAGACTTTAAATGAACTCTTACTGTTATCATGCTGAGAAACAGTTTCCCAGTCAGAATCTGCCCTATGAGTAATCATCACAGGACACCAGGTACCAGCAAAATCAGTCAGTTTGATGAGGCAATTGAAATGGGAATTTAAACAATTCAAACTTCTGTTTTCAGCTACCAGTTCCTTTGAATTCACAGTATTGATGTTAAACAGTCAAGTTAATTCAAGAGTAATTGGGATTATCATTACTTTTAAACTTAAATGATTGTTTTAAATGTTTTGTTGATGATGGTTAAAAGATCCAAAAGTTTGATCTTTATGTAAGTCTCACTCACAGCTATGAAACAATAAAACATGTGGAATAGGCCTAAAGATTTTGTTCATATGTTTTGTCACATGTTTTAACTTGCCTCACATCACGTCATATCGTGTGTACACTGCTTTTCATGCATACTCACCAGGTCCAAGGAACTGGCATCCTCGCGCCCTCACCGCTGCCCAGAGGTTGGCGGAGAGCTGCTGGGGGTTCTGGTGCTGTAGGATGAGCTCTGTTACAGTTCGCTCCCCCAGCGACCGGCCTGCCCGCACCGCCCGCACACGGCCCTCCTCCTCCACCAGCTGGCAGTTAACCAAGGTCACCAGCTTCCTCTGCATAGGCCGACTGAGCACGCTCGGGCTCAGTGTCGCTACACCTGCAGTGGGTGATACCTCTGTGTTAAAACACTGTATCTGTGGAGCTTCATTACAACGAGAACATTTCCTTTAGAATCATTTTTAATTCGTTACATCTAACCTCCCACCAAATTGTCCCCCACACAATGAATACAAAGAGCTTAATTCTCTTTCACAAACATCCACAAATCTCACATTCTTACGTGCACAAACACACACGCTACCTTTTGCTCCACTGATAGGTCTCAAGTAGAGAGCTAGCTCTTCTACACACACCCTGCAGACCTCATAGTGCTCCACCTCTGCTGGACTACTTAGACTCACCGGCTGTACATCTGGGACCTATGGGGCACATATCATTGTAAATACAAATACACAAGATATTGACACAGAAAAAGAGGACAAAGAGGACAAAGTTTTGAGTTTTGTATCACTGTGATGGTCTAATTTACCCTGAAATGAATGAATTTGCCTTCATTCTTCCTGACTCACCTGAGCTCCAACCAGCTGCAGCAGGGCGCAATTGACCGGCAGCAGGTCGATGTCTGTGCTGATTGGTGTCTGGTCAAAGGGGCAGGCTTTGCGGTGCAGTTTGTGTAGGCAGGTCTTACACACCGTGTGGGAGCATCCAAGGCTGATGGGCTGGTGGCTGCTGCTGTCAAACTCATTGTAGCAGATGGGACAGGACAGGAACTCTGTCCACTGGGCTGCCTGCACTGGCATCCTGCCACCGCACCACTGAGGGAGGCGTCACCAAGCTCAGGGGGAATGCATGTCAACAAGACCCGGCAACAGCACCTGCTCACCAACGGTGACTGTGAGGAACAGGACATAATAATGTGTAGTTAGTGATGAGTCAATAGTCAAAAGTCTTTCTGTAAAGCATCAATAAGCAGATGCTGGTATATAAGCATAAATGAATGAGGATGAGAAGCTGTAATAACATAAAATATGAATAACTATAACTAGCTGCTTATAACTACATTATAATTTTTTGTAAGCTTATTATTATATATTATATTCCTGCTTACTTGCAGTTAGAGTTAATTGACTAGTCCTTCGAGCACTAACTGGCACAAAGAGTACCACAGATAAACCACCAAATGGTATTAGTCACCTCATAAAGAATGATCCTATCATGCATGTAATTACAATAACATACCGTCCATAGTAGCTACACCATTAATCAAAAGCATTACACTCCTTTTGTACTTTTTAAGAAGTAACTGTCAGACAGACACTGCATATCGTACAAACTGATGTACATGGTGTCCAGCAGATAAAGGAGCAGCATCAAAATGATTATTCTTTGGGTCTGTCAAGTAAAATAAGCATTAAGCTAAGTACACAGAAAGTCTCCAGTATCTCGTTCACCATAAAAGTCATAAATTAATTGAATCTACTTTGGGGCAATAAAAGTGAACTCTCTCTCTCACGCTCCCTCTCTCACAGGAAGCAGTTGCAAAAATCTCAACCCATACTATATTAAAAGGCGGCACATAAACACCTCTCTGTGAACGCAATTTGTAAAAGTCTGCATTTCAGGGATGTTATTATAAACACTTATGGGAAATTATTTACACAAAATAGTATAAGGTTTTTTAAAAAGTGTATATTTTGGAAACTCCAGACTGTTTGGAGTCAACACATTATTAGTTACTATGCTGAATTCTATTAGACCTAGTGATAACTCAGATACTGGTCTTGATTAGCTTATTCTGGCTTCCTAACTTCTTTTTGGAAGAGGAGAGCCAATAAAATGCCCAATGACACAGTAGGAAGAAAAAAAAAAGAATGAATAGCACTAAATTAAAAAATAAATAAATACTAATATTACTACTAATACTACTAAATTCAGTACAAATAATTTCCAGTAAACCAGTGACTTAGCTATTTTCTTTTTTCCACTGTAGTAAAATTTCTTTAACAGGGGTGGACACAAATTACCACTTCGTGAGCACAAAAATAAATGCCCACCATTGATTACTGAGTATTAATTTGAGAGCATGACCAGTCATACAGAATCAATCTTGGTTTCCACTTTGCTCTTTTTAACATATTTTCTACTTCTTCCGTCTAATGAAGGTTAAGCTCATGTTGAATCCAATTAATACTTTATGACCAAGTCACCCCACACACAAAACAGTCAGTATCTGCAGGTTTAGAGACATAAGGCTAAATAACACCGACCTACTTTTTGTAAGAAAAAGTCTTTGTTTGTGTCAGATGTTCCAAAACATCTTTTACAGCTGACTCTCAATCAGATTTTTTTTTGGCGGGCACAGTTTGTACGACTGTATTGACCTGGCAACAATGATAAAATATATGATACAGAAAAATTCAAATAACAACTTAAAATAAAGATATAAAACACCAACCACCACAATCAAAAAGTAAACCTCAAAATGGATGGAGGGGAGTTCTCTTGCTGCTGCAGGACAAAAGGCCATTCTGTAGGCAGTAATTTTAGACTTACTTCACTTTCTATATTTGACAAAGCCAAAGCTTCATTCGAATAACATCCTGTGTTTCGAAAAATTGTGAGCTGGCCAGTATGTACTGCCCACTGTATGAAACCAAAACTTTAAGAAAAGAGCATTTGTGTATCAAATTAGAATGTTGGGCCCTCAGTGTAAAGAGCATCCACAAGAGGAAACAATATTCAAAAGTGATTTTTATAAAGATGTAGGAGAGATTCATGTTTCAGTTGAACTAAACCTCTCTACTACAGCTCATAAATGCATGATTCATGCTTTATAGGCATATCAACATTGTTATGTTTTAGTACAGTGTCTCAAAGCCTCAGAAATTCACTGCCATAACCCTTTTTATGGCAAACTGCAGAGGCTACCGAGAGGCACAGTAAAAAGTGGTTTGTAAAAAGCACTACGATAACGACGGAGCCAGTGAGTGGCAGAACCAATGAATAGCTACGTATTTGAGAGAAGTTAATGTCATCAGGTGTAAAAAAAGAACCCCCTTACTAACCTTCAGCTTCACCTGCTTAGATCTGCAGCTTCAAAATCCTTTTTCTTATGGGCGATGAACCGACAATAACAACACCACTAACATATTCCAGGCAAGAGTTCGGTGCTGATTCATGTTTTAGTTTGATTGTACTCTTTCTGAATTCTAGTGAATTCTAGTCACTCTTATTTAAATATTCCACTTTGTACATTTTCTGAAAACATTTCATGCCAGGAAATGTGCCGCCTCTTACATAACAATACAGCACAATAGAGTTGTTTTGGTTTTTGGTTTTTTTTCCTCTTTCTGTGACCTCCTGTATGCTTTTGGATGTATCATACAATTAACCAAAGGTGAAACAGAACATAAAAACACGCAAACATAAAAGAAAAACCAATCATCCCTTTGATGCAAATACACGAGGTGTTTTGGACCCAGCTTGCAGACAGCCAGCACCTGTTGCTTTTAGAGTCTGTTGCATCTGTTCAAACTGCTCACCGAAAATAAGAGCTGGAACCCTCAAAGGGGGAGGTGCCGTAAAATGGCCTGAAAATTATCTATTCAAATGGGATAAAGCAGAGATACAGTAAAATAATGGAAACATACATAAGGAGATGAGATTAAAAAAGAAGAGAATAAAGGAGATACAAGCGGACAAAGAGCCTCAGTTAACTGACTATTTTTTGAAAACTCACTTCTAAAATATGCTTCAACCAATGTATGTGTTTCTGAGAGCCTGTGCAGCCAAAAGCCCGACCTATTTACAAAAAGGTGTCTATTGCTCTGCCTATAAACACCACGGCGTATGTCAGTGTCCCACGAGAAAACCCACACAACGGGTCTGGAAAACTACCAGCAGATAATAAAGACTCCTCGGGTTTTAGAGAAGTTTTTCTGAGCTTGAATAACAAAGCCTTTGTGAGAAAATGAACAGAGTCTCTTTACATTAGGAAGGAGCAGGCTGAGAAAGTCCAAAGGAAAGAGAAAGAGGAACTGCGCGCATTACGCGCAAGTCGTGCGTCAAATTCAACTACAAAACACACCCAGGGCTCCATCACACAACGCATTTTAATGTCTTTTCTTTCATTTAGATCCCATATGGCGACGCGTTAATTATCATACCAATCATACGCACCTTCCGAGCGGCCCCAAGCGCGCGGTGCCCGCGTTGCCTCCTCGCCCGCGTGGACAGCTCCGCTCCGTCCTCGCGGCTCATATTTCCTTCCGCGTGGAGCCCAAATATAACACCGAATACGGCTATTGTAGCCCACAAGGTGCTGAGGCACCGTGTGAGGAAGACTGAGGGGGGTGGTGGTGGTGGTGGTGGTGGGGGGAGAGTTCGGAGAAAGAGAAGGTGGGGAGTTTTATCTTGGCGCGTTACACTGGATAAAACTCCCTTTCTCCGCGAGTTCGCAGATTAAGGAGTGGTGCAGACTGTGGGGGGCAACTGTTGACCCAGATTGACGGACTGCAGTCACGTTGACGGCCACCTGTTCCTGCTCAGAGCAACTGCTATATCCTGTTTGACAGGGACTCAATGGCAGACCGCGAGAAGCTCTGCCCTTCTCTCTGCAACCCCCTTTTCTTGGTGCAGAACAAAAGTCTCTGCACTCTCACACCGCAGCTAGATGGGTAACGTGCATTAATACATCATACGGGGAGCGCAGAATTGGATATAAGGCTCCCGTTGCTTTCGTGAATGGATCACTACTCATGGAAGCAGCCATGCAACATGCACACACGCACACACAGAAAGCCCTCAAGGTCATGAATAAGTGTAGTCTTGTGACAGGCAGAGTTGGGCGTGTTGCATTATCACAGCAGCCCTTGACTTCCTCATCAGGCTTCGCAGATTATTTTTAAAATGAGGAAATCGACCTTTAAGCTCTGTTTTCATTTTTACAGACTTGTTTGTACCTGCAGTTTCCCTGGAGTGCCTTACTCCGCGCTCTGAAGTGAAGGAAAAGTTGTGGCTGTGTCATGTTAAAGGCGGGCCAGCATCAGGAATGATGCCGCACATGACACGTCCGCTTTTAAGAGCAAAATATCCCCCAAAATTCCTGAAAGAAGGCTTTGTGGACCTAAGCAGTGATTTGCTGTACTGGCAAGTTGAGCCACCCACTCTACTGAGTGCAGGATGAGAAGTACATTGTGTCTTTACAGCCAACAGTTGGCGAGCTATCATCTGGCTCAGGACAGTGAGTCCTCACTTGGCCCCCTCTGTGTGGGGGAGGGCATCTGGAGTTTCCTTTGGTATGTCTCAGATAGAAAGAGAAAGAGTTTGTTTTGAGTGTTTTTCATGGCTTTTAGGTACGAAATATTTTCAACATTTCAGCCCATCCATGCTCTTCAGTGTCTTTATGTTGGGACTTAGGTTAAGGCTTATGATTAATATGAATGGGATAAAATCAGGTTAAGTTAAGGGTAACGTTGATGTTCCCACACAGCCAGATCTTTTCAGTATGTTTGAGAAGGGTATTGTGCACAATCCAAGTGTTGGCCACGGTATTCAGTCATTAGTATGTAGCTTGTTAGCTTGAGTCCTTGTAATGGATGTTTCCCATAGAAACAGGCACTCTGTAAATAGCAAGACAACTAAAAGGGAGTGCAAAAGGGACCAGGATACAGCAGTCGGCCAATGGGAGGCCTATCAAAGTGGTACACGGCCTGTGGACATAAAGGAGTAGTTGGAATAGGAGCTAAGGTTAGGCATTTAGTAATGATGGATGGATGTGGTTATGGCCTCCTCACACACACACATGGCCTGTTATGTCCATGTGTGTATGTGTGTTCCTTTCTCTGTGCATCCTTGGAGGCATTAGTTTCTGCCTGTGCTATGACATGACATTTAACTGTCACTTTTCAACTCCTACTCCAGTATTTCTGTAGGCCCAGTAGAGTGAGGCGGCACAATTACCTCTATGGTACCCAGTATCCATGGAGAGACACATCAGGGACAGCTGTTCCACATTAATCTGTGTATAAAGCAGGTGACTAATGGGTCCTCGTTAGGTGGAAAGTAAAGTATTCAGATTTTAAGCCAAACATTGCCAGTTTATAGAAAAATTAGAACCTTATTAAGCTGTTTGATGTGTTTGACAAACTGATGTGTTAAACAGCTACAGCTTTGGGGCCTCCTCGTGGCCTAGAGGTCCAAACAAAAACACCATATGAATGCAAAGCCAAACGTCATTATAAACTATTTAATACAGGCAAGAAAATACCAAAAACAATCCAAAAGTAAGAAGTTTGACCAGTTTTATAGAGCCACAACAACCAGTACCAGAGATATGGAATGCAATATCTCACGGTGGTCAAGACGGTCTTGCGTCATCTGATGGATGAACACTCATACTCATATCATCCAAAAAGCTTTTCAGCTTCATGTGAGCACAAAAAGGTACACACAAAACAGAGTTAACAAACAGATGCATGGCCATGCGCACCACACACACACACACACACACACACACAAACACACACACACACACACACCGCAACACGCACACGCTCAAACACCACCACGGAGCATGAGTTGAACCTGAAGCAGAGGAATGTGAGGTAATATGAGGACTCCCAGTTCCCTCTCACCGTCACCGATACCCCAGAATTAGAACATTACATGTAGCGCTTGTGTGTGTGTGTGTGTGTGGTGGTTTTACTAGAGACACAGATTTATGAAATCAAGATAATTCACAAAAACTTTTCAACAACTCAGTCACTATTTCACAAGAAGTACATCAGCACAACACAATGAACATAACATCACTGCAGTCTACTCACTTTGGTAGTAAAATGTGTGCAACTTGTGCACTGACATGCACACACTGCTTTAACAAGTCAGTTCCGGTTTGTAAAACTGACTTGGCTTCACTTTCAGAAATGTATTCCTCCATACATATTGCATGTCCCATGCAGGCCCCTAAGAAACATGAACTACAACCAGAATTTCAATATAAACCCAATTGTACAGCCTTCAAGGAAGCCTTAAAGCAATGTCATAGTGCATAAAGCAAAACACTGAAACTTCATATCCACCACATTCCTGAAAAAAAAACCTCCTGAAAACTGTATTACAGGTTTAAAGTCGAGCGAACTAAGAACATATATTGAGCCTGACTCCTAAAAAGCATTCATGTCGACAATAAAGGTAAACAAATCAAGTCTGATTGAACCAAAACTCTCAACTTCCTATTTCTGTTGGTTTAGGGAGCAGCGCTTTTTGGCCTTGAAGTCAAAACAATGCATGTAACCACAGTCAGCAGATAATTGATGAAGAGAAAGTTAAACTTTAAAACTGACAACTGACGACGCTTGTTAATCCCTTGAAAGACTCTCAACAGGCTCACAAACACCAGTTAACAGCACCCTGGGAAGGGTAGTTAACAAAACATGATTGGACAAGCACTCTGCAATGAGAAATCAAATAATGATACATCACATGCTGGCATTATCACACACATCCTTTAGGTTTCTGTTAGTGTTGCAACACTGGTTTATGAGATGACAAAGTGGATAGTTTTCCTTTGATATTTTGCTCGTGTTGTTCCATAATTTATTCCAGGATCACTACAGTTGTTTCAACATGTCTGCTCACTTGTTTTTGAGTGTACAGTAGGGTTATGTGGGTATGTGTGATTATTTATTCATCATGCCTATCATCACAGTGTGTGGGGGTAGTGTCTGAATGGGAGACAGGGTAAACATATAGCTCAACAAGCCGGTGTTTTATGCAGCATATACAGTAAAGGCCTACTTTATTACGCCTGTGAGACATGTCTGCAATAACAGGATCTTGGAAATCTTGGTTTAACCAGCAGTTTGTTACAGCCTTGGATAATATTGTCAGAATATCAGGTTGCTTCCAGCTATAAATCAGCAGGTTAAGGTGGAGCAGCTCCCAACATGACAGGCTCCTGCATACTTAAACTTTAGGATGACAGTGCTGCATTTCAGGCTGACGGCTACAGTAAATAATCTGCAACACCTGAGCTAAAACTACCTTGCTGTAATCACTTCGAGTGATCTCCCTCTATAAATTTCACATTTGCACTAATTCCTATCACCATGCTTGGGATGCTGCACCAACCATTCTCCACAACTACAGTAGCTTATTATAAAATTTGATGTTGCATTCAGGGCATGAAATAAGTGCCTCAACTCTCTCTAGAAAACCCTGCTTTTTGTATTCGCAGTTGACTACAAGCTACGGGCCCGTAATTTCAGTACAACCTGCTTTCTTATCATATTCCACTAGCACCAGTTGCAGAAATTGGTGGCGAGCTGGTAGCCGAATACTTGCAGGTCTTCTGATAGAATGTCTGAATTCCGTAGCCTTTCATTGCATCTGTGATTCTCGGCTGAAGGGGGGGAAAAAAACAAGTGAACAGCCCTAAAATGTCAAAGGCTTTACACACATCAAACAAAATCTCAATTAGAGGAGGAGAAAGTGAGGCGCGCACATCTGGATAAGTCACTTACCTCACGCGCTATCCCAGAGCAACAGAATAAACATAATCATAGGCATCCACGGGAGCGCATCGAAATAATAATAATAATGATGATGATGATAATAATAATAATAATAAATTCTTCATCAGATGCAAAACAACCACAGCAGCCGGCAGCCCAGGGACACGCTTCTCGACGTGAGGGCGATGTGGCGCGGCATCTCAGAGCGTCAGACGCGGGTCCCTCGGTCCAGTTCTGATCCCCTGACCCCCTCCGGTACGCGACGGACGCGTTCGCTCAGGTGCGGCGAGCCACACGCCCTCGGCCCGACGAGCTGGAGCTCGGAGGAGACGCGGCAGTATCGCTCCGCCGCCGACGACGGTGCCCGAACTGCGCCTCAGACTCAGCGCCGGGCTGCAAGGGCAGGGAGCCGCCGCACGGCTACGCATCGCGCATCCTCACGCCCGGGGACGCGGTTCCGCTAAAACCCTCGTGCGGTCCACGCCAAAAAAAAAAAAATTAGAAAAAAACAAAAAAAAACAAACGGACAAACAAAACAAAAACAAGGCTTGTGCGTGCGCGTCGGAGGAGCGGCGCGGCGCACTATTTTAACGTTGTGAGCAAGGATAAGGAGATGTAAAGGGGCAAAGCCGGAACAAGCCGCTTTTCGAGGCGTAGGCTGTCTGGTTTTAAAGGAACAGACCGAAGAGGCAGCGCGGCGGAGGATGCGCTTCGACAAGTGCGCCCGTTCGGGGGGGAAGTTCGCACACGCACGCAGATCACGCACGCGAACGCACGCGGACGCACGCACAAGGGCCCCGCTCGCTTCGTTGCGGGACCGCGCTTAGAGAAATGGAGCAGATGAGCAAGCTCGCCTCAACTCTCCGTTTACTCTCCTATAACCCATCTATAAAACACGTGTGTCCGGTCGGCTCCGACTGTTTTAGAGAGGTTTGAATAGAGAAAGGTATTAAAAATTAAAATTTTTGAATGAGCTCTTACTACACTTACCATTATTTGGCAGCTGCGGGATTCAAAGTAACTAAAAGTCGGTCCTCTCTGTGAATATGTCCGAATGTCTTGATCTGTCAAGAATAATCCACTTATTTTATATTCATTGCTGTTCACCTACTAAAACTGCCTTTAGGGAGCTTGTAGTAGTCAGTGAAACAATGGACCATGCTGACTAGCTCACTAAGGTTTGTAATCCTATTAGCTGTATAGCTTCCTCCTGTACATTATAAAGGACTTATTCTGGCATTTCCACGGTATTTAACTGGTCCTTTGGCCATGTGGGGGTTTTTTTTTAATACCGCTGGTGTTGATAATTGTGTCATATGGTAGTCAGTGACCTTCTGTTCACTACGGGGGATTTAAGCCTACTCGTTGTGAGGACATAATGTGATTCCACTTTACCATGTGATTCATATTTGATGGCAAAATCTGTGTTATTATTATGATGTTATTAGCATTATTATTACAGCTGTAAGCATTTTATATTCTTTGTTTATATAAGATAAAAACCTTAGTATTGAGTGACACATCTGCTTCTCAGGGCAGAAAAGTTTTGTTGCATCGGTCTCTATGGGCTAAAACTCAGTTCTGGCCATGACCTTACTGTTGTAAGAAGCAACTGCATATGTGTTTTATGGCATGATTAAGTATTCCTGCAGCAAAATGCATGTTTCTGTTTCAGTAACTTGTAAGATCTTACATCTTTTTCCCGCAAACCCCAATCATCAGTTTTTGCAGCAAACTATTTGTACATGTTGTACACCTACGCTTTGAAAAAGTCCCGTTACTTAGACACAATCTAAACAGGCACCTGTTTCTGCTGCTCAAAGTGGAACATTTGGGACTGTAAGGAGCTCATTTACAGTAATGAGTCAGGATGAGTTAAATAGTAAGTAAACATACATATCTGAATGTTTTATTTTGCAGCCTCATTTATGTGAGAGCCACTTTCAGGGGTGGTTCTGTTGGCATACTGACAGGGTTGGTCAGCCAGTGTTGCAGACATGGGATCAGGAGGTCAGCAAACTATAAATTATTTACCTGGCGTAAAAGCCCAAATTAATCTTTAACACCTCACCTTCAATCTAGATCATGAGAAAACTAACACAGTACCGTAGTGCCACAGTTTTAAAGAAAACATGGCCCTAATAGCAAGCCTATTCTGCTATGAATGGATGCATTAATGTATTATTACAGTAGAGGAAGATATATTTAGATAACCTTTCTATTACGTAGAATGTCAGTATTGAAATATCTTGATAACTGTTGGATAGATTGTCATAAAATTAGGTACAGATATCCATGGAGTCCAAAGGATCAACTGTAATCTAGTTATAAATCATCAGGCCAAAAATGTCAAGATGGCCCAGGCTTTTAATTATGTCCTTAAAAGGGCATATAATATCATTAATGATCTGAATGATGGCGGTATCCCAATGACACTGTAACAGCTGAGGGATTCCTAATAGATAATTATAAAAACAATGTTATAAATATTTACAAATGTGATATTAAATATGGTCACAGTTAAGTGAGTCTGTACAAATTATCCTCACCAGAGCTGCTGCTCCAAAAAGCACATTTCCATAACCTTCAAACATCCCATTCCATCAACAAGACTAACACCACGTTTGTAAACAGAGACAGATTTGTGGTCTCAAATTAGAGACCAACATTAGTCGGAGCTACTTGTTAGTGCACAGCATAGATTTATAGAAACAAAATTTATTTAGTGTAATTTTAAAACCATTAGTATCATACACTGGAGAGTATTAGTTGCTTTATTAATGAGGCTGGAAGCCTCCTCCATATGACCTGGCCAAGTTAGAAGGTAAAACAATAGTGGGACTTACATACTACAAAAAAGTATATACATGGATCATTCACAAGACATGCACACCTGTAAAAATATCTTTGTTTGTTTGTTTGTTTGCTTGGTTGGTTGGTTGGTTGGTTGGTTGGTTGGCCATGACAGCTGCAAAAAAAAACCACATGCAATGTCTAACTGTATAAAAGAAGATCCACCTTTTCATTCACTATGAGCAAATGAAATCAACCTAAGAGGCACTCCCAAAATATTTATCAAGCAGACAGGACAAGCTTGGATTATTTTTTTTGAACAATACGTGGGCAGGCCATAACAATCCTCCACTGATAAATTTGTCTACTCATGCTATTCATAGTTCTGGTTTTGCCCTGGTCTTTTTTTTTTTTAATCATAACCCAATTCTATTATTGTTATTACAATACATTTTTTTTACTCTCTATTCTTTACCTCTTTATTATGTAATCATTTTAAATCATTATTATCATTTTTTATTTATGATTATAAGTGTTTTGTTGATCCATACTAAAACTGGTATCATTTAAATCAACACTTTTTTTTAATCATATTTTATTAATGTAAAATGGTAATTCTTTAGTATCCAAAAAAACAAAAATGAATGAATGTGTTTAGCATTAGCTAAACATTAGCCTGATTACTGTGCCTGAGCCGGCAGGAGGCTGTAGACTCTTTGTCTCACCTGTTTTTTTGGTTGAGCCAAATAAAAGATTTTTAGAGTTCTTGCTATATTTTGAAATTCCCAGTTGCTGAAAGATGATTAATGTGCTTTTTAGCTTCAGAGAAACATCAGACAAAAGTGTATTTCACTGTAATGTTTAGAGCTTTATTTATCAAAGTTAGTTTTCGCTGAGAGCATCTTTGTCAGGAATAGTCCGCTCCACACACACAATTATCCACTGTCCGATCTGTTGGCTGCCGAACAGCTCTACTCAGCTCTACAGGAGTAGCTGGGGATTGAGGGCCCTGTTCAAGGGCACCTCGGCTGTGGTTATGGAGGAAGGGTAGGCGCTGCTCTTCCAACTTCCATCTACTTCCTTGCGGCTCATGTTGACATCTTGCCAGACTGTGGGCAGGGCTGAATAAAAAACACCTTTCCCACCAATATCAGCGTAAACAGGTAAAGTCATTGTCACACATGTGCATACAGTATATACTTACAGGTTTTAATTACCATGAGGCTGAAGACAATGCTTTTTCTCAATATCCTAATGACTTTGAGCATTTTATCCTTTTTCATCCTGTTTCATTCTCATCTCTGTATCTACTACTCTTCCTCCATCTTTCCCATTCCCTTCTTCATCCTCATAGTTAAACCTCTGTCTCTCATTCATAATGGAGGTGCCCTGAATCTTACATTTACTGTTTGTCTGTGTGTGTTTATTTGTAAAACTGTGTGCATGGACATGTGTGTATGTATTTTGACCTACTTCAGGCAGATACAATCCTGAATCTGACATTAGTGGAACAATGACACGATCAAACCATGTCAAATTAATTATCTCTTGCAGCTAATTCTTACAACATCATATCACCGATAAAGTAGGACTTGTGTGCATCAGTGAGAAATTTGGGGGAATATAACTTGCTCAGTACATCACTCTATTATGTGCAAACTGTTCTGAGGAAGGGTATGGGTGTCTCTTTTGATACAGTGGAAAATTGTTGGATACATGTCACATGCTTTGCTATATCTTTGACTATATTTCTGTGTATTTTCTGTTCTCCTTTTGCACCAACAAAAACACACACCCTTGCGCTAAATTCTGCACTGAATATACAGACTCCACTATTATTTTTCTGCATTATGTGTCTGCACACAGACTCAACAAATTTCCTGCCCGTGGGGTCTGGGATGCCCCGAGGAGCGCGGCAACTCATGCGCCATTCACTGAGATGAGTGACGATGACGTTTCTGGGCCGAAAGGATGAAAGAAGGAGAAAAGGAGAGCTGTGAAAGGGATGGAATGGACTGAGAGAGCATGGAAACCCTCTCAGCCATGTGGGACAACCCACTCACTTATAACGTAATGCTCAGCGAGCTGCACACAATTTCACAGGGGTCAAATGGTGAGGAAGTGCTTTTCTGCTAACACTAGCCTCACTGTAGCAAAGGGAGCATCTATCGTTCATTAAAATAGCTACAATTTCTTCCATGAAAAGAAGAAAACAAGCCAAGGAACTATGTAATTTGTTGCGGTAATAAGAGCAATGTTCATTCAGTTATCCTTCAGTTGACATTTTTTTTGTTGAGATAGGTACAGATAGCTTGTCCTCTTGTTATAGCAGAATAAACTTTGATTGAAGAGAAAACAGAGCCTTATATTTCATTGTCTCTAACACATTATAAAATGCAAAAGCTGTCTCAGAGAAACAGAAGAAAATGAAACATTGCCTCAACCCTCTAGGAGACTGCATATCGCTATCATACAAGGCAGATGATAACCATAATGAAATTTGTGCAATGCACGCTGCATGATGTAATTCAGTGGAGTGTACCCATAGAGATCAGGAAAACACTGCACAAAGACAAAAAAGGAAACCTACTACTTTCCATTAGCCAAATGTTGCAGTACAAACGCATTAACCGATTGATTCTCAATATGTATAATGGAGGACACTGGTGAGGCAGCAAGTGAGATCGTCCGTACTCAATATTTCTGCTCAAATTTTAAAATCTGTTCTTTTTTGTTTTTGCCAACACACCTTTTCTTTATCACCCCTAAAACTGATTTGTGTCATACTGCTTATTGCATGTCCTGGCACTGTCATTGGAATCCTCTCAAAATAATGACGACAATGAATTAAAACGAACTGCATTAACTAAACACAAGTTGAAACTGCAACATCATTGCATCATTGTCAGTTCACAGCCTCGTCAAGCAAGTCTTGCAGGCTACTCTTACCATGAATATCCTTCAGGTGGCGCCTGAGGCCTGGCTTGAGTGCAAAGTGTACAGCACAGTGGTTACACCTAGGTGTGTTGTCCCTGTGTACAGGTTGAGATGGTCTTGCAGTGGGGCTTTCTGAGAAAACATCTTGTGGCACAGCAGGCATCTGAAAGGCTTGACAACTGTGTATGTGGCGAGTCGGGTTACTCCTCTGGGCAAAGCCTTTCCCACAGACCAAAACACAGGTGCTCTCTGTGTTACTTCAAGTGCCCCACGTACCTCTCCAGGTGCCGGAAGACTCTGTCCCACCTCCTGCACAAGTACAGCCTCTGGACCCATATGCAGTCTGAATCGTCTGTCAGCTCATCTCAAGAACTGAGACTCTGTTAGATTTTCTCTAGAGAGGGACAATGAACTGGAGCCCCTCAGCTCTCCATAGTCTTGCAGTTGAGCTGCTACTGAGAGTGTTTCATCTGGGTTTTGGGAGCTGCCCACCAGCTCTTCGTGATGAGAACTTCCTATGGTTGAGGAGCATATATGGTCTCAAGACGGCTGCAAGACCGTGTAGCTAACATCTTAAGGTACCTGTAAATGAGGTGAACTTAAAAGGATGGCTTGTTTGTGTGATAAGCCTGGATGCCTCCCCCATCCCCTGGCTTAATAGTGTTGAAACAACATCCTACATCTTCAGATGACTCTAATTTAGCTTTAACCGCCCTCCCATCCTCTAAACTCTTTCAGTCCTTAACTACCCACCTATGACTTGGACTGAATCCCAATCGCTCCCCCTTCCTTGTTACTTGCTTCCTGGATACTGGTTCTGGGTTGGGCTGCATCCCTTTCCTCTTGATTTTTGAACCTGGAGCCTGGCCAGCCACTGTCCAGCTGCAGGATTTCCTTCTCTGATTGTTTCTCAAGGTTCAAGGAAGCCAGGGTCCAACTGAGGTATTCTCCACCTCCTGGCTTCTCTGAAGCGCACCGGCTGTGGTGAGGTAGCTCACAAGCTCACTCAGAGGGACCTGTTGCAGTAATAGATATGTCATGCAAATCATGGAAACACTGAATTATTAATTAAGAAAAACAACCAACAGTACGAGATTAATGCCAAACTTCCACTTGCAGGCATTAAACATGTACAAAAGTACAGAGCTAAGACCTGTGATTAGAGACTTCTACAACTTTTCATATCACTTTCATATCCTAACATTCACTCTTTTGTCCGTGATGACTTTTCCTTATGTCTGCTTTGATTCTGTATCTACCAATGAGGTTTTTTATCCTGTCATTCTGACACTGTTTTTTGATGTGTTTGTAATTCCATCCTAACTGCACAGTAAAGCAGGAAACAGAAACTGAGATACACCTGGGGATATGGCTATATTCTGGATATTCTGTTTTGTACAGCTCAGAGAAGCTGAGGGTCATATCGTACCCCAAGGTGTCCGGTGTAGCCGGAAAGGGAGCAGTCCCTTGCCAACTTGCATGCTGGATACTACACCCACACTCAGCTCTGTCCAGCCCACGTGGAGCACGAGCTGGACGCGTAGGAAGGATGCAAGCGCCACTCTGTGACCATGGAAATGGAGAGGCTGGACGGTGGCACCCCGCGGGCCCCCGGGGAGGAGTGTCACGTCACAGAAGCGGTGATCCTCTCCAAGGGCATTCATTTTTCTGAGGATGGAGTCATTGTGGGTGGGGAGGCGAAACCTTGAATCGTCAGAGGAGCCTGACATATTGGTGCGTCTGCATAGAAAAAAAGTTAGTGTGGGTATAGGAATGTGGTGAGATATGTAGATTAGCTTTATCGTGACATAACTGTCTGCATGTAGATGATATTTAAGTTTTTCATGAAACTGTATTCTCAAATAGCCTGTTGGCCCTTTCCACTTCTTGTAGCTGAGGAGTGTGAGTACATTTCTGAAGCCTAAATGTGATAAAACAGTTGCCATTCCATGTTAAAGCCACGAAAATACATCGGACCTCTATCAAGTGACTTAAAGCCAAAGCACAATTCCTACATTCCATCACCACCATCAGTCATTAAGCCAAAACTATGCGTTCTTCATGATCCAGCCCAAAATTCATCACCAGGCTCACCCCCTCAGGACGGATCCTGCTTTGTCTGGGTCAAAACCAAAGTTAAGCTTTAGAAACCAACGGATCTCTACAGTTTATCCGCATTTATTGACGGGGAGGAGGGGGGGGCGTCTGTGCTACACACCTGAGAGGGAGCGATGCGCCTTCCAGCGGGTCCGTCCCTCCCTCTGGCTTTCTGCCGAGGACCGTGAGGGCAGGCAGCGGGCTACCCAATAAACCCCCTCGGTGCCCTTGTGTCACCCGCCGGGTTTTCAGGCTACATAAACATACAGACCCGGCTTCCCAGACAGGTGCAACGCCGAGGTCCAACCGCGTGGTGGTGATGATGCTCAAAGCGCAGTAACTCCCTCACTCATCCACACAGAGCAGCAAATCTTTTCCTACAATGGCCTATATTAGCAATGCATTAGAACGAATTGATGCATTGATTATCTACATTTGTTTCTACTAGTGTGCTGTATAAGCACGTCTGTTCAAAGATATAAATCCAAATAGGTATTTTTTGTATTTTCCAAGAGGCCCTCTAGGTCCTGTTTTGGTTCTAAAACCAAAACTAACTGCCATGGAGCTGACAGTGCAGAAAGTCTTAACTTGAAGAAAAGTAGAAGAACAGTACTTGCAAATAATAATAAGAACTTTTTTTTATTTGATCTATATATTTTTTTGGCATTTTTTCCTGCTGTCATTTTACAGCTCCTCTGTGGGCCTTTTTGGGTGGTCTGATTTCCAGCTGTATTGCATGTAAATTACAGAAGTCTGAACTCCAGCTGCACTGTGTCTGTGAGATGTGCTCCTTGACTTTTACCCTTATTTCAGAGGATATGAGTTTTGAACTATATTGAAATGTTTTCAATGGAGCAGCAGAAAAAATAGGCATTAGATTAAACATCTGTCTATTTTAAATAACTGCAACTACACTTATCCTGCCAAACGGTGACTTTTAGTCTAATCAGCAATGTTATTTGTGTCAAGTCATTCATCAGAATGTGCTTCCAATTACCATAGTAGGTCATGTATGAAAGGGAGTGAGTGCAGAAGTGAAAATGTTTCCTAGGTCTTCCAGTGCAGCCCGACTTATGAAAGATGAATCATGTGTTGAGGTTAGGTCACTGCTAATAACACCACCTCCATAATCAAATCATTCCATAATCCGACCACCTTCTCTGTGGGTAGTCGTCAGTCATTCTCCGAGAGGATAGTACAGTATGTATCAGTTCACAATATGGGGTATTAATTATAAAGATGACATATAATCTGTTTTGGGGGGAAAAACTCAAAAGGAAAAATAATCAGCTTTCATGTTTAGCACATTATAATTGCACTTGTCACACAGGGCTTTCGCACATCAAAGAAGAATGCGGATTCCACTGGCTTTACTAACATTTAGTCCCATTTTGCAAATAGGGTCCAAAACTTAAATGTAAGATTCATTCATTTATTTTTGTTGTGTCAAAGAATTCCTTGCATCAATTCCCCTTTTTTTCTTATGCCAATATTCCATCAAGTGCTTCTCTAACCAGTCCAACTTGGCACTTGACTTACACACACAGAAGTCCATTTACATGCTATATTTTAACATTCACTCCATGTATTCTATTCAGTCAAGGACAACTCTGAAGAAAGAATCTTTAGGCTGCATCGATACGCTTTTCCAATAATTGAGAGCCTCACCTGGTTTGACTTCTTGCCGTTCAGATCTAGAGCTCTAAATGCCACCGAGCTGTGGCACATTTTCCAAAACATAATGGCATCTATCAGAGCCAATAAAACCATCAGAATGACCCCCGCAAGCAAAAGCTGTTCTGTTATTCCCATTGGTAAGAAATAGTTACAGTAGCTGTTGTTATGTTATGGATTATCCTCTCAAGTAAGATATTCCTTTACAAATGTGATACAAAGCATCCAAAAATGATAAAAATGTAATTATTTTATAATTATTTTAAATTAATTGATATGTGACAGCTGATATTGTACATTTATTTATCAAGCAGTATTTTATGTGATTTAGCCAGCCTTTAAAGTGACTATTCCTCTGTAGAATAGAGAGAATATAGCTTCTTGTCTAAGTCCCAGTAAACTCTCACTTTTTGGTATTGATGCGCTGAAGTGCAGTTCACATCAACATGTTCTTCTTAAAAGCAGTGTTTTTTTGTGTGATGTTCTCCATGTTTTAATGCTCAGATTTTCTATTCAGGTATATGCACACAATAAGAGACAACGAAAAACATTATTCGCAAAACAAAAAGTCAAAATAACAGGAGCTCCAAGAATCATACAGGCTTCCTGTTTTTACTTCAGCATCACAAATGAATAGAGAGAAAGTATGCACTTAAAAAGACTACTTTCTATTTGGAGAAGATCCAGAGAGAAGTTTTGAGAGAAATGTGTAGATCTCCTGTTTGCTCTCGTATTTTTAGGTGGTTTCTATCATGACTCAGGTTTAGGAGGACTCAATAGCATGAGTCAGAGATTCTAGTAAAAACTATATTATTTCAGCTTTGTTAAGACTTGGCAGACAGAGGCTGCAGTGTGAAAATCACAATAGACAGTCTGCTGGGAACTGAATGGAAATTAACTGGTTCAAATACTAAGAGCTGATTAGGGAATTGGGAATCGGGGAAAAGTCAGGTAACTCAAAGGCAGGAAATCCAGGGGCACTGTGGGGTCTGGAGGGAAAGGAAAGTTAGTAAAGTTTCTCAGGTTGTAAGCACATCAAGGCACTATCTATGATTTAACTGACAAATTTAATTTGTATAGATAATATATAAAGTGTCTCTAGTATAATGCTTTATATCTACTCTTCTTAAAATCTGTTTAGACTATACAATGTGTAATTTTTTTATATTTAAAAAGAAATGAACATTAAGAGGAATCTTTAGAAGAAAAATTTAGCTTATTGTTTAATAATTGTTTTCAGTAGCACCCTTAACAGTCCTAAAAAAAAGAGCAGGACCACAAATGTGACATCTCACCAATAAAGACAAAAACACACACAAAAAGACAGGCTACCAACAGGCTTCGGCTGATTTCCCACACGGCCTGAACCCGTCCATGTGTAAAAGTGATGCACGAAATAGGAAGTAACTGGAGTAAAGTGCAAGTGCCTAAAAAAAAGTACAGTAGTAAATGTACTTAATTTCTTCCCAAACACTGGAAAACATGTCAAGGAGCTGTGGGATCACTACGTAAAAAAAAAAGAAAAAGGAAAAGAACAAGAAAAAGGAAAAGAACAAGAAAATAAAAATAAAAAGAAAAAGAAAAAGAAAAACCATGCTTCCGTCTGACAATCACGGAAGAAGCAAACCCCGAGTCAGTGTGAGAAAAGCAGGCGAAACTCCTCTGAGGCATCCTGCTCCGCCCTCAGCCGCTACACCACCACCACCACCACCACCATCATCATCATCATCATCATCATCGTCGTCGTCATCGTCATCGTACTATGTCCTCTTCTCTTCTCGCACGACGGGACAACTGAGGCTGAGCCGGGGCTGTCGATGGTCGCCGGTGGACCCGGGCGTCATGTGGAGCGCGGAGTAAAGAAAAGAAAAAGGGGGGGGAGGGAGATCCGGACGAAGCGGCCGCGGTCGGAGGCGACACCAAACCGGCCCCGGAGACGATGTGAAGACCGACGGAATGGCAGTTAACGGGGCGACCGAAGGAGCGACGGAAACTTTCTGTTGACAGCCGCGGGGGCCGCTGGGTCTGCGGGCTTCACGGCTGACGAGCGCCGCGGACCGTGCGTGCCGGTCCGCGGACCGCCGACGACCGGACCGGGGCCGTCGAGGCGCGCCGGAGCGGCCGCGGCACATCGGGCAGAGCAAAACTGCGTGAGTGGGTTTCGAGCGTGTTTCGTGTGCGTGTTTGCGGATGATGGTCACTGTTTCCTGCACGTAGCACGGCAGGCAGATGAGGATTAGCCGTTTGGTTTGTTTATGCTCCGGGGCGCGTCACTTACTGTGCGCTTTTTTCTTATGAGTAGATATAAAAGAGCTGAGCTAAGCAGCCATAGTGGGGATTCCCGAGTTAAATACACCCGAGATGCTCCATTGACCAGTGTGATAATCCACCACAGCTTTATCAACACTCCTTCTATGAGGTGCACCAGAGCTGGAACCATCGGTCAAACCATTTCATAACCAGTTGGGTCATTTTAACAAGTAAAAAATAATCCAAAACATATATTTCCAGCTTCCTAATTATCAGGATGTCATGCTTTTCTTTGTCATATATGGCGATGAACTGAATATAATTTGGTTTCGGTGGGTTCAATAAAACAAGCTATATATAAAGATCACTTTAAGAATGTGGGGAACAAGCGTTGTTCACCATTTTGAGATATTTTATTGACAAAAAGATAAATCGAATAATCATCGATTGTAGTCATTGGTGGAGCCCTTATTGTAAACCTGAGTGTAACTATTATAGCATCAATCTGATACAAGAATCCTGCAATAACTCCTTCCAAAATCAGGGTTCAAATCTTAAGCGTTTTGATGAAAAGGCTTTGATTAGAGCCATGCCGATATTGGATTTTTGAGGTAGACACCAGTATTAATATTTGAGGGTTGTTTTTTTTTTTAACTGCTAACTAGGTGGGTCAGTCTTTATTTCTGTAATCATTTTTGATAAGGATCCATTAAATTTGCTAATCTCTGATGGACAAACATTGTAAAAACACTTTCAAAGTTAGCTCAAACATACCCTCGATATCGGTGTACTTCATATTCCTGTTACAAATCTGCCTATACTGATATATCTGTAATAAATTAATATTGGCCAGTATATCAGCATGGATCTATTATCAGTCTGGTATTGATTCAACTTTAAGGTAATTTTGTTGGCCTTAGTTTGTAGTGCTGTTAAGTAATATTGCATTATACTGGTGTAGGTGTTTAGAGTATGTTTGTCTATGATCACTTACATAAATGATTAGGTCTAGAGCTATATATATATATAGTTAATATGGTGTAGAAAAGGTGATCCCCTTATCCTTCAATCAGATACTCTCCAAAAACCAATTCAACACAGTCTGAACATTGTAGCCTCTCTGTAAGTAGGATTTATTGCAGACCTTTTATTATGCTGCATTAGTTTTAGAGAAGTGCACTGAATAAAATGGCACCTGAGCGTATATTTAGTTTGTTGATGGTGCTATCACATGATTTATATGGACGTGTATCTTATAAATTATTAATTTTACAAGCCAAGTAAGTTAATCCTCTTGCCAGCAGTCAGCCAATTTTCCAGTTCAAGCCTCATAATGTTGGCTCTGTGTTCTAGTTTTGAGAGGGGAAGCAGCATTGTTTTCAATATCTTAGTCATCCCCAACCAATGATACTAATAAGGAGTCTCTAAATTATTAGTATACGCACAGGAGACTGCTGGGCTAAGGGGGACAGGGCTGTATGAACTCAACATTTATTACAAGAAAGATATACTTAGAACTCTATCTATTTTGATTCAGTTTCCTGTCGTGTACTTGTTTTCAAGTTGTTTTCATGTTACAAAAAGTAATTTGATCCTGATGTCTTCAATGTGATGTTTTAATTTTGTGTGGAAAAGCACTTGCTGACAGATTTTGGGAAAGTACGTTACTCATACTTAGTCATACAAAGTCATATTCAAAGAACTGAATGGTCAGCTGCCTGTAATGGACAAAAATGAGTTGTAAAGTTTAAACTGGAACAAGTAGTGACTGCAAAGCTACAGCTATTTGTTTTTCCATGTTACATTTTTGCCCAAACTTTTGTGCCATCATAGAAGTGCCAGATCATAGAGAGACTGGCTGCTAGATCTGAACACTAGAGAATGAAAGCATCCCAGACTATGGTGAGTTGTGGTTTAGGTTAAGATTAAATGTGAAATAGTTCTGTGTTTCCTGTAGCCTCTGTTAGTGTATCTTTTGATGTATGCTGTTTTAGGCAACCTCAGTGCCATGAGTGACTGAAAAGCCAACACATTTGACAGTTAGCAATGCATGATCTTGGCCATCTTTACAAATGTATTCTCCCATTATTTTAGCCATCATTCGTGGGTTTCAATTGACCCTTTTCACAAAATGTTTTCCATAATGCTGTTTTTTCAGTATCCTTTAAACACAATGTCTCTGTCATTTTATAAAAGCTGTAGCCATGCTGTGTTTCTTTTCCATTCCAACTTTGTGGGATGGAAAAGAAATGCCTGTGTTCCCTAGCTTACTTTGTTTAAATTAGTCTGTGGTCTGTTCTGTTTGTTTGGGGTTTTTTTGAGAGCATAAAGTGAGAAATTATGTATGAAATTATGAAAGATGTTCATAATTTAAAAAAATAAAATAAAAAAATATTAAAAATGTTAAAAAATATTTAAGATGTTAAGGGATCCCCTTAATGGGAAGTTTCGCTGACAATGCTGTCTGTTTAGCCTTTAATTCCCACTTTATTTTTTTCTCTTGTGGGAAAAGAGTGTACAGGCTGTGTGAAAATTGTAAGAAAGCAGTATGTAATATCTACATTGATGATGAAAAGAGTACAGAACAGACACAGAATACATCAACATCTAGGACCAGGTGCAATAGTAAGTAATAAGTGGCTGCCAGCTACCTTTCTTCATTACACCTACTTCTTCTTAGACCCATTGAAAGTTAAATTTACAAGCGTATTGTGTCGATTTCAGATTCTCATAATACAAAGAATGTGGACCGCCTGACATATTGTAAACACATTTGGGGAAGTATAAACACGCTGAACAACCATAGCGCTGCATCACTATAGTGGGAAGTCAGTAAGCAGTAATACTAAGGAAAATATGGACTTTAGACACTAAAACTCAATTGTACTGTTTGCTCAATGACTAAAGATTACATCCCACTGTCAAACCAATGCTTTTGCTGAGAGTTTCCAGCCTGCAGTTTTCCTCTTTTTATTGATTTCCTCTTTACCATATGAGAACAGATAATACGGGAAGCTATTGAAAAAAAGAGGGGTGGCGGGTTTGTAAGTAACCTTTTAAGATAGTTACAACAGCTAGTATAGTTTACTTAAATGGATGGGACTAGGTATGGCACAGACTAAAATCACTTTTAAGCTGAAACACGAGTTTCTAATGCTAGTTTATGACTAAGTCAGGATTACTGAGATGAAAGTCTCCCTACCCTATGACTGATGTAAAAAAGAACAAACACCACTTGCCATCTGAAGACTCAAGAGTATCATAGAGTAATTTGACTAAAGGTGCCATAAACAAACCAATCCTGTTTACTTGTAGAATGAGGTAGTCAGCTACACAGTTCTTTCCTGCCAAATCAGCAAAAGATGGTATGGACTGCATCAGTGATGGCCAGTAGCATTTCAGCATTCTCAAATTGTTTTCTCTTCACTTGAATGTTGCAATTTGTGCCATACTGTATCACTTGTGACACAGTTTCAATTTTACTTACTCATATTAGTTGTGGAATAATTTTCTGCCTATTATCAAACAAAATCATCAGCCCCTGGCTGTATAAGTATAAGAGTATAAGAGGTATTCACCCAGGGTGTCATCTGTTGAGTTCCCCTTTTCGCTAAGTGTTTTTTTTCTTTTTTCTTTGAGGGTTTTTTTCTTTTTTTTCTTGAGAGCCCTGACTGCATCTGAAAGCTGTAGAGTTGATGTCCTGTGCAAAGCCAAATGAGAGAAAAAAAAAACAAAAAACAAGTTAGCCACGTGAAAATGTGATGATGGACACTTACAATTGGCAGTGATTGCTGCCTTGGTCAAGGGAGTATTCCCATCTGCAATAGCTTTGAGTCTGCTTGGTTCTTTTGGTGTAAGCTTTGCACATCTGGACACTTGAAATTTATCCAATTCTGCATTAAAAAATTCTCATGTTCTCTAAAGCGTCAGAAGAATCATGAGCAGATTTTCACCAAAGGCAAAAGTTGTTTTATGCAGTGTCACAGGTCTGATGTGAGAACATATCCAAAACCTGTTGTGGACTGTAAACAACTACTTTCATTGGAATGTAGCTGCAGCCAGTTTGAGGCTGCTAAATTTCCCTTGATGACATTATATGGTAATTATCAGATTCATGCTTCATCGTGCCATATTTGCATTCTGCCTCGTGTCAGCCAGTTTTAGTACTTAATCTGTTCACTTCTCTCCTACTCTCTTTGCTCACATATACAGTATTTCAATACAACCAAACTCCCAAATTGTGACTGAAACACAGCCCATGGAGATTATATGGCAGTAACTGGCAGTAACTTCCAAGTCATTTCCAAGCTGCTGTTCTGCTAAAATCCTGATTTTAAAACCTTGACATCGTCTGCCAAAATCACTATACACATAAGTTAAAGACCTGGGCTGTGCTGTGATTTTGGGTATATTCATTTGTAAAATGATCAACCAGAAATATAGTTAAAGGCTCACTGAATAGAAAACCAAGGGGTTTGCTGGTAGAGGGAAGCTTTGACCTCACACTCCTGGGGCAATAATGGCAACTCTTTTCTACAAAAAGTAGCAAAGGTTTGTTCAAAAGTCATTAGATTCCTTGCTTAGTACTTTTGTAAGGAAAAATAGCATAAAGGGTGTGAAAAGTCAGTAAATCTAGTGACAAAGGCGCTAAATTGGCAACATAATAAACATAAAAAAGTTTCCAAGTTTATTTGCTCCATTGTTCATTTGGCCCTATTTTTGTTCTATGACTAAAGCACTGGACCAAATGAAACTAAATCATAATGAGGCTTAAAATCTGCCTGACTTTGGTATAAGGGGAGTTTTCTTTCTCAATGCAGAATTTTAACAGTCTTCTACAATGGTCTTATTTGAGGTTTCTATTTCAGCCAAACATTATCACCATAAACACAGAGTAATGTACAATCACTGAAATCAGGTGGTGTACTACATGGCTGATATGCAAACCCATATAACGGTCTCCTCTCACACTGGTTGATAACTTTATCTGATGTTAAAACTGGAATGCTTTTGTCCCTACATCAGTAGTTGCCATTTACTCAGTGTTTGTTTCTGCAGGCAGCTCTACAGTCTGACTGACCCTGAGCCAGTCAAGCAAAAGCTCTGGATCAAATAGTTGTCTGCTATCTGTATCTACCTTGCTCCACCCTAACTTTACTTGTGAAATGATATACTTAAAAATATTTCAGTTTGAAAATAAATCTGCATATTTGCATTTCAATCTTGATTCACTTAATGATGGATTACAAGTGTTACAAAACTAAGTTACAAATGTTGGCAGGTTAATATTGTATTACATGTAAATTTTAACTGCAGCAGTCATTTAATGTTTGCCAGGTTACCTCATTTTATGTTGGATACAGCACACAAAGGGTCCAAAATTGAAGAGTAACATGTTTGCAAAGAATTATGTAAAATACTGTTTTGGCTTACAAGCCCTTAGTAGGTGAGGCTGAATGTTACTGATGCTACATAGTTGGAGATCTTTGCTATATGAAAAGAGAAAGGTCAGCACATGTGCGAGAATATAGGAAAACACTGCTCTCTAACCAGTTTGTCAGTGTGTTTACACACCCAAAACGTTTATCATAAAGCAGACAGGCAGAGAGTTACACCAGTTCCTTGCTGGGTCTTATCAGGGCTTTGTAGAGGTCAGAGCTATCAGCTTAGCCACATTTTGCCCTTTATGGCTGCTCTGCCTCACTGCTGCCAGCTGATGACGTCTCTTTAATTGGCCTTTGGACATTTTACACTTATCAACCAACTGCTGGGCTTCCTTTTAAAGTTTGGATCAGTTTTCATGTTGGGCAACTAAAATAATTAGCAACAGTCTCTAAATCATTTTGGAGGAACTGAAATCTACAATTACTGGCTATTTTGCATAATGTAAAATGGTTAAAAAAAAAAGAGAAAAAAAAAAAGAAAAAGTGCATTGGCCTGCAAAATTAGAGTTTTTTTGGTAGAAGTAAAAAGTATTCATGAGAGGGTTGCTAAATAAGGGAAGCTAACATGAAACCTGTAACAACTCTGAAGAAGCTACAGGTTTCCAAGACCCGTGACACTGCATAAAACAACTGTTGCCTGGTTGCCTCAGCTGTAAAAACTTTATGAAAGCTATGACTGGTATATGAAGCAGTAGGTTTGGCAACCTGACATATCAGCTGAAAAACATGATCCCATACAAAGAGCCTGTGTTGGCAGGATCATGCTGTGGGGAAAATCTGCTCATGGTTCTTCTGATACTTTAGAGAACATGAGAATTTTTTTAATGCAGAATTGGATAAATTTCAAATGTCCAGATGTGCAAAGCTTACACCAAAAGAACCAAGCAGACTCAAAGCTATTGCAGATGGGAATACTCCCTTGACCAAGGCAGCAATCACTGCCAAATGTAAGTGTCCATCATCACATTTTCACGTGGCTAACTTGTTTTTTGTTTTTTTTTTCTCTCATTTGGCTTTGCACAGGACATCAACTCTACAGCTTTCAGATGCAGTCAGGGCTCTCAAGAAAAAACGAAAAAAAACCCTCGAAGAAAACAGAAAAAAAACACTTAGCGAAAAGGGGAACTCAACAGATGACACCCTGGGTGAATACCTCTTATACTGTATGTTGGTATATAGGAGGATGTGGTCGGATGTGCTCGGTGCCATCAGTCCCCTTACATCTTTAAACAGCTGCTGTAATCACACTGCTGGCACATGATAAAAATGTCTCACTAGATGGAGAGGAAAGTGCGCACCAACTTTGTTTAGAAGGAAAATAAATCCGTTGTCTGGGAGGTTCTGTGCTGCAAATGAAACGGGAACACACAGCGCCACAAGTATGCAGCCAGGGGCTGATGATTTTGTTTTTGTATGTATTATGTCTTTGATATCCAGACGGGGATCAAATGTTTCTACTTACTTTGTTGAATTTTAATTTCCCTAATTATAAGATAGTGATATTATTGATTACAGTCTTAAAAATCTAATGTCATTGCATTGTGCTTGTGAAGACGGAATATACAGTAAACCGAATATAGGAAGACCATTTCTGTGTTCAAGTCAGATACTGAAACAGGCTCACTTTTCTGGTATGTCCTGCTGCACTGATAGTCTGCTTTTGAATACAGGCTTGTCAAGGAGGCATTAGAATAAAAGAAGCAGATGGCATGTAGTATTTTTTGTAAAATTTTATATGTTTTGCCTTTTTAAAGATGTCTAGATATGTCAGTATTCCAATCTGAAAATGAGCATGGGTGTGTGTTTGGGTGGAGATAGTAATGATATAATAATAAAAAACAGTTTTTAATGTGTTAAAACACTTTATTTAAGATGGCTATTATACATAATACATCATAGTCCTGTAAAATGTTGATGATTAGCAAAATATGTTGGAATTCAAGCTACGCCCTTGACAACCATGACAACCTACAGTACAGCAACATGTTCAAAACAGTACAAATCTTCACCCTTGAGGTTATATATAGCAACTAGTCAAGGGTGTTACTGTCAGCTAAAGAGAAAAACATAAGTGGAGTAAGGAAGGAACATAAGGAAGTGCTCCTATATGAACACAAACTTAATATAAACTAAGTAAAAGCAATATACTGCAGACAAAATTAAACGAAAATCTTAGAGAGACTTGATGTTAATGTTGCACAGCCAGTTTCTTTTATGCATGTTTCATATGAATAATTCGGTAAAATGTGAAATTGGATAAATTTCTTAAATCATTGCTGTACATGCTAAAAATTTCAGGTTTACATATATCTAGTTAATGGGATATGCCCTGTACTATAAATGGATTGAGGGATCAATTGATCCACATCATAATAGGCTCAGGATTAAATCGGTTGTTCCAATTTTGTACAATAGGGTAACTGCAATTGTCATGGGGTGAGAATTGTGCCATTTCTGGAACAGCTGAGCATGACTTGTATTATTCTGAATTTTTATGTTAATCATTGGCCTCCAGTACATATAGTATATATTTATTATACAAGCTATCTCCTGTACATTTAGTTGATGATAAGAAGGTTCATTGTTTACCATGTTTGCCATGTTACTTTAGCGTGTTAGCATGCTAAACTAAGGTGGTATACTAAAATTGCTAACTGGGTCCAAAAACAGTAAATCTGAGGCTGATCAGAATGTCATCAGCATTTTGACGAATTAAAATTTTGACTTGATGTTGGCAATGGACCGAAAGTCAGGGGATCATCAAAGTTTTTACAATTAATCCTGACAGGGACTTGAAGGTGTATATTAAATTTCATAGCAATCCATCCAATAGTTATTGAAACTACAAACATCAACCTGCTGATGGCACTATAGGAAAATGTACCAGAATTGTGCAACTGCAATGTGTTGCTTGCTGATAGATGAGGTAAATGGTATTTTAGGATCAATTCTCAGACCAAGAATAACTACTTTTCTTTATTTTGTCTTGTTTTTTCACATTTAAATACAAATTACTTTCTTCCTTGTAGCATATTTTTTCTGAGCTCTCTGCAAGCAAAGCAGCCAAGACAGATGTCATAATAGCCAAGATACATGTCTTAATACTTAATGCAAACATTACTGATGTAACTTTATTACACAAAGCCTTACCTCCCCCCTTTTTTCAAAATAAGAGATAAGCATTTTTAGACTCTTTATTTGTGACACAAAAATAAAGCTGTCATCCCCCCAACACTTTTCTTCCACATGACCATGGCTTTTTGTGAGTGACAGTGGCTTACTCATGCTGGGGAATTGATTGACTGATAATTGTTTTCCTTTGTTCAATAACTTCAAAACACATTATATAAGGAAATTAGAGCTAGAACCGTGTTCACCTACAGATTTTAATGAATATTTTAATGTGTTAACTCATTGAAATCTCAAAATCTTATTTGTCATGTGACCTAGTTAGGAGCTTTACAAAATGGTCAGTCAGAAAGATGCTGGAAAACATAACTGGAGTCAATCAAGGATGACTTCCTATAATTTGATTAACTTCCAAGAACTAAAGTGAACTTACTTGACTCTTGTTTTTTTTTTTTCTGTCCCTGACAGGTAAATGTTTGTTTTAAACAGCACATGGCCTGTATTCTTCTAACAGACATGGACCTGCCCACCTCTGGTCCCACTGAGCCACACAGTGGCCTCCGCATTGACCCTGACCTAGCTGCTGGACACGACCTCAAACGGGACATGGAAGCAATCTGCCTCACTGTCCACCTTTACTACCTGGGGAAGGATGGGGGAGGGGCTGGGGCTAAAGGTTCAGAGAATGTTCTCACGTTTCCACCTGGGGAGTATGTAGCAGAGGAACTGTGCGTCACTGCAGCGAAAACTTGTGGTGAGTCAAAAGAGGATATCAGTTCTGACGTCTGCTCACACACACAAAATACATTTAATGATTGTTTAGCAACTTTGGTTTGATACAGGCCCTAAATGATGCTCAAAAATGAAACATAAATCAAACATTTGAGAAAACAAAGCAGAAGGGAAAGAAAATAAGAATATGGTCTATAATATATATATATATATATATATAGTATAGAAAGTGTGTAGTTGTTAATAAGAAGTGTGAAAATATACATTATCAAACCACTTGTTAACAGTTACACGCCACTCTTATTTTCACATGTGAAAGGCTGCAATGTACTATTTATTCAACTGCTCATAAAAGAAGTGTTGCCACTTACGTTGGTGCTTTCATATGTGTAGATCAATGACTGGGTCATAAATGGGAACAGTGTCTCTAGTCTTTGAAGCTTCTGCTTGAGTTTCATGCATGAGAAAGCACTAGGCACCATAGCCAGTTGTAAAAGTTCAATATGCCTTTCAAAAAAGCAATCGCACACCACATCTCATGCCCAAGGCAACATAGAGAAGATGGAAGATTTTCTGAGCTCTTATCTTCATATGGCAAAAAAGCTTGAAGACGTAAGCTCTTTCCACACCAAATGAGGGAATATATTTTGTAAGAATGTTGTTTATCCCTCCATTTAGTATTGAAGTTTTTGTGGTAGCTTGCGGTGACCCAACACCTTATTAGGACATTTTATGTTTTTTTTGTTTTTTTTTACTTTGACTTCCTTCTCTATTACTAGTTGTTGTTCATATCAATACAGTTGGACTATTTCATGGGGCAATATCTGTCAACGATTTACAATTTTGGGCTTTGACAGTCTTCTTGGTTTAGATCCTTATCAGTGATCCAATTAGTAAGAAAGTATAATAATCAAATAGATTGGTTGTTGCGACTTTAATTTATATCCCTTCCTCTGTTATAATGTTAATTGTGCGGTGATTAGTATTAATTCCTGTTGAGATGCAAATCCATCTGATGAATCAATGTCATCAGCCAAGGAGGTGACTTTCTCTTGGTGTACTGTGGAAATGTTTTCATTTTGATATTTTGATATACTGTAAACTGTACACCTTATGACCCCACTGTATATTTGACATAAATGATCCAATGGTTCATCCATCCCAAAACTTGTCATGAAGGAGAAATCCTGTTTGTGTGTTCAGCATTAATAAGTTTTTTTTTAAGTCAAACTCCTCCAACCTAATTTCTTAAGAATGTCCAGGTTAAGGAATTCAGACAGGCATTTTGGCTGTCAGAACCAATCCAGTGCTTATTTTTTGAAAACAGTTCTACAGCCCTCAGCCTGATATTTTGCCGCCTGTTTCTAGCAAACTCAAATCAGGAAGTTGTCGACTGTTGTGACTGTTCCTCTCCGCCTTAGCTCTATCTATTTCTCCAACACACCCATGCTCCATTCCCTCTTGAGCTGATAAGAAACACACTCCTCTCTCTCTCCTATACATCTTCTGCTTTTTCTGTATCCTCCTTGCAATTCTGTTTTTTCTTTTTCTTCTGCATTTTGTCATTTCCTCTTTCCTGCCTCGTTGTCTATTTTTCTTCTTTCTTTTTACCTTCCATCCATCTGCCTTACTCTCCCATTCGCCCTCTCATGGTTTTACCACAGTCAAATAATCACTTTGATAGTTTTCTATGTCCTTTCTCCACCTTTTTTTCTCGCCACTTTTTTATTTGGTTTGGTATTAGGATATACAGTAGGTTAGAAGATGAACTATCAAAGTAAATTTTGCACATGCAAGGGGATAGGGCAGATGCTGTATCACCACCAGAGTGAAGTCAAATATATTCACTTTCCCAGCAGTCAGCCCTGATATTGTTTACTTTGATGGGAGAAGAATTTCCACTTTTTTGGCCTCACACACTTAAAAATTTGAAAAAAATCCTGCCAATTCTAATCCAAAATTGGGGTTAAAAGGTATGAAGTTTTTTTTTAACTGTATAACATAAAATGCAATGAATCTTAACTCCTAAAGTGTGGAAATAGTCATTTACTCTGCAGTACATTGCTTACTTTATATTTGATAGTGTACTAAATAATGCAACATAGTACTTGCTTTACATCTAACCTTGTTAGTACTTTGACTTGACTTCCTCTGTTGTGGTTGAGCATACTTCCTCTTATGCAGTACCCCCGTCCACATACTATTGCTTCACTCTTACAAGTGCTTCCTGCTATATGATAAAATTTTGTGTCTGCCAATGAACCACTTGGCCCAGCTGATAAAGCATCTTACTATTAGTGCTGCTGGGGTTATGGAGACAGAATAAGAGATTATGGGAACGGTCGGAAACAAAAACAAAGGCGTATTCCAGGCTTGCTCGATGTCTAAGCACTAACCAGGCTATTATTGTCAGATCAGGTTGTAAAGTTCATCCATACAGAGATTGTTAACTTCTGTGCATCACTGTCTTCATCTTTGGGTCATAAAAACAAGACTACTGACAAACTTGCAAAACAATGTATAGGTGTTTTCATGTTGATACATATGATTTGTTTTGGACTCTTATTTTCAATGTGTCATCAAAACTCCACTGACAGACATTACTGAGAAAGGTTGGTTGGTTGTTAACTTGTGTCATCATCAAAGCACAGTGCTATCATAACACAAGTTGTGTTTTTGTAAGTAAATGTACAGTATATGTGTGATAATATGTATGTCTATATATCATCATTCTTTAGTTGTGACTAGTCTTATTTTTAGAAAATGCTTAGTAATGTGGGCTGTTTGAGTTCTAAAAAGGTGTGAAAAGGAGTCTTTCACTTCAGACTTGAATAAGGGAGTAGTACATGAGTAGGCTCTCTGAATTACGGGCAGGATGCTCCACATGCCTATTGTACAAAATGAATCTGATCAAATTCAATTTCCCAGAAAGTAAAGTGAGTTACTGCAAGAATATTAAATATTTGAATGAACTGACTCAATCTTCTTTGATAATAAAGATATTTTTTTCTCTCTTTCCAGGGATTGCTCCAATGTACTGCAACTTGTTTGGCCTTATGAGGAAAAGTGACCGGATATGGTTTCCTCCTAATCACATCTTTAAACTCCACCAATCAGCCAGTGAAAACCTGCACTTCAGAATCAGGTAGATATAGTCAGTCTGTGTTTTTTTTCATTTCCTTAATCTGTTTCAGACTTTTCTTGAGATATATATATATATAAATATATATATATATATATATATATATATATATATATATATATATATATATATATATATATATATATATACACACACACATTTTTGTTTTCTTTTTTCTTTTCCCTTTTTCCTTTTCTTACTTTTCTGGTGTCCTCCTCTGTCCAGGTACTATTTCCCTGGCTGGTATAACAACAGTAGTTCATTCTACGCCCATCGCTATGGCGTGTCCATTGGGATGGAGAGCCCTGTGATGGATGATTGTGTAATGGCATACCTGTTTTTTCAGGTTAGTCATCATCACTTACACTTAATGTCAACATTAGGTCAGTTATTTTCTTCTGCATTGGTTACTTTCTATGTTTGCATGTTACATCTGGGCTGTGTCGTTGTATTTATGTTTTTCAAAATTAAGGTGCAGTCTTGGTCTGGATCATTTGTGTGTGTTTTGTGTACAAACCAGAGGACAACGTCTTCAGTGCTAATGTCCCTTCCTTAACCTCTGTCACAACCCTTCTCTGTCCTACTTTGCTTTTTTTAATATTATGATAAGCAGAAATGTTGGATGGTGAGAGATAAAAAGTCCTTGTTTCTCTTTGTCTCTGACCGACTGCCAGACTATGTGTCATGTAAGCCTATTCTTTTGTATAAAATGAGAAAACAGGAAGTGGGTTAGTAAGACTGTTATAGAAGCACAAATGAGGAACAAGGCTATGTCAATGTTCTTTTCATTCTTTTGTGTGTGTGTGTGTGTGTGTGTGTGTGTGTGTGTGTGTGTGTTTGTGCATATATACATATACTTGTGTGTGTGATGGCACAGTTTGAATAGTTTCAGCTTTTTTTTCTTGTCCTTTTCCACATGCATCTGTAAACTTGGCAACTCTCTTCAGCTTTGTTTTTATTTGACCCTAACACTTGAGCTGTGTGTCAACAGACTGACCCAAAGAATGTTGGATGCATAGAGACGCCTGTTGCTGTAGAGCTTTACTTGTACAGTCCCAACAAATTAGCCATTGAGTTTGTTGATGAAATATTGAATGAAAAAGTTTCGCATTTAAAAAAAGTGTTCAATTGTGACATTTTTCATGTGACAATTTTGGTTGCCAAATCTACTGGACAGATCTAGGATTTACTGAATTTGAAAAGATGGATCACCTCATTCTGACAACCAATGCTAAATAACTCTCTATGTTTGTCTCTCTTTAATGAGTCACTATTTCAATAATGTTTATGCTCATACTATGTATTTAGAGCCATGTTTAGGCATTGGAATTAAGCCAATTGGCTCTCTTGCTAAGGGGTTTGGTATCTGTTTTCCTTCTCCCCCCTCCCATATCCAGCCAATTGTCTCTGTTTAGTTTTATATTCCTTTGTTTCATTGCTCTAACATGTCCATTCATTCATCCATTTCTATGCATCTTTTTTGTTGTTTTTTTTTCCCTTCTCAGTGGCGTAGTGACTTTCTTAATGGCTGGCTTCAAATCCCGGTGAATCATGAGTCCCAGGAGGAGTGTCTGGGAATGGCGGTCTTGGACATGATGAGGCTCGCAAAAGAGAATGGTCAGTCACCTGTGGACATCTACAATGATACCAGGTAGGATGCTTTCCCTCATAAGACATACCACAAAACTGTGACAATATTTTCTGTTGCTGTTTTTATTCAGTATTTATAAAGGGGAAGGCAAAATGGTCTAAAGGTGAAAAAATGCTTTTCTGATGATATGAAGGCCAACCGGGTATAATCATCACTCTACTAGAACAGTCTAGTAAGTCCAGAAATGTAAAGCAGACTATAAAACCAATAAAATAAAACATTAAACCTGTGTCACTACCTGAACCAAATTCCAGATCAAATTCCAGTCTCATGCACACACTGCCAGCTCTCTTACCTAAATAATTTAAAATGCTCACTGTTATGCTGGTGAGGATGTTGTACAGCCTATGAATAACAATGTCAAAGCTGTATGACAGGCCCTTTAGGACTCAGTGAGCTTCAAGTTTCATCACATGTGTGCATGCATCTGTATTAATTATTTCTGTGTGAGATATTTCAGTTGAAAATGTGTCTTATCTGATCTGTACTATGCTTATGCACAGTGTACAATGTGGATTCTCCTATCATTCCTCTTTCATATCTAATTCATCATTAATATTAGTTCTTTTACATCAACTTGACATTTACATTTCCTTATCCTGAGGTGGACTCACATTTACACTGGCTGAACTGGCACATGGCATACGCAGTGCTTGTAACTCTATTTCCTCTGCCTTCTCTCTTTGTATTTCTTGTTATTTGTTCTTCCCTTTTTCTTTATTACCAACTGCTACTCCACCTAACCAACACATCTGGACCCTCCCCTCCCTGCCCTTAGCTACAAATCCTTCTTGCCAAGATCCATGCGAAGCTGCATCCAGGAGTATAACATCTTGACTCGGAAGAGGATCCGCTATCGCTTCAGGAAGTTCATCCAGCAGTTCAGCGAATGCAAGGCCACTGTGGCTAATCTAAGGCTCAAATACATGATGAGCCTAGAGATGCTGCTGCCCTCCCTCTACTCTGAGCGCTTCCGAGTCACTGACCACACCACACGGGAGGTTACCATCGTTGTCATGGGCAACAGGGGCATCCAGTGGTCAAAAGGGAAAGAAGAAGTGGGAGCAGAGGAGGTGAGGACCAGGAGATGGGTTCATGTTGCCATGGTAATGCATTACCATGAATTACATTACCATTAAGCCACAGTATGATGCTGTCATAGCTGTTTTTACCATTAGATGGAGCTCAAGGAGTTGGTTAAAAAGGCCAGTAACAACAAGAGTACATGTGTGTTCATAATTCTTCATCTAACACAAATGCACAGCACTGATTTGTATGCTTTTTGTGTCTCCAGGAGCTAGAGACATACTGTGATTTCTCAGAGGTCATTGACATCAGCATCAAACAGTCCAATAAAGAAGGCTCTGTGGAAAGTCGCATAGTTACCCTCACCAAACAAGACAGCCAGATCCTGGTATAGTACACTCTACCTCATAGTCTATTACCACTCCAAAATCAAGAGTTTATTTGCTTTGCTCTACTCTAATGATATCAGGAGCATATTTCCCAATGACCTCATACTTATCATAAGGGCTCAAGTGGTTTACAGCTTCAAGTGTATGAAAGTCACAGGATATAAATATGAACAATTTCACTTATATTGTATAACCATCACTAATGATCTAGTTTGATACACTGACCAATTTTTAAATATTTTCTTGAACTAAGTCTAAAGTGTAGCAATTTGTCATACTTAATTGCATGAATATTGAAATTGAAAACTTGTTTACATTGATTTAAAGTTCTCAGCAGGAACTGAATGATTAATTTTGTCTGTGTCTTCATCCTCTCTCCTTGTCTCTGTTCGACCGCAAAGGAACTGGAGTTTCATTCCCTATCAGAGGCTCTGTCATTTGTATCATTAGTTGATGGGTATTACAGACTGGTGGCTGATGCCCACCATTACCTGTGTAAAGAGGTGGCTCCACCAAGACTTCTGGAGTGCATCCAGAACTACTACCATGGCCCTGTGTCGTAAGTAGATATATGCACAGAAGCAGCACATCACACATGTATTTGTGCAGTCTCAGCCAAAGAACCATTCATACACACACACACACACACACACACACACACACACACACACACACACACACTCAAATACACAAAGCCACATTCTGTCTTTGATCACAGGATGGAGTTTACCATTGGGAAGCTGCGTCGCTCTGGTAACCACCAAGGCCTGTACATCCTCCGCTGCAGCCCGAGGGATTACGACAAATACTTCATGTCTTTTGTAGTGGGGGTAAGCAGTTACTGTTGGATCATCATCAGCTCGAAGTACAGTATTTTTCACGCAACTGTACAAATTGATGGGCTCTTTCAACACAGTCTTTGCTAATTGATCGACATCACTAACTCACTTCTTCAGCCCATATGCATCCCAGATTATCTCCTACACTGATTAATACAACATGATACAGGGCTCTGTGACAACCAAGGCTCTTCCACCATAATCTAAACGCAGTATAGTGCTTTGGTATATGGTCTTTGTTCAGGCAAGGAGTAAGAAGGTCAAAGTCATAGTAAATGCCACATTTCTACTCATTATGTTTGATCTCTGGTTTGCTAAAACACAGGTAGTCTGAAAGTTATTTGCAGCAGAACCTCAAAAATACGTCCCATATTCTCAACCACTGGAGGGAGCAATAAGGTTTGATTTCCACATGAAATGGATAATACAGCTGATATGAAAGACCATACTGTGACTAACACCTTCTATACTGTATGTCTTCCTTTTTTTAAAACAATTTTAGACATCAGATGTAGCACGTTTCACCTCATCCTTTAGAAATATATTGAAATAAGGTTAGGCAATTTTATAAAGGCGGCAATATTCCTAAGTTGCTGGACTGAGAGAAATTTCTGATTTTCTTAGGTTATTCCGCCCTCACGTATTACGACAACGAGGGTGTGTCTTTTCTAGTTTGTTGAAATAATATCACTGGCATTCAAGATCAATTCAGCACAATGCAAATGTAATCATTTTCTTTTTATCTATCATTTTTCTTTTGATTTTCAGTATGAAACTATGGTGGACTACAAGCACTGTCAGATCACAAAAATAGAGTCAGGAGAGTACATTCTCAGTGGAGCTAAGAAGAGCTTCGGCTCACTAAGGGAACTTCTGCACTGCTATCAAAAGGAGGCACTGCGCACAGATGGATACACATTTCAGCTGACCAGATGCTGCGCACCCAGCCCCAAAGGTCAGTGTTCCCCTTCAGACATACGAGGCACAAGGAAAACTCTCTTGTTATTCAAGATCATACTGTACACATGAGCTCACTAACTCGTAAAAAATCCACTTCCTTAAAATATGAGCTGTTTTCCTTTAAAGAACACCTGAGACCTTTTCACACTGTTGGACTCAATCTTTTGTCAACTTTCTTTAAAAATAGCTTTTCATAAGAAAGTTTCCCTTAATTCCCACTGGTTTTAAGATAGTAAATAATGCAGACACTTTCATAGTAACATATTTATTCCTGGATTTATTACATTGTGGTGGAGCATAGGCCATGTAGTTATAATTAGGTTTCAAAATCTGGAAAATAAGGTAGAGCACTAAATTCACTCAATACATTAGCTCTTAATCTTCAATACCCAACTCTCTAAGTTCCTTAAGATTTATTTTACATGCTCTCATTATGACCTTTTCACTTCGAAATATTAACAACTAGAAACCTTATCCGCTAAGATAAAGCCAATTGTAAGAACCTTTGGAAAAAATTTAGATCACTTATAGAAAATGTATCAATTCTTAACTGCATTATATGACATACAGCAGCAGAATCAGTGTTATCCTTTAAATAGCCAGAAAGTACATTTTCTGCCTAGCATAACTTGGCCATTATATCTCTGTGGGGATTTGATGGTGTAGTTAATGACTACTAATGACTCAGTGATTACTTCTTTTGGTCTCCAGCTAGCAAAACTCTTGTTTCTGATCCAAGTCTGTAAGTGCCAAAAAAAATGAACCACAAAGGTTTTATTCATGCTGATATCTGTGATTAAAAAGTTTAGAATTAGTAGCTGTTACTTTTCTACTTAAAGTCGCCAGTCAATAGTGTCACATTGAAAACGATACTCCTGCTGTAGTGTTAATCAGATGTAGCATCAAAAAGTGAGTTATAGATCCTAATCCCTGTCGTACCTTTACCTTTCTTCAGATAAATCCAACCTGCTGGTTTGTAGAAATAATCAAGGGGCAGAGGTTCCTCTGTCCCCCTCCCTCCACAACCACATTAGCCAGATGGTCTTCCACAAGATCCGAAAAGAGGACCTCATCATCGTAAGATAACCCCTCGTAGACTTCTTCCTTCAGCTCTTTGTCAGAAATATTTTTATAGATTTAGATAGATATTGATATAGATATAGATATTTTTATAGACATATATAACTAGGTAATCCCTTCAGTCTGTATTAGTGTATAGGATTAGACGCATTGTTTATAGTACATATATTTATTTGTAGACGCTTACAACAGTTCCAAAAAGGCCGTTGTATGCCTTCATTTGTTTAGAAGTATGCCTAATTACGATGAACACCAAATGTAAAGCCAAAATATACTGATGCAGGCCTTTTGTAGACCACGTAACATGCCCCAGCCTATTGTGAGTATACTGAGATATCCAGTGTATCCACAAGGATATGGATATAATAATCACGGACAAGTTGGACCCCTACAGGGTCAGTTAAGTCACTGCAGTTGCCAAAAGACCTAAGATGATCGACCCATTGTAGCTCAACATCATCAGTAGCATTCCCGGTGGACACAAGAGTGCACTGTGTGTGTCCATGCCCCAGTATGTCAGCCATGCTTTAACCTCAGTCACTGGTCCATTTTGAGTCACGTCACATTCTCTGTTGTTTAAGGGCTTGATGTTTTGTACACCAGGTCTGTCACTGTCAAAGGAAAACAACAGAAGCAGCTCCGTTAATCAGGGAGCTCAGGGGTTTTTTTCCTATATTGCTACATTCGCAGATTCAACAAGTGTTAATCTTTCTGTTTTAAACCTGGATTCAGCTGTGCCATTCAGTAATTTATCTTATCGAATCTTAAGGAGTTAAAGCTCTAGCTGATTTAGTCACAACTTGGTCCAAATGGAAGGAAGAAAGTTTGGTCTATCAGTAAGAGTGGTTCCTGGCCAGATGAGGATGTTGCAAGAATTAAAGGATGAGCAAGTTGATCTTAGCAATTTTTTGGGGGTGTGTTGCACTTCACAGACATCTCTAAAGACTCCCAGCTTTTACCCTTGAAATTGCAACAGAGAGAATATGAATTCAGATAAGACTGTGAGATGATAAACAGGAGTTAAATTTCAATTTTCCACTCTAAAATCCTAAACTGAATTGCTTTAGAAATAGGCGTGATTGTATCATGGCTGAAGCTTCAAAATATGTCCTTATTTTTTTCTTTTTCATATAAGCTTTAATTCAGGTGACACAATATGTATCAGGCTGGACTAAATAATCTACTACGCAGTCAACAACCTTCAAGTCTCATATCGGCACTGCCCCCCCCACCTCCTTTCCAAAGCCTGTTTTTAACACAACAATAAAACTGTGTTTTAGAACGAGAGTCTGGGCCAAGGAACTTTCACTAAGATATTCCACGGTGTGAGGAAAGAGCAGGGAGACTATGGAGAGGTACACCAGATAGACGTTGTTATCAAGATCCTGGACAAGGCTCATCGCAGTTATTCAGAGGTTGGTTTGTTGACTGATTAAATGAGTGAGTCAGTGGTTCCGATTGATCGAGCACTTTGAATCAATTTCTTTAATCTTATTTCTTTTCTCTCTCAAAGTCGTTCTTTGAAGCAGCCAGCATGATGAGCCAGCTCGCCCACAAGCACCTACTTCTCAACTATGGTGTTTGTGTTTGTGGCGATGAAAGTAAGTTTACAACGCAAACACACACTACTGGGCAGAGGTATTAAAAGAGGAGGGAATTATATTGGTTATCCTTATATGTGTCTTGTGAAAATGACAGTTTTAAGATCTATGTAAACGAGAGGGATGCTGAGAGCAAGATAAAACAGAATGTGTGTTTACATAGTTTCATCGTTTCTGACCTGCTGGCTACTTTGTGCTCTGCCTTGACCTTCCACTGAGACCGGATATAAGTCCTTGGGTTCAACAAGTCAGTAATGGGCCGCTGCAGTCTCAATCTTTACTCTACCTGCGATTACCCGCACAGTTCTGAGTAGAGTGTTTTGAAACCTTTACTATTCACATTTCTTAATGCAGGGACAGGAAAGAAAAGATAGAAGTACTGGACGATTTTGAAAGCTATTTGAAAGGTGTCTATCGGGCCAAGGTTTTTGTCAGTTCTTCATCATTACAGTATTTTGCAAGAGACCCAAGCAATGCATTGTAATTTCATGCCAGCGTGCGGCCGGCAAACACGTTGCTATTCTATATGTCATGACATATGTTGCATTAATAGCCTAATTGTTTCACAAAATCTTTTCTGTTCAAATTTCATATCCAAAGTCAGATTTCACATGTGGGACTCGGAGAACTAAATGATATGGCATAATATGGATGAAGAAATTCATTAGTTGGTAAAGCGTTCTGCTGTGTGTCAGCAACATCTGCGTTATTGATGAAACCAAGGAAATAACTTACAGTAAACCAACAAACTTTGTAGATTTAAAGATCCCTCTCAATGAAACACAAGTTTTTAACCTTGTTATCATATCCACATAGTGTTTTTATACAAGACATAACGAGGAAAATAACCAGTCAATGCCACAGCTGAGTATTTCCAGTTTTGCTGCACAACAGACTCCTCATCTGAGTCTGGGTCTGACTGAGGCATGTTTAGGTCAAATCTCTCCAGTGTTTCCTTTAATTCTAACCATCTCGAAAGAGTTTTGTTTAGAAGTTCTTGAATATGGATAGTAGTTTGAATAATAAGAGCATCTCCCTCACATCTGTATGTCAGACATGATGGTGCAGGAGTATGGTAAATTTGGTTCCCTGGACACCTACCTGAAAAAGAATAAAAGCAGTGTCAACATCACGTGGAAGCTAGAAGTGGCCAAGCAGCTGGCCTGGGCTATGCACTACCTGGTAAGACTATCGACATGTACAAACACAGTTATACATACTTTTCTATGTTAGACAAAAAAATTGAATGTAAAAAGATATACCTCTACAAGGCCTGTTATGATGCCCCTGTCATATCTGCTCACAGGAGGATAAGAACCTCATTCATGGAAATGTCTGTGCCAAGAATGTTCTTCTGATTAGAGAGGAAGATCGGAAGACGGGCAGCCTGCCCTTCATCAAGCTCAGTGACCCCGGTATCAGCTTCACTGTGTTGCCCAGAGAAGGTGAGATACATGGCTTCATGTACCGTCCTGATGTGAGAAGACACATCAGGACAGAACTTGAACATTATTCCCACATGGCTTCACACCTCTGTGAAGCCATGTGGGAATAATGTTCACCAACATAGTTTTTCCTGTTGTGTGATTGTCTCAGTTGCTGACAGGAACAAAGTTTGGTCAGCCTACCTTTACTTGAAAACTTCTACCTTCATATTTCCCATCGATAATTTCTATTCTATTCATGCATATCCCTCATTTTCTCTACATGTGCACACATCAGTACTGGTGGAGCGTATTCCATGGGTGCCCCCTGAGTGCATCGAAAATCCCCAAAACCTGAGTATAGCCACAGACAAGTGGGGCTTCGGGACAACTCTTTGGGAAATCTGCAGTGGTGGAGATAAACCACTCAGCACTCTGGATTGCTCCAAGGTCACAAAAATTAAAGATCTGTTGAGAATATTGGCTTAATGAGAATGATCTTTAATAAAGGAATAGTTCAACATTTTGGGATATGTTGAATTAAGCATAAAAATTGAGTTGCTGCTGATTGCCTGGCCTCACTCTTTTCAAGAGCCACTGCTCCCAGCTGAGAAATGGCTCCTTTGGTTTCTGTGCCAGTATTACAAATGAGATGTAGCACGTTGATTATTAAAAATTAAATTATTTGAACTTTTTGAAAGAGCCAGGCAAGTTTTTTCCTCCTGATTCCAGTCCATGCTATGCTAAGCAAACTTGCTGCTGGCTGTAGCTTCATATTTATCATACAGACATTAGAGTGATACATTTCTTCCCATCTAACTGTTTGCAAGAAAGCAAATTATCACATTTTCAAAAAATGTTGAACTATTCAGTTAACTATTGCATAATATTATTTAAATGAAAGTACAGGTGGTTATTTAAGACATATTCTTTGGATTATTTTAAAACTGCCTGAAAACACTTCTCTCCCTGGCATCTTTACCATTTTCCAACCCAAGTTGAAAATGTGCAGGTCCTGACTTTTGCACTTTTTCTCTGCAGAAAAACTTGTTCTATGAGGACAGGCACCAGCTGCCTGCTCCCAAATGGACAGAGCTGGCCAATCTGATTAACAGCTGTATGGACTATGAGCCCTCACACCGACCATCCTTCAGGGCAGTTATCAGAGATCTCAACAGCCTCTTCACACCAGGTAGGAAGACAAATGAAAAAAGAGAGGTAACTTTCTGTCAGTCGCCCTTTAAAGGTCAGACTTCGTCTATTTTTGGCAGACAGAACAAAAGAACCAGGGGAATTGATTAGGTCCCACGCATGTTAATCATGTAGGGTTTTTTTTTTCCAGATTTGTATGAATGACTTTGCATCTTGTGGTGTTGCAGACTATGAGCTGCTGGTGGAGAGTGACATGTTGCCCAACAGGACAAGAGGCCTCGGCTTCCCGTGGGCCTCCGAGAGGCAGGAGCCCGCCCAGTTCGAGGAGAGGCACCTCATCTTTCTCAAGCAGCTGGGCAAAGTCAGACATGCACACAACACACATTCCTCGTCTTTTATTTCCTTCAAATTATTTGGACAATGTATACAGCTGGGCACATTTTTTAATACTGTAGCCTTTATGCTTTATCTTGTTCTTATTTTTATTATTATTATTTTATTAATATGTATTTCATTTCTAATAGGAATACTTGTTTGTGCACAGTAAAGAATTCCACTGTAAAAACTAGATAAAACAGAAAAGTCGGTTAAAATTTTCCTCATCGTTCCATAGTTTTTTTCTTTAATCAGAGTGTTTGGTCAGCGGGTGATGATAATGCAATTTTTCAGATAAATTGTGATTTACAGATTACACATTCGACCCACTTTTCCCAATCAATTTTCCACTTTCCACTGTCATAACAGATATTCTCATGATAATTTTCTGGACAGCATGAAGTATGGCTAACACAATTTGATATGAAAGAAAAAAAATTCTGAGGAAGCCTTTCTCTCTGAAGATGTGGTGTATTGTTTTTTGTTACCACCAGCTTACAACTAATTCTTCTGCCCATTGACGAGAATGCATCAAATTATATTTTGTATTTTTCGACACTAATGTGTGCTTAAAAACCTTGATGAAATCATGGCACTTATCTATAAGTCTGTTTTCCCTCTGAACCAATGCTGTAGGGAAACTTTGGCAGTGTGGAGATGTGCAGGTACGACCCCCTTCAGGACAGCACAGGGGAGGTGGTGGCAGTGAAGAAACTGCAGCAGAGCACAGCCGAGCATCTCAGGGACTTTGAGCGGGAAATTGAGATCCTCAAATCCCTCCAGCATGAAAACATTGTCAAATACAAAGGTGTCTGCTACAGTGCAGGTACTAGCACATCGTCTCATTGGTGTGATTATATATGCTACCCTCTGCCCTCTATCAGTTTTAAACTATTGTAGCTGTATAATTTGAATTATTAGGAAAATTGTAATGTAAGACGTAATATGACAAAACGCTGTAATAAAAGTAGTAAGAATCTTGCCTCCCTCACCACACCTGCTGACATGCGTTAACGTATGACACAGTTAAAGTATCTATCTTCACTCGAGTGAAAGAACAATCTTTACTGATCAGCTTTTTCACACCACAACTGCTCTTAATTCAATATTACCACCCATGCACATTTTTTTATTCATAATAACGTCTTGACAGTCTCCACATTCACTGCCTGGGGCGACAATGACCTTGTCCAGGAAACAAATAAATCTCTATTTTCTCAGAAATGCCTATTTAAGTGCAGCCTCCACCCTACTGTTCACACGTCATATTTTCCTCTCCCAAGTATCACACTTGACGTCTTTCTTTCTCCAGGACGAAGGAACCTACGGCTGATCATGGAATATCTCCCCTACGGCAGCTTGAGAGATTACCTTATCAAACACAAGGACCACTTCGATTCCAAGAAACTGCTGCACTATGCATCACAGATTTGCAAGGTTATGTAGTGCAGTATGTTGCACAGACTTAAGTCTTTGTCTCATCCTATCCTGTCAAACATACTGTTAAGCCCAGAGTTATTCATACCTCTGCCAATTTTTGATTTATAGTGAGTTTTAATATGAAAGATAGGTTTCCTGTGGCTGGACAAAAGACTTTAAGACATTGGATGCTGCAAGGGATGTTGATGATAAACTTTAAATATTTTTAATGTGTCTTTACATGTTTAGTGAAATACCATTTCCGAAATTATGCATACCCCCTGAAATTGTCACAAGTGTTTGTGAAAATACAAACCTTTATGCCGTTCCATATGGCCCTGGTCATTTCCTACGCTGTTCTAGAGCATCCAATCAACGATAAATTGAGAACAGTTGATACGGTACTTCTCTCGTCAGTTACTGGTTCATTGCAATTCATCGCTAAAACCAAAGCTGGTTGCTCATTGTGGCTGCTCACAAGACAGGGAAAGGCTATAAAGCGTGTTTTCATGTATAAGGAGTTCCACACAGGTCACAGTGAGAAGCCAATAGTAGCCTGCAAGAATGGCAGTGTGCGAGGCCAAGAAACACCACCAAGGCCATTGTGATGAATCCAAGCAATACTGATACCTACATTGCTCTTCAACAGAAAGCAATGTTTGTTTGTTTTGTTTTTTTTGTTTTGCATTCATTCATCAAGCACAATGTCTTACAGTCTTTTTTCTTTACTCAAGCATGAGTGCACTGTACCTAGGCTCAAATCTAGTCTAGAAATCGGTCCTTTTGATACCGTGAAAATATTTATTGTCTAAAACTTGACTGCGATATCATGTAGTCCTTGTAAATAGGTACACTTAAAACCATTTTTCTATTGCAAATAAAATGAAATCTAATTACCTCTTTCTCATTGTCCACATTCAGACTTGTCCTGAGTCATGTGGATTATATGTGCCAATAGCAGGTATTCATATATACCCAATGTACGTGGTAATGACCCATAAATTAACTTCATTTCCTCCAGGGTATGGACTACCTTGCCACAAAGCGTTACATCCACAGAGACCTGGCCACTAGAAACATTCTGGTGGAGAGCGAGATGAGGGTGAAAATCGGTGACTTTGGCCTGACCAAGGTGCTGCCGCAGGACAAAGAGTACTACACTGTCAGAGAACCTGGGGAAAGCCCCATCTTTTGGTGAGGATGACTCACTGCATATGTCTGTCAGCGGTTCAAAAAGTCTCCTCATATTTTTGTGTTTCGATGTTTATGGGATTAAAGATTTGTAACTGTTACTGGTTTTAATGGCTTTTCTACGGTCGTGGTAAACATTGACAACCTTTGTGATCGATCTTCAGGCGTTAAGATAAGATAAGAGAAGATTGTGTGATTCCCAGAGGGAGAACATTTTGATTTGTTTTTGTACATTGGTTATCTGTCTACTTGTAATGTATGACTTCTGTTTTTTATTAGATATGTGCCTCATTATGTCCATCATCTATGTATATGTTATGTGTTTTTGCATTTTCCAGGTATGCTCCAGAGTCCCTCACAGAGAGTAAGTTCTCTGTGGCATCAGATGTTTGGAGTTTTGGCGTTGTCCTCTACGAACTCTACACCTATAGTGACAAGAACTGCAGCCCACCAGCGGTACCATGCTTTCTCTTTATTATTTTTACATCTGTTTTCCTCTTCTAGACTTAATTTGCTTTGCCACCTGTCTGACAAGCATAGCTGAGCTACCTTGAGAATGACATTGACAGTGACTTTGTACTGTAGAGTTGAAGAAATCACTTGACGAGCTCTCTGCTCTACTGCAGAGCGATGTTCTTAAAAACATGAAAGAGTTTTAACTTTGGAAAGTTTTTCTAAGCTGTTTCCACTAAAACCTGTCAAAAATACATTTTCTGTTCCAGGTGTTTATGGACAAGATGGGAAATGAAAAGCAGGGCCAGATGATTGTCTACCATCTGATAGACTTGCTGAAACAAGGGTACAGGTTGCCTGCTCCTGATAATTGTCCCAAGGAGGTCAGTAACTACTTGCTTTAAAAAGAAAAACTGCAGAACAAGATTATTTTTCTAAGTTAAATGTTTAAAGAAATATGTGTCATAATTTGATAGAAATGTATATACACTCGCTCTTTGAAGAGTTAAACAAACCAGGTTCTCATCTCAGAAATTCACAAGTGTAGCGGCTCAGGTCCAGCAGGTTTTAAGTGGTCATCAGTATGCTAACATGCTAATGTTAATCAAGTGTAATGTTTACAATTCACAATCATTGCTCAGGATGTTAGCATTCTATTATTTGCATATTACCACTAAACACAAAGTACAGCTGAGTCTACTGGGAATTAACTTTTAAGGAATTTGGTCAGTAACCTAATTACCAAATTGAAATTTTGACCCTATTTTGCGAAAAGTTAAGGGATCACCAGAGTAATTTTGAATTAATTCTGAGCACAACATGAGTCAAATCTCATGGCAATAGTTGTTGAGGCATTTCAGTTAAAGCCACAAATTTTTAAACCTTTTAGTGGTGCTACAGGAAAAAAACAGGGGGTCACCTTGATCACCGTGGCTACTTCTAAAACTGTGAATCTGTCTTTGCGCAGAACGCTTTAATTTCACCTGTTATATTTTCTCTTTCTGTATTAATGATCTTCTCATGTGTCCCTCAGATCCACAAGATTATGGCAGATTGCTGGAGCAGTGACCCGGGACTGAGGCCTACTTTCAAGAAATTAATCCACAGTGTGGAATCTATAAGAGACAGCAAGGACGGATAAGCGGCATTCAACTCTGAACTTTTGAATTTTAGGTGTTGACACCGAGGAATCGGTCCTCGCAGATATGAACGGAACAGTGGAGGTGACTGTGATTCCTCAGTTTACTGCAAAAATGCAGTCACTATTTTGAAATATACTATTTTTTTTCTTTTGGTGCTCTGTCGGCCTGTCGGCGTATTTAACATTCACATAAGATTTTGGAGTGATGGCAATACCCACTTTCTAGCACAGTTTACCCATGTCTTTCTATGGCCATGTGAAGTACACAAATGATCAGATTGATTACTACACTACATCTGACTCAGACATCAAACGTAAGATTATTTCTGATGCCTTCATTTTCAAATTTATTTCTTATTTGTATATTTTGTGTTTTACAAATTGAATTTGACGAGTCATTGACTGGCAAAAGGAGATACTTTTATGAATCAAAAGATTTTCTATAACCTGTGTTAAATGTTAAAGCCATAAAATTAAGGATCGGAACCAAAAATGTACAAATCATCAACAAGCATTTTGTACATTTTCCTTTAATTTTGTACATGTATTTTGTAAAATGAGCGGCAACTTTACAGACTGTTACTGCACCTGATATCAGGAACAAACTCTGATCATCTTCACACTACTGAGCCAAATCCACTTGAACTGAACCTCCCTGCACTGCTCATGTGTGGCTTTTCTTTTATGTTTGACTCTGACCGGAAAGGTTTCGTCCTGCTGAAACCATGACAGACGCTTTCTTGATACTTCTTATGAATGATAAATGTAAAGCACCAGCTGTACTTTTGTCACAAGGGGACGATCTCTACAAGTGATTTTCAAGTCAGATTTCTGTTGTTATTGAGGACTTTTGTTTTGAAGATGTTCATTGTACATTAAGAGTTATTCTTTGTTTTTCTGAGCAACAGAAGAGACAACATTTTTAGTGGTTTGCTACAAATACACCGTCTACATAAGAATAGGCCAGACTTTACACAAATCGCCCTTTATTTGTTTACATCATTTAATGCAATGTGGAAACAATGAAATCTATCAGAGTCAGCAATAAGTGCTCATTATGCTTGTTGAGAACTGGGTAGACAGTACTGTACTGTCATATCATGTACTCATAAAGTACTATTCTTGTTTTTGGAAGATACCAATGGGGAAATGATGACCTCTGGAATGAATTACTAATGGGTGAATATAAATTTTAATTATTACAGTTAGGGAGTTTTCTACTTGGAGATACCTAATATTAGAAGTGCACGTTCAAAGTAAAAGAGGGAAGTGCTTTTACCTTCTGCAACTTTAAAACTTTTCAACTTTTGTTCATGACATTACTTTCCCATCCATTTAAACATGTGCTAGGTGAGTAAGTGGATTACACTGTCAACCACAATTTCATGAGTGGTGACAAGGGGGATTTTTTTTTTTTTTTGTGAATGATTAAGTTTTTACATGACAAATTTAATTGACTAAGGTGTGATTTGTTTTGAAAATGGCGAGAGGAAACTCAAAACTGTGGAACAGCATCTTTGTCCCCCCCACAAAACCCCCCAAAAAACCTAAACTTGCTCTCCAAGGTTATTTTAGGCCAAAGAGGGCAAGTCATACAGTCACGCACAAAAGGTCAAAGGATGGATGCCCTCGCATGTTGTGAAGAATGAGTCACTGAGTTTCTCTCCCTCTCCCTCTCCCTCTCTCTCTCTCTCTCTCTCTCTCTCTCTCACACACACACACACTGTGTCATTAAGCTCCCTCGCCCCTAACCTCTGGGCACTAATGACAGCAATGATCTAACTGAGTATTTCTTTCATGTCAGGTCTTTCATGAATGAGACCTGCTTGTTTTGCTCACAAGAACATCAGTGTTTTTTGTAAAATATTTTGTTCTTTTAAATTTTTGCATTAATCGATTTTTACTCATACAACTATCATTGTAATATTTTTGTATTACTGTGCAACATCAAATGTGTATTTTGTGAGATATGTATCACTTTCTTTATCAAAAGACATTCAGAAAAAATATGTTTAACAGATTAAACAGATGATTTCATATATTTCAATTTTAGTTTGTTGCTGTGTTAATGAAATGAAGCCTGGTTTTGTCATCTGATTGCAACATGAAGCTCCCTTTAATACAATTATATGTAGATAGGTGTAAATATTGTAAATGATTAATTCACAGAAAACTTTATCAGATGTACCTATTTAAAATTAGGCCACAAATAATGTTGTGGGTTTTGTTCGCGAGGGTCAAATTTATGCTTTTGCTTTCTAGTCAGAAAGAGTTAAAAGATGTAAACAAAAAATTCACTCTTGTGCAGTAGAGTATCCTCAGGGTGTTGACAGAAAATGGTCAGGCAGGCGTAATGTTGTGAACAGAGAGCAGCAATAAGTTCACAGCAGCCTAAATGACATTAATGTGTGATATTGGCCTTTGTTAGTATGAATATAGTTTAGTCAGATAGTCTGCAGGCAAGAATATGGATGTTGTTGATTGCTCTAACCTTTCAACGCATATATAAACAAGTGTTGTAGACGATATATGATAGTGCTCAACATTTCATATTAACACAGTATTTAAAATTTATTGTCAAGGATGCTGAAAGGGTGACAAAGTACACACACAGAATAGGATCTTTTTTTTTTAAACAAAATATGTAGTAAGAAGAATGAATAAAGTACAACAGAGACATGAAATTGGAGTGATGTGAGCAATCAGACATGACTGAGAAGATCTTATAGACTATCAAACAGCATATGTGAACTTGCTCTTCTTCCTCTCTTACCTCCTATATCTTTCCACAAATGCCTGTCACTGTCCAGCACACCAACTTCATGTCACGAACCCTCCGCCATCACCCCCCCCCCCCCCAACCCCTCGCCTCAGCACAAGCGTCCAATATCGTTCTTGGTACAGCCCTGGTTACAGCACATCCCCGCTACGCCCAGAGAAAAGTTCCTCTTCTTCTTGCTCGGTATGGGCCATTCGCCCCCTGCTGGACTAATGGCTCGCTCGACTAAAAGTGTGGATGGCTGGGAATTGTCCAGCATGGCCAGGTCACTCGGCGACTGCTGCTGCCTCTCTCCTATGGCCCTGTAAAGAGCCAGGAGGTCTCCAAGGGAGGGAGAGGAGGCAACTTGGAGAGGAGAGCGGTTATCTGTGAGCTCTGCGTCGCTTTGCCAGGTGAGCTGGTTGCTGTCCATTGTCACATCGCTGAGAGAACTCCACTGGAAGGGGGCTGGAGGAAAAAAATGATAAGTGAATAATAAACTCAAGGATGAAAAAGGACTTGGCTATGAGGCTTTTTGTATATCAAGTCCAAGCCAGATTAGAATGTTCCATCTGTAGAAATTTTACTCAAGAATAAAAAACAGTCAATTACATTTCTTTGTCTGTTGAACCTCTCTTCTTCTTTTTGGCCTTTTTTTATTTTTTCTGAGAAATTAATCTCTTGCACTATTTCTGGGCTTTATTTGAATTTAACTGAAGACATGTTTCAACATATGGTTACATGTGGATTTTGCAGCAAGTCTAGAGGATAATGCTTTGCAATGTATTGATACATGTGAACTGTTATTTTTAGGCATACATTTGTCCAATAAGAATGCACGTACTAAGCAAATAGTAGTAAAGTAAACCCACCTATGCCCCCCTCCGTGGATCGTTTCCACCGGGAGCCTCCGCAGGTGAAAATGACTGCTCTGATGAACTCTCTCCCGCACAGTTTCACCCCGTAGTCTCTCGGAATGATCAGTCTGCTCATCACATCAGCCTTCACACAGCTGCATATGCCACCGACGCACACCACAGCCACGGCAAGAGACAGTCTCCAGAGCATTTTTACTTTCCCTGAAACTAACAGAATGAGCTGGCTGGTCTGTGCTGCACAAGGTGGGTCACCTCAGCTCCACCTCAGATCTGATCAGAGTTTCAATTCCTGCAAGTTTCCTTGATTTTTTTTTTTTTTTTTTCTGTTATGCTTCTGTTGGTCTTCCTTTAGCTGCACAGCAGACTCTTCTTTCCTCTTCTTGTTCTCTCTTGGTCAGTGGACACAGCCTTTTATAGTCTTAGTCACTAATTCACTCATCAATCTGTACTTTCAACCCCAACCCTCTCTCCCCCTCCCCTCTCCTTCTTGCTCTCACATAAACACATAATTTTGATTGATGACAATGATGTACTTGGAATTATTTCTTTGTTGTTTTTATATTAGGGGAATATATCTATTTGAAATTACTCACACTATCTCAGCTTGGAAACCAACAACTAGTTGCAGTGAGGATTTTGAGGCAAACTGAACAAAAGCATGTATGGTGCCTTGTACATTTCTTTTCGAAAAGAAATTAGGTTATAAGTGGTTTAGTAATAAGTGGTTCTATTAACACTGTGTCTATTGTTCTTAAGAAAAAAGAGTAGCTAGGTCTTTAAATAACATTTTGGCTTCTACATTTTGCAACAAAGTCACACAACAGATAATTTTCTTTGTAATTTTTTTTTTTAATTGAATTCACAAAAATAGTTTCCAAGATCTCAAACATGAGTTAAAATTATTGTAAATACAAAATGCATAAGTATAAGCACCTTGTAATATTTTACATCCATTTAATACTAAAATGATGATAAAAACTAAAATTTACAGGTGCACCAATGCTTTCTACAACTTTGGTATGACTGACCTTAGCATTCAAATACAACCTTGGCAAATTAACTTGTCTCTTTTACTTATCAAACCAACATTTTTAGAGATTTAGTTTGGAGAAATAAAAATCAGTCACTTGTCTGCAATGTTGACAATCTTTAATGTCTTGCTCACACTTGAGCCACTTTGGTTATTCTGTCTATTTGAGCGAAACAGCTGTGATGATGGAGTGTACCTGTTACTTGCCCAGAAACATTAACATTCTTATCATCAGACTTTGTAAGGGTTATGTTACTGTGCTTGTGTTTTGCTGTATTTCCACCCTCTAGTGGTAAAAAAAATACTTAATGCAGCTTAAGAAGAAAGAACATGATTAACAAGCATATCACAACATCTTAGTGTATCATGGTATCTGAGTGAATCATATAAAAATGTCTGAACATTCAGTAAATGATGCAAATTCCCATTTAACAGAGTTTGGTCATTATATACCACAGTACTGTATTAGTAATTTAGTATTTGGACTGGTATCTATACCAGCTAATTTGCTTTATGAAGTATCCAATTCAATTTTTTTCTGCTGATGCACATCACTTTACAACAAAAACCACAAAAACAGCAACATCATTATTCTTATATTTATTTATATTGAGACTAATTTGACTTGAGGTCCATGGTAGAGTATTAGTGCAAACCACAGACTCAAAAAAGGCAACTGGTATCGTACAGTTTTTTTTCATAGTGACGGAAAAGCAGCATGGGTGAACGCAGTGACTTGACAGCCAGATATTTTCTTAAAAAAACAACATGTCACTTCTCCAAGAAGGAGGCAAGGCTGCTTTTAGCGCGGCGGGCCTTCTCTATGCTATCGAAGGTTGGAGTCCCAAGAGGCAAGTCCAGACGGTCGTGTTCGGTCGCCATGATACTCTCAGCCTCCCCTAAAGGCATAATGGAAGACATGTCGTGATGTAGCAAATGGATGTCTCTGAAACCAATCATTTTTGTTCTACGCATAAAGTAGGTGCTTTTTCTCTTCTCGGATAAGCCAGTTGAACACTTAATGTCAGCTAATTAAAGTTAATTGTGGGGTGTCTGCCTCTCTAACAGTGCACTTGTGGCAGAGAACAAATGCAGGTTTGAAGGTGAGGTTTGATATATTTGTATAAAAGCTGGTTTTAGTTACTGTATGTATATATGTTGTCGGTACCCTAAAAAAGATATAATGATGCCAAGGGAAATCGTAGAAAATAACTAAAAGGAAAAAAAGAAATTCCTAGTCAAAGAAAACAGTAATTCTGCTGCAGAATTACAATGACATTTATCTTTTGTAATACAGACAGTTTTGTTTAATAAACTTTTTGTGATAACTGCAAATATCAGTATAACAACTATCATTAATGTTGAAGAAAAGGAGTGTGAAATTCCATGAAGCTTGAAAACAAACTATAAGAAGGTTGCTCTTAGTGTAGGTGGATAACAATACTTTGTTTTAAGCTGCTGTCTTTGAGACACGAGACCAGGTAAGTTGCTATTAATAATAATGATGATGACTGTGTCTTCTTACCTCTCATACGATAAATAAGTGTCCCATAGGCGCTGTCCATCTGGTAGGCAAATATGAAGCCAAGAGGAACGATGGGAGCCAACAGGACTGGCTTCTTTCTTTTAACAGCCCTGAAGAAAGGTACAGAGGCAAAGAAAGGATTTTAACATTGTCAACATGTGATAAAAAAATAAATTAAAAAAAGCAATCAGAGAGCATACAGTTCCACTTAGGCTGCACAGTTTACATAGTAGAACATTTTTACAATTCTTAACCCTTGGAGTAAGAGAGTCAGACTCAAGACTACTGAGTTTTAGCCATTTACATGTGTCACCTACGGGTCGCTTGTGAAAACTGTAACTGCTAAAGGGATACATAGTTAAATTTGATGTGACTCCTGTGTCTAACACTTACACAGCGTCATATATAGAGCTGCACCACTAAAGGCCACTGGACTACAAAGTGCGATTAATTTAATGCTGAAGCTGTGAAGACTCAGTTCAGTGAGAATCACACTTCAAAGCTGTCACATATGGGCGAGTACTGGTTGTTCTCTCACTGTGTATTGTTACTGGGTGTTAGAAATACAACAGGTCACCCTGAGTGAATCTTATCAAAGAACAAAATACCTGAGGTGAGGTTTCAAAACTCACCCCACAGTGAGTCCCACTGTGGCCACTGCAAAGAAAGTGCCAAAGTAGTTGAGAAACTCTCTGGACCAGGCAACCTGCATAGCCATCTGTCTCTCCCTCATCTGGTTCTGCATCAGGATCTGACGCTCCAACTAAGAATAGACACAAACACACACACAAGAAAGACAAAAACATCAGGGATAAAAAGACATTTAAAACCAAATATGGACACTGCCTTGTGCCTTTTGTGCCCCAATGTACAACTTCATAATGGAATAATGATTAAAAAAAAAATAATAACAAATTAAATTACCTAATAGAAATTGTCATTTGCTGTGATAACTGGCATTTAGTAACAGAAATGCCAGAGATCTATTACATAGTTTATGCACATGGGAGTATTAAGTTTATTTTTCAACTGTAAAATGTCCCACTTAGCACATTTGCTGATTGCATATATTTAATAGCAAAATTTAAGGGATAATTTGTTTATTTCAGTCACATATATCTTTAGAGAAAAATATTGTCCAATACATCATCATCACTTTATTTAAACCTTAAAATGTCAATATTTGTAAGTTGTGTTTTGCATAGGGAGGGCAAACATACAAAGTAGAAATCTGGAGAGGTTACATATCAAATCAAAAAAAATCTAAGAAACATCAAACAAGAGCAATATTGTGAAAATAATACCTGCTCTTGTGCTATGCAATAAAAAAGAGGCAACCAGAGATAGACAAACGGTTGGGGGGACAAAGAAAGGGCCAAAAGAACGAGAGAGACAATCTCGGAGACACTGTATCAATGCTGGATCACCTCAGTCAGATGAGTCTTTTGTTTTGCTGTTTCCTGTTTGACACACACTTACGTGCACATGCACAAGAATACTTGCTTCGTGCATAACATTTGCTATTGAGCGGACCGAATGACATTCTCATTTAAAAAGCTTTTATTCTCAAAAAGTGAACGTGTCAAATATGAGACTGACACTAACTCACTGATGATGGAAAGGTTAAAAAAAAAAAAAAAAGACCAAAGTGCCATTCAAGTGACTCTATGACATAAAAGCATGACATAAATTACAACATGTCAGAGAAAGAGCATTTCAATTTCTGACTTTCTGCCCATATTCCTAATCAGTTCTGCATATCTGAGTTGATGGTGGAACATTACGTGGTACTGAAGCTAAATTGAATGAAATTACATAGGAGGAGCCTTTTATACAGACACTAATGGAGACTTGCCTCATCAATGTTTATTCATTGACTGCAAATAAAGGAAATAGAAGAGTTAACATCTGAGATGAAGAAGTTTTTCAAATTAATAAATAAAAAAAATTATCTTACATTTAGCATACCACAATGATTGAAAGGGACTAAGATTGTGAATAATTGAATGTGGCATTGCATAAACAGCTCCTAAACATGCATTTCATACATTTTGCATGCCCACAGTAATGGCCTTGTGCACATTACTACATTAACTGTAAAACTTTAGGGATTCTTTAAAAAATAGAAAGAAATAATGTTCAGTTTTGGCTGCTGCTAAATTTTTAGCTTCTTCCGAGTCCTTCCAAGATACAAGGAAAAAGCCGCTTGATAACCTGAACTCACAGATCAGGTTTTAAACCTAACGTTGTTTTTACTGTCATTTCTCAATGTTGTCTTAGTATGGGTGTCAGTGTCCCTTGAGTTACAGGTATTGTTTGACTTCATGGACTCATAACAGACAATAGGGACACAACATTTCTTTATTTAATTCATTCTTGTATTTATACATTAAGACTCCTGCATGAGTACACAAGAATAGCGTTTGACTTAAGAAGCAATTACTAAATCCTGTCTCCCAGGTGAAAAAAATCTATTGAAATACTTGATATAATACTTGATTTAATTCATTCATTTTCCTATTAAAGGTTTTGCTTAGTATATCTCTACCACTGTTATTGAGAAAATCTACAAACAGAAAATGTAATAGCACTAATCAAATACCTTTGGTGGTTAGTTTATGATATAAATGGTTCTCTTGTGACCATGTGAAAAACATCAAGTTGGGTGATTGGCTGACTAAAGTGCTTGGCTACTAATAGACCTTTTTTCATCAGAGGAGAGGGAAGGTCTTGAATTAAGAAAACAGCTCAAGGGGGGCGTAAGCTGCAATTAAGTCGAGACGTCACAGGCAGATAAACATATGGTAAAAGTGTACAGGTTTAAATTATGAAGCGCAATCAACCCTTAAATCTAATCTGATGTGGACTGTAAGCACGTTAGACCAATCATGCAGAGTTCAGCATTAAATATTAATTTTATTCAAATACACTCAAATAGCACAAAACATATAGTATATCTACAGCAGCTATAGTTGCTAGAGATATAATGATTTTTATCAAAATACATTTTCATTTTCATCATTTTATTTAGCAGGGCTGAACATTACTGCTTCTTTACTAAGTGAGACAAATGTCAAAACTCCCGAAGAGTCTGCATGTTTGCTTTGTAGCCGTACGTGGACTGAAATGGGATGTAGATAAAGCACTACTGTTAGCCTACTATTCATCTTTGCAAACCTAAGCCCTGAGATTGTCCCGTATGCCTGCTGGGCCCAGCAACTGGCATGGTATATTTATGTGTATTTACTGTGGATAGATTCTCTGGCTGGTGAGCCTGGTTTAAGTTCTCATCATATAACCAAGCTGCTTTCTTTCAACAGAGATGCTCTGCTTTGTATAATAATAGAGGAAAACAAAGGAAGCAATGGGCTCTACTAGTTGCCTTCATATCAAGTCTTTTGAAATCTTTTAGGGACCCACAAGCCAGGAGGAACAGCCCATTGAATTTACATATAGGATGAGCACTCAAATAAATTTTCTTGTCTCATATACAAAATAAAGCATTAAGGGTGAGGTCAACAAAACACAATAAAAAAAAAAAAAAAAGTTTCCTCCATTTATCCAGACAAGTCATAAGACAGAATTAGCAACAATACTTATATGATTTTTTTTTATATAAGAGGCTAAAATTTACCTGCTAACATGTAATATTAGTGACAGTGAAAAATGAATATATGACTGATTTTAGAGCTGTAATGATTCCTTTATTTTGCCAATTATTTTGCCTATATGAGAATAAACTGAATTTCTGTGGGTTTCAGTCCAGTGGTTGTATAAACATATTTTGTGGAGTTTGTAATGGACATTTTTCACTATTTTCAGACATTTTATTGACAAAACAGTAAAGACATTCATACATATCATCCCATTGTAGCCAATTAACACAGGTATGAGTTTCTGTGTAAACGTGAGAGGTTTCTATGCACATTTTGATAGTTGTGTGTCGTGAAACTTGCTAACCTTTGGAATCCACTGCTGTAAAAAAGCTTATAAGAACTTCTTCCCTCTGCAGGGAAGGAGGAAGCTACAAACTTTTCAAAGCCACAGAGGTGACGGTGTCATATTCAAGAGACAGACTCTGAGTGGAGTAATGTTTTAAAGGAATGGAAATGACAGGAAGCAGGTTTAACTGTGGGGTCCTCTGAGCTAAATTAGTGAAAAATAGTGAATTCAAGGACACTTAATTAAAATTACACAAAGTTGAATTAGAAATCGAATGCGGCAGATGTTGTTAATCAGCCATCAACCAAATTCATTCCCAGAGCCATTATATTCCTCAAGAGTGAGAAATGTGTAAAAAAGGGTTTTTTAACATAGTTAGACATCAGCTCTAATGAAGTCATATCTTCTCTCATCTGGGTCAGAAAACAGGAAGTAGACTAAAGAGACTGGATGTCTGAATTCAATAAAATATCTGGAAACTACCCTATTCCAGTCACTGATATCGTTTCATCCCTGTGAGTCACCACTGTGTAAATTTCTGTTAAAGACAGTAGAATATTCCAACAAAGATAAAAAGAAGTAAACAAGAGATAGAAACTATCTTAATGGGGGAATTAGCCAAGTACAACAAATAAATACATATACATGAGTGGAATGAATGGACTATCCAGCATGCAAACACATTAGATGTCTTTGTTAATGTCTTCCTGTTGGGCTAGGATTCGGAGATTATCTGTTCAAGATGGATGACTTTGTGCAAAAATTTAACATGTTTCCTTGATGTTTCCAAGTGATGATTATGAAGTTCGATGTCATAAATGGAGTTATTTACCATGATGATATGGCAACTTCCAACTCTCTTTATTCATGTGTACTGCGAAAATGGGCAACTTCGTTTCCCTGGAGGAAGTCACAAGCGAGTCACCAATAGATTTGGAGGCAAGTTTGGACAAGATGATTACACAATGACTGTGAGACAGGGACTGAGAAAAGCAGTGAAGAAAAAGTGAAAGAAAGAAATGAGCCAAAATGGTGTCAAAATGGATGGAGAGCTGAAATGTAAGCGGGAAATTCACTGACATTTTCGAAAAGCTGTAAGCATATACAGAGCGGGACAATACCGGGAAAACTTATACACACGCATCATTACGGCCTATACACCGAAAGGAGGAAAAGGAGAGAGAGAGAGAGAGAGAGAGAGAGAGAGAGAGAGAGTGCAACATCATAGAAACTATGGCCACACTGTTATTTGTCGAAGTCTTTAATTACCTAAATATTACTCAAAATACAGTCACTCAAAAATAATTTAGGTAATTTTTGATCATCTGTAATGGTTTTGAATTACTAATACAGATAATACTGGATGTAAAGCATTTTAAAGCTGAAGCAACAACAACAAAAAAATGATCATTGGTAACGCTGTGTCTGATACATTTTTTTGGGTACCATAAAACTACAGAAAAGCATATGCAAATATCAGAAAAGTTGAACGTGTAGAGGTGAAAGGTGTATACAAATTCATCTTTAACGTGGAGTTTTCATCATTTCAACCAGTTTTATTGCATTATCCTACTAAATCTATAATATATTTTTTTCCCTTTCACTGTTTTACTATATACACGTGTTTGGGTTTTTTTCAAGCCTTGAATTAATTTGTTCATTTGAGGAAATGGCTAAATAAACAAAGCTTTTGTCTATTTTGTGATCTGGTTTTTTGCGCATTGGTTGTAGAAAGTGTTCACAGTGGTGAAAAAAATGAAACGAAACTAATCAAAAACCCTGCGGGAAGGTCTTTGCTCAACTGCTCTACACTCAAATACACTCAAGTTAAGTGACTTTGAATAAAGAGCACAGCCCTATTATTATCAACCAAGACCTGTTTTATAGATAATGTGAAAAAATGATGATATGGCAACTTCCAACTCTCTTTATTCATGTGTACTGCGAAAATGGGCAACTTCGTTTCCCTGGAGGAAGTCACAAGCGAGTCACCAATAGATTTGGAGGCAAGTTTGGACAAGATGATTACACAATGACTGTGAGACAGGGACTGAGAAAAGCAGTGAAGAAAAAGTGAAAGAAAGAAATGAGCCAAAATGGTGTCAAAATGGATGGAGAGCTGAAATGTAAGCGGGAAATTCACTGACATTTTCGAAAAGCTGTAAGCATATACAGAGCGGGACAATACCGGGAAAACTTATACACACGCATCATTACGGCCTATACACCGAAAGGAGGAAAAGGAGAGAGAGAGAGAGAGAGAGAGAGAGAGAGAGTGCAACATCATAGAAACTATGGCCACACTGTTATTTGTCGAAGTCTTTAATTACCTAAATATTACTCAAAATACAGTCACTCAAAAATAATTTAGGTAATTTTTGATCATCTGTAATGGTTTTGAATTACTAATACAGATAATACTGGATGTAAAGCATTTTAAAGCTGAAGCAACAACAACAAAAAAATGATCATTGGTAACGCTGTGTCTGATACATTTTTTTGGGTACCATAAAACTACAGAAAAGCATATGCAAATATCAGAAAAGTTGAACGTGTAGAGGTGAAAGGTGTATACAAATTCATCTTTAACGTGGAGTTTTCATCATTTCAACCAGTTTTATTGCATTATCCTACTAAATCTATAATATATTTTTTTCCCTTTCACTGTTTTACTATATACACGTGTTTGGGTTTTTTTCAAGCCTTGAATTAATTTGTTCATTTGAGGAAATGGCTAAATAAACAAAGCTTTTGTCTATTTTGTGATCTGGTTTTTTGCGCATTGGTTGTAGAAAGTGTTCACAGTGGTGAAAAAAATTAAATGAAACTAATCAAAAACCCTGCGGGAAGGTCTTTGCTCAACTGCTCTACACTAAAATACACTCAAGTTAAGTGACTTTGAATAAAGAGCACAGCCCTATTATTATCAACCAAGACCTGTTTTATAGATAATGTGAAAAAATGATGATATGGCAACTTCCAACTCTCTTTATTCATGTGTACTGCGAAAATGGGCAACTTCGTTTCCCTGGAGGAAGTCACAAGCGAGTCACCAATAGATTTGGAGGCAAGTTTGGACAAGATGATTACACAATGACTGTGAGACAGGGACTGAGAAAAGCAGTGAAGAAAAGTGAAAGAAAGAAATGAGCCAAAATGGTGTCAAATGGATGGAGAGCTGAAATGTAAGCGGAAATTCACTGACATTTTCAAAAGCTGTAAGCATATACAGAGCGGACAATACCGGGAAAACTTATACACACGCATCATTACGGCCTATACAATCGAAAGGAGGAAAAGGAGAGAGAGAGAGAGAGAGAGAGAGAGAGAGAGAGTGCAACATCATAGAAACTATGGCCACACTGTTATTTGTCGAAGTCTTTAATTACCTAAATATTACTCAAAATACAGTCACTCAAAAATAATTTAGGTAATTTTTGATCATCTGTAATGGTTTTGAATTACTAATACAGATAATACTGGATGTAAAGCATTTTAAAGCTGAAGCAACAACAACAAAAAAATGATCATTGGTAACGCTGTGTCTGATACATTTTTTTGGGTACCATAAAACTACAGAAAAGCATATGCAAATATCAGAAAAGTTGAACGTGTAGAGGTGAAAGGTGTATACAAATTCATCTTTAACGTGGAGTTTTCATCATTTCAACCAGTTTTATTGCATTATCCTACTAAATCTATAATATATTTTTTTCCCTTTCACTGTTTTACTATATACACATGTTTGGGTTTTTTTCAAGCCTTGAATTAATTTGTTCATTTGAGGAAATGGCTAAATAAACAAAGCTTTTGTCTATTTTGTGATCTGGTTTTTTGCGCATTGGTTGTAGAAAGTGTTCACAGTGGTGAAAAAAATTAAATGAAACTAATCAAAAACCCTGCGGGAAGGTCTTTGCTCAACTGCTCTACACTAAAATACACTCAAGTTAAGTGACTTTGAATAAAGAGCACAGCCCTATTATTATCAACCAAGACCTGTTTTATAGATAATGTGAAAAAAACACAACTTACGTCATCTCCCAGCTTCCATTTATCCTCAAGAGATGCGTCATACAAGCAGACACATATCCAGTGAGATTTCAAATAATGTTAGGATGGACCTGTGATTCAAACACAATGCCCAATGACTCTGATTTAAGGGCCCACAAGGCAAGAGCGTGGCAAGCATCAATTAGCTGTGACTGATGTGACTTGAAAACACTGGCAAGCCATCATCTTTGAAATCTTAATGCAGCAGGAGGAAACAGTGATGCTTCACAGATATTCTGACATTGCTTGGGTCAGTCTTACTCTTACCTAAATTTAGTGATGTCAAAATACAATTTAGAGTTGAATGTGAAAAAAGCAGAAAGCCAGATTTTAGACAAAAAGCCAGATTTTATGTTACTGCCACAGGCAGTAACATAAAATCTGGCCCTTGATGACGTTGAAGATTTTTGTTTTTTTAATCTAAGTCATCTATGTATGTTTGGTCAGCCAAGTTCTGAAAGGATAAATGTACTGATCAAAATTAAATTAGGAGTTATCAATATATCTAGTCACACAGTCTGAATATTTTAAAATGAGAAATGTCTCATTCATTTTTTGCTGAAAAATGAGTCTGAGTATGAGAAATAAATATGAAGCAATCTTTTCTAAGTTGGGCTAATGAAACAATGTGGACCCACTACAGCAATGCTTAAACATGTACCTAACATTCACTCGTGCTGGGAGTCACTGTCACGACCCAAAGGAAGGCGCTCTGAAACATAATTGCCAAACATTTGCCTTCCCTGAATAATATTAGTCATGATTACCACATTTACAGCTGCGAGATTATCAGAAAATTACAGGGCAGATGACACAACAAACCCTGGGTGTAAGTCAGATAATGTCATTGGTGTTATGACACTCACACATCCCACCTGCTGCTCGGTAGCTTGCAGGCATGAATAAATCACAACAAATTGCCCCAAAAAGGAGAGGAAAAAACACTATTCTTCATTTAAAAGAAAAAACTAAAAAAAATAATGTGTGCAACAAAACCTGCAGTCTCTAAATGGAAATGCTGACATTCAAACCGAAACATCTATATCTAGATTTGACTTTGTGTGATTCAGGAAAGAAGAACGGAGGACAGAGGTGTTGAAGTGACGGATAGAAACGGCAGATCAGTGCTTATGGCCAAGGTCTGTTTTCTGGACTGAACTACCAAAATTAGGGTCCATGTGTGATTAGGATGGAATATTACACTGTCCCATGTTTGCTGTGGGATAACTTGATTAAACAGATATTCATTTAGAAATATACATCATGTAAGTACAGTATCAACTCAAACAGTAACTCTTAAAGCTAGAGTTTTGTTTTTTTGGGGTATTTTTTGTCTTTGACTTCGCAAATCAAGGAAAAGCCTTCAAACATAAGCGCTGCGACAACGTTCACTGTCCCGGCGAAGGTGCCACAAGGTCACAGGCGCTTTGTGAGTCACATCTTCACATTTTGCACCTCGACTCACCTGCAGCCGCGAATTGTGGAGCATGAATTCTTGCTGCTTCTTAAAGTTTGCATCCATAGATTTTGACAGTAGAAACCCCATGGTGCCGTTGTTGCTGCCGACCTGAGGATACAATTACTCAAAATTATGCTGCAGTCACAAACCTGAAGGCAACACACCAAACTTACAGGCACAGACATGAGGGTTAAGGGGCAAGACTGGTTCACCAAACCTCACGTTTTACCTGGTTCTGGGCGTAGAGGAAATGCCAGCGTTTACCTGTCATGCATCTAGTCCTGGTCTATATCAATGTCACATTTCATGCTTCTGTCAGTCTAATAACTACATGCTAATACACTTTGACATGTATATGTTGCACTGGTGCCCAGTATAAAGTATTGCAGCTACCTAACAATACGTAGCAGAACTTAAACGACCTGACACATGGTTCTGTGCTAACGATGTGTGCTAGTATCTCAAATTAACATCGCTCCTCAGGCTTCACCTGATCTGATACGAAGCTTCGGTTTTAACCTTGACTGTCAGCTCGGGTGGCTAAAAACGAAGGCTTTTACATACCTACTATACTCTGAAGATGGTAAACTAAATAATGTAATGGTGCTGGTCACAATGGCAGAACTGACGAGGTTTCAAGGGCATTTCTCTGTCAATACACGACAATACGCGCCGCCTCGCAGACGGCTAACTTCCTCCCCACCCGTGGTCGGAGATCACGAACCACCGGCGATAGAGAAACACCACGCTTCCGGTGGGACTTTCAGAATAAAACCGAAAACACGCCATAGCAATCTAGGACAGGGCGGATGGGTTATTACAGCCACAGGCATATAGGTTTTTCACGAGTTTAAAATAACATTCATGATTCAAAGGAGGCCGCTAGAATTATGAACAGGCTTCTACTCTGAGTGACTCGGATAAACTGCGGACGAGAAATACTCACCAGGCTGGTGGCAGTTTGCAGAGAGATGGCTCTCTCTGTTGGTCATTGTGGGTATCTTGAAAGAATCGACTGAGTGCAGTCGCTTGTTTGCATTCTGACTGTAATGTCATTAGGTATAAACTTAGAAAGACAAATCAGATCTTTGGATTATGTTGAATTCAAACTGTGGATCACAATCAACGCCCAGGTTGTGGACAGTTTCAACCAAGGTTTCACCAATAAAACCCCCCCCATTAACCTCAACCTCACAGTTGAATAGCTTCCCTGCAACACCCCAGGAAGTACATTCATTTAAGTTTCATTCATTATTTTTTCTCCAAGTTCAGGTTAAGTGTAGATTGTTTTTTTTTTCTGCAAAATGGTGTATCATGTCAGCTTCAGAGTTATGATGTTATGAAAATGCTTTTGAAATGGAACTAAAATTAAGTGAGCAACCTATCTAACCAATCTATGCATCGTGAAACACATTGTGTAATAGAGTGAAAAGTGTAAGATTTACTAAACATAATAATGAAGATAATAAAGTTTATATATATCTAGTAGAGAAATTAGATGGATAACTTTATGAGAAAGTCACCATCACGGTCTGCCCTTAGTTTAGGTCTGACTCGTCAAAGTGAAAATGCAGTGGGCCCGTGAGATATTTTCATGCTTTACTGAACCATGTCAAGGGAGGCTATCTTTTTTCATCTATGATTCACAACGGCATTGGAGACTCTTGACCAGCTTTCACCTGCCCGAACAGATAACGGCTAAGTTCGCAACTGAATTCCCAGCTTCTTACATTCACTATCAACCTCAACATAAATAAGTCATGGTGCAAATACTTCAACATCAGTGTACAAGCCACAACACCATAGTATACAGTATTTGTGTAAACTAACAGCACATGTTGTCATATGTGTTCATGTCTTTTTCCATTTTTAACATAACAAGGTATGTTATCATCTGCCTTTATTAGAGTAATATGGATAGTAAAGTCCATCAAATTTTCAAAGGAGTTTCCAAAAGAAGCAGTCTAAACTAGCCATTCCCCCAAATGAACAACCACAACAGCGATGAGATCAGAAAAATGCTGCTATCATATCTTTCCATATCACAAAATAATTCATAGAAAATACATAAAGTTGTGTCTTAACACAGTTACATGTGGGGGCCATTAGGTGAACTGGTGGAAAGTCCACACAGGTTTCATACAGTCATACTGTAGATGGGTCAGTTCAATCTCTGCAAGACATATCTGGTAGAATTAATGGATAAAAATCAGACCCTTGAATATGGGACTTCCACCTGGCTTGTAACCTGACTGTATGTAAAACTTTGTTCTGATATGCTGTGTCACTATTTCTTCCATCCAACTTTCCAGCTTTCCCAAATGATGGCCGTTATCTTGTGTTGTATAAATATCCGTGTTGTGTGTTTGGGGAGATTGTTAATATTTTGGTTTGTACACGCTTTGAAACACATTTACATAATAAAATGCGTAAAGGCAAGTAAGAAGCCCAGATGCTGGAAAGTGACTTATATTTACTCCTTTTTTTTTTGTTATTTTATAGCAATTGCACCTTACTTGAGTATCTCCATTATCTGATACTTACCTCATTTTTCGTATTAAATTTTACATCGAAAATGTAGGTTTATAAAATATGATGCCTTTGTACAGATTAAACTGCCAGACGGTCTATAAAGTAGTTAGAAATGAGCTACAGCATGGACAAAAGGGAAACTCTTGCAAGTTTATGCATATTTAATGATACATCTCTAATATGGCACATCCGGCAGCATAATGAGTAACTGAGTGGGTGAGATAATTAAGATAAGTAAGATTTTTAACAGCTCTTTTACTTGTAACAGGCCATTTTTGATCCCTCTACGTTTTACTTTTCTTTTCCCTCCCCTATGATCATTGTTGTTGCCGTCGCCGTCGTTGTTGTTAGTATAAATTATATCAATAGTCATATAACTATAAATATTATTTCTGCCTTCACGTAAGTTGCTGAGGTAAAACTGTACTCTACACGTGATGTCATGCCTGAAAGAAAAAAAAAAACAAACAAAAACAAACAAAAAAAAAAGGCCAGAGACAGAAACAGAGAAAGGGGGAAACCCCGACCTGGTCCGCATCGTTTGACTTCCAGGCGCCTTTATCACGTCCCTTAATATGTTCTATATGTTGGTTATAATAAAGCAGACGGACAAACATCTACCTATGCAATAGAGTTGAGATGTCCGAGCCTCTGCGGTCCGTGTTGTAGTTGTTTTATGACGTACTTACACCGAGAATATCGCTCTGCTTCCGTTTCAGTCAAACACGATCATCCTGTCGACCACTGACTGTGTTTTTCCTCGAACAGATCGTGTATGTGACTTTGTGTTTGCCCGTCGCCCCGCCCGGCTCTGCTGCTCTGTCGATTTACGCGGCGCGGTGACCTTTGCGGTGAGCGCTCGTTTCTGTCACAGCGATGGAGACAGCGATAGCGCGCTGCCGGCGGAGGACGGGGAGGCGGTTCCCGCGAAGTTCAACTGTTCCGTGCAACCGATCAGGCGGGTCAAACGGGTTGATGTTGACGGACGACGCAAAAGCGTGAAAGCGTGAAAGCGTGTGTAACAGAGCGTGTATTTTGGTGCGTGTGTGTGTACGGGGCGGGTGGGGGGGGGGTGCGTAACGGTGTGGGTGTGTCCACTGAGCCGCTGCTGCTGTTTCCCGACTAGATGGTATAAATCCAACACGGTCCACACGTTCACCAGTCAAGGGAAGAAGGACACAGCCCGTAAACGCGCACACAGCTGGTGCACGCACAGCAGGTGAGAAAACGTTTTTAACAGATGCAAAAACAGACAACTTCAAAACTTTAGTTATTATTATTATTACTGTTGTTGTTGTTGTTATTGTTAGTATTATTATTATTATTATTGACACCGTTTCTGTTATTCATTACTATGCTGTTAGTGCTGGTTGTAAAAGTTTATCTATGAGCATTTACTTATTTATCTACATGTGATTATTCATAGGTATTTATAAGTATGAATTAGTTTTGCTAGTTTTATATATATATATATTTTCCAGTTTTCACTTTTCATAAATTGGTTAAAACGGTCTTTCAACATTTTAAACGAGATTGGTGTAATATTCTTGTTTTATGCAATCTTAAAATGGCACAAAAGGAAAAGAGGGCCATACAAAAGCTTGGGCATCCAAAGAGATTTGAGCTCTCGGTTAACTTTTACCAGGGTCTTAGCCTTAAGTTAGCTTTTTAGGCCCATGGTTTGTTCATAGTCATTGTTAGTAAAGACCAAATGATGCAAAGTTCAAAGCTTTATACAACTCTGACTCCTAAAACCTTGTCGCAAAAAACAGCTGCTATGGACTCATCTAAGCAGCTGTCCATGACTCTGAAAAGTAAAATACCAAATGTCCAAAAAGCAGGAAAAAGTTATGAGTCAATAGAAAAGATTTTATATGTAGCAATTTAAACAGGAACAATGGAGTTGAAGTTGAGGTCTGGAATTTCAAGAAAAGTTTTAGAGAGAACTGAACATTGGGTTGCTAGAAAGGCAAATCAAAACTGCAAAAGACCTTCAGAGAGATCTTCTCCTCTGCAGTGACAGCTACAGAAATACGAGAATGATGGAAGAGTCATCAGAACGAACCAGTTCTATTTTCTCACTACAAAACACAAAGGAACATCTCAACAAGCCTGATGTATTTCTGAAATGCCATGAAATAGAACTTAAAGCTCATAGCTATGGAAGAAACAGCTCACAGAGCTTAACCATCAATGACAGCTCACCCACATTCAGAGGTGTAACATGTTCTGCAGAACAACTTTTCCATTTAACAGGAAAACAGCACATACAATGACTAATCATGTGCTTATCACACAGCAGTTCACTCAATAAACAACTTAAATAAACCTATATATAAACTTAAATGAAACTTTGCTTGACTTGTGGATAGCACTTGGTCCTAACAGAATAACTAAACATGTACAATACTATTTATGTAAGGGAGCTCAGATAGGATGACTCTTAGAAACGCACGTGTCTGACTAAATCTGTCCCACAGAAGCCTGAAGTGCAAACAGATTTGCCCGATAAAATATGTTTATGAGTAGAAAAACCTTCTCCTTGGGCAAGTGTACGTGCCTCTCTTGTGTATATTTTTGTCTTTATCAAGAGACGAGCAAAAGGGAAGTACTTTGCGTTGCAATAGAGCTGAGTCATGCTTAGATCTGCAACACAGAGTTACAGCTAACCATCATGTGTTTTTTGCCTCATTATAAGATCAAGGTGGTTGTGGTAGTGGAATTCACATCTGGCCTTCTTTAGTAAGATGACACATGCTGTCAGAAACAAGAGGTCAGACATGGTCAAATGGTTTCAACATCTGTAACATCTGTCTCTTCCTCAGATCTCAATGGACTGGGTCCTTTTCGTAATTATGCAAGTCCTATTTCAGCCATCTCTTTCAGGTGTGTACAACCACAGAGATACATATTTATATGTAAATAAGAGCACAAACAGGACAAAAAATGCTATGTGAAACCCTGCTCTTTCTATTTGACTCACAAGCCAATTTAAAGCTGCTGTGTAAAATCTTTTAGCGAGCATAATTTGATGTAGTATATTGCTTCCTTTGTAAACATTCATGGATCTTGACCTTTGTATTATTTCCCTGAAGTCTTGTTCACTGTAGAGGTAGAGAAAACTATGTACCAGTCAGAGTTGGGAGGAGAAGTTGTGATGGGCTGCAAGTTTCAGCCTAAACCATCGAATCCGGATGCCAACCTGAAGGTGACCTGGCACTGGATGACCTCAAGGCCTCCTGAAGTAGTGTACCAGATGACTGAGGGGCAGGAGCACACGACGTCTCAGAGATTTCAAGGCCGTGTGAATCTACTGAAGGAGAAGTTGGAGGAAGGCTGGGCCAAGTTACAGGTCGTTGCTGGCAGTGATGTGTTCAGACTTACATAACTTTGGTTCAGGCAGGTGATGGGTTATTTCCAGTAATATTTTCTCTAAGAGATGTGGTACACCTGTCTACACTTGCCATCCCCTATTCGTCCTTTTGGGAATTACTGATGTGTGCATCGAATTTCCCAGTAATGGCGTGGAGTGGGGCAGGCGATAGCCTAAAAACACCATTTCTCATCTAAAAGTATCATATTAACTGCCCATTAATATCTGCATTAGCAGTGATGTGTCAAATGCTAAGGTCCCACCATCTTATCTTTGTGAGGAGATTTGGTAGATCACTCAATTTACCAAATGTTATTAGTGTGCTTGATGAGACTTTAATCAATGAGAGAGTTGTTCAGAAAGTTATTATTATTCAAAACTTGTATCATTTAATATATAATAAGACCTTAGAAAGAGAAAGCTAATGAAACAGAATATGTGATTGTCGTTCATTTAGTCCTCATTTAGCTGTGAATACATTTAAGAACTCTTCTTTTGTCACTTTACAGATCTCCATGTTAAGGATCAATGACTCTGGAATATATCAATGTTTTGTCCAGGGCAGAGAAGAAGCTGACTATAAAACAATGACTTTGGATATTATAGGTAAGCGCCGAGTCTGTGGCTGTGTACCAATTTAACTTTTTAGGAGTTAATGTGAAGACTTCCAAGGCTTTGTTTTAGGAATGCTCTTGCGCAATGGCCAGAGGGAATGGTCATTTCTAGGCAGCGATGAGTATTCCCCCTTCTGAAAATGATAACATCAGTAGTGCTCAGTTTGAAAATGCTTTTGGTTTATTTAAACTTCCTCCAGATCTTCCCCCTTATGCATATGTCTGAATCGTAATTTTAGAAGCATATTATAGTAGTGCTAATCTAAACAGTCTTTTATTACAGTATGTATGTTCTTCTCCACTAGCACCCTATAAAGAAGTGACTAAACACATTGAGAAAACTGCAGATGGGGATGAAGTGCTTCTAACATGCCAATCTGAGGGATACCCTGTGTCGCCTGTTGTGTGGTGGGATGGACACCAGCAGGGATTCACGCCCAATACCACCACTGTATCGACACCAGACCAGCTTTTTAAAATCACCAGTCAGATACGTGTCAATTCTTCAGACAAAAACAACTACACATGTAACTTCACAAATGATGGCCTCACTGCAACATTTCACGTTCCAGGTAAATATTTTTCATTTACTTTAAGGCTTTCCACCATGGACAATGCTGGAAAGATTTAGCTGGCGAGAACACATAAGCAGACAGGATTTGGAAATGTTGACCTTGCAACTTAGACAACCCCAGGTCAAATCTGACCTGGGGGCTTTCTTTCAAGTCTTCATTAATTTCTTCTCATTTCCTCTCAGCTCTGTATTATTAATTGGAAAGCCTGTACACACAGCAAGTCTTAATTCCTCTGCTTTTGAGTCTTTTGTCTTTTTCGATTTCCTGCTATTCACTCATGTTAATATAGATTATGACTTTATAAGACTAAGCTTCTCAGGGGATGAATGTGACTGAAGTCAGATAAAAACAGTTTATATTGATGCAAAATTAATGAAAATTGGCTTTAAATATAATAACAGAAAGAATTAATGTAAACGATCAAATGAAATAATCTAATCAAAAATCATTTTGCATGTCACTTTAATTGTTGATTTTTTTAAATTCTCGACCAGTAAGGGGAATTTTGCTATGTTTGTCTTTGGTATATTTGGTTATTTCCATAGTGACAGGAAATATTAAAAGAATGGGTAGAAATAACAAAATGTCAGATATTGTCCTGGCCCTATCAGTGCTGAACAAGAATTCTGTTACTGTAGGTTTTAAGGCACATTTAACACTAATCCTTCTTCACTCTTTTAACAGATGAAATAACTATTCCATTGGTTAAAAACAATGCTCTCATCATTGTATTGAGCATAGGAATGATAATGGTTGTCATTATCATTGCGGTTTTTGGGTACCGACGACGTAAAGGTAACCATTCACACAATTCTTTATGTGTACATTATATCATGTGTAGTTTCGTAGTGTAGTGAACAAAAAAACCCAATAATGAATAGAATGCATGTGTAGAATCAAAAATGAAATATGAAAGTTAAAAAAAAAAAAAATCAAGTCAGATAATCTGCAAAATCTACATCAAATGAAAATGTGTGTTTTGCACTAGCATATGAGACAAATCACATCAGGCATAACAATGCATCATAATCCATATAATGCTACAGTTAAATATTAAAATCACACAGTGACAGATGGCAGCAATACAAATAACAAATAGATTGTTCACACACATCTGTCTAAAGCCACAATGCACATTTCACATCACCACACACACAGCAGATACATTAGCAATAGACTACTAAAATTATGAGCCAATCATCTTGGCCAGTGGGACCTTCAGTTTGTGGCCTGAAGGCAGGACCTGACAAGACCTGACGGGATCGGAAAGCAGACTGTAGTCGATCCGTGGCGTAACCACAGGGAATGAGAGGGTCACTGGAACAGCATTTAAAGGAAATAAAAGTGGATAATCTTGTTGTTAGTGGCAGGCCAAGTGCATAATTCATTTGTCCCTTGTTATGTCCTCATTGCAAGTATTCACACTGTTATAAACTGTTACAAACCATTTGAAAATGCTGACATAAGATACAGCAGTGACTTAGCACAGAGTAAAAGTTTACAATAGAACAAATTGAAGTGAAGGAACTCTAATGTCCAACCAGAATTGATTAGTCAGTATCTGAAATGTATCCTTCCTCTGTGTCAAAGCCATAGGACCCACGCAGTTGTTAACTTGTTGTTTTTGTGGGCAGAGGAATTTATTCCTGGCCAGTAAACATCTATGAGTCATTTCAACAGTAAAGTATGAGATCCAATGTGGACATGTTGCCTCAAGCCATTATGACAGTGAAAAGAGGAAGTATGCTCAATATTATACTGTTTGTCATGTGTCTTTTGAGGGAATTTTATTAGCATGTGACCTGATCAGCGTGTTTTCATGAGAGTATGACTTAGCTATTTTGAACTTATCTAAACCAAACCGTCTGGAAACACCCAGTTAATCTTGGTTTGGATGACGGGGAATTTGTGGCTATTTGTAAATGCATGGGTGATTTTTCTGTCGTGCACATGGTTGTCATTTGTATAATCCCCAAACAAACATCTCCGTCATTTCAATAGAAGGTTTCTCACACGCTGTTCACATATGATTCATTGAACATGATAAGAAGCCGTACTTCAATTACGGGTCAGGAAACGCGTGGATGACATTTTTAAACTACTATCAAAAAAGAGGGAACCTTTGAAGAGGAAAATTGCTCTGCAAAAAAACATGATAACTTTTATTTATGTAGTACTTTTCAAAAACAACAGATAAAAACAACAAACATATAAAACCAATGATAAATGTAAGGCTTACAAGTGAAATTTCTGTATGTAATTAACATAAATAAAACTGAATAAATCAAAAAGGTAAGCTCAGACCTAATTCAAAGCCAAAAATGTACAATCATAACTGATTATAATATCATCATAACACCACCCACCCAGTGTACAGGATATCACCATTCTGTCAAACATAGCGATATAATTAATGGAAAACACTTCTTGAAAAATACTTTTAAAACAAATATTTTCTCACGTTTTAGTATCATTTTATTAAGCTGCTTGGATGATTTACTGTACATTAGAAGCTATTTTTTTACAATGCTAAACAAACATACACACATATTGACTTCCACCCTTGCATTACACATGCTTGAATACATACATACAAACTATACCAACACACTAAATTAATGGCCATGTTTGTTTGTTTGTTTGTTTTGACAGGATGCAGTATTCCTAGCACCAGGGACCCTCTAGGCAACAGTTGGGCGAGGCCTATTTCTGCTCACTGTGAGTCTAAAAGGAGCTTGAACTTATTTATTTGCACCGTTGAGTATCTCTAATTGTTGCAGAGCCTCTGAAACGTCAGTATTAAGTCACAACACTTTTGTGTTACTCCGAGATATGTTTTGCGTTCTCCTCACAGTAACTTGTCTTACCTTGAAGTACATTTTGCATCCTTATTGTTCCATAGGGAACAGTTTGTGCATGGGGCCAGTTTAGGGTACTGCTCAAGAGATGCTTCAGAAATGAGAGGTGATTTACTGCTCACTGCTCCTTTCGAAAGGCTGAGCCTTTAGTAGGCTACACCGCCTCGGGTTGTGAGAACACCTGCAGCTGCTCTATCTGATTGTGGTGGCTAAAGCTCTAGGTGTTCAGTGATACTGATACTGCTGCAGTATCTATACTATAACTACTTTTTACTGCTCCTATCAACATTAACCGAGATAGCATTGTTAAGCCAGACACTTAAAGTTTGAACGCGGTGCCTCTATCAGATATGTTATATGTGTTAACCGCAAAGGCCAAGAGCTCAAGAATAGCTCCGCGACAATGCTCAGGAAACACAACCGTGACGATTTACTGCACACAGACACACAACCCCTTTATGTAATTAATCTTACACACATCAAAAACAAATATTTGTCTGTGTTGTATTCACAACAACTACGGGCATAGCCATGGCTAAAGCTAGGGGCTACATAAGGTCCACTTTTGTTGGAAGGTACTTTTGAAAACAGCTACATAAACTAAAAATCTAAAAGGAAGTGACAGCTGCAAGGTTAAAAAAACATCCTGCAGGAATCAGGCTTCTGTGGAATTTAGTCATATTGCTGATGATTTATTGAAATTTTTTTTTTTGCACATCATGAAAGATTTAGTTCATATATTTAGGAGCATCTTGAAGCTGATCTCGTCGAACTCAACCATGAAAATTAATTTCACTATTATTTCATACTTTTCTTTATTGCCTGGTTGTTTTGACTATTTCTCCATGTGTTGAATTGATGTTCTGCTGTGGAGATCGTTCTCATTTGTGTGTGCCTTTGCTGATTGATCACCTATGCAATCTTCAGCAATTTACCCATAAAAAAAAAAAAAAAAAAAGGATTACTGAGCTGTAAAAAGCTCAGCAAGTCCACACTAGAGACTGCGCTGCTTGTGACATGGTTTAACTACATCTTAGCAGGCAAGCAAAGAGACATGTACTGTACTTTCACCAGTAAGGCTATAACTCATATGATTACATGACATCTCACAATAAATAACAGAAGACCTAGATTTAAAGTTGTACAAAGGGAATGCTTAATGGAGATCACTTGACCGTAACAAAGCTATTCAATAAATTTCCCGTCAGTGTGCAAAAGCCTACTTTGCTACATGGACTCATCCCGTATTCTCCTACTCACTTGTCTGAATGCAGGAGTGCAAAGATCTTCTTTTTCTGTACAGTAGAACATAACAAAAAAACATCAGTTCTACATTAGATCCATTTAAACTTACATTGAGGTGTGTGACCAGATTTACACCACCGCAAATCTTGTAGAGTCACTGTGGCAGTGATGACTGATCAGTACTAATGTAAATGTTCTCTGTGTTAGTTTTGTAACAATGCTTTCCTTTCCATCAGGTCTGCAAATAAACAAAGAAAATGAGGAAGAGAGAAATATTTTCAATGGAGGTAAGTGACTCTTAGCGGTACTTTATAAATGAAGTATTCTTTTCAGTTGATGTATAAATGTTGTTGTATAAATGATCATACATCATTTATTTGAAGTGGTAGTAAATAAAACCCTGAAAGTTTCTGTATTTTTCTTTCTTTGCGTTCTACTCAAAGTCCCTGGCAGAAAAGGGATTAGCATAAAACTGCCATTAGATGTTGAACACAGACCTTAAGATAGTCTCATGATGCACAGCTCTCAACAAGCATCTCAGAAAAGACTAGGTGGGTGGGAGAGCTTCTTCCTGAAACCTGTAGTCGTCTCTCAAAGCATCAGACCACAAAGCTACTTTCACAAAAAAATGACCTTTATTGTAAAAATAACAACCCATGAACCTCACACCTCTCCTACCTTAGAGGAAATTATTTGATTATTCGTCATCAAATAATGTAGGTAGACCATGATTAACACTTTTTTGTTGTCTGCAGATCACATAGAGGAAAATCTGGGGATGTATCTGAAGGCCCATTATTCTAACACCTCCGACAGCCCAGACTCGAGTCGCCACTTGGGTGTGAAGGAGCTGCCTCAAAGGCTGCAAAACAGGTTAGTCACAAAACAAATTTCCAAACTGATTGTAAGGATGTCAAACTTGACTGCGCATGTAGTCTCATTTCAAGTAAAAACAACATCTTTGGTTTTTCTTCAAACCACTGAGTACGTTTTAAGTTACCCCTATGCACTTTCATCTCTTCGCTGAAAAGTATGAGAAATTTCCCAGCCTTTTTATTTAAGAGACTAAGGATTGTTTTATTCCAGTTCATTTTACCCATTTTGATCTAATCACTCACTTCTCTTGAGAAAACCTTTGTCACATCATGTATCACATGATACAATTCCACTCACCTATTGAACTGTAGCTTTTAGTAGCAACATTTGTGCCACAAGAAGAGTTTTGACATTGTTAGCTTTTCATTCTTGAGATCAACATTTATCATCACTTTTAATGGTCTTAATAATTGCCTCATCAGACTTTATTAGGCCTACTGAAAAGCTGTAGTATAGCAATAGGTTTCCAGAAACAAAAACTATCTCAGATGCGTGTATAATGGCTTGGTCATAACAGAAAGTGACACAGCAAAAGATTGTCTGCACAGTCTTTGCAAAATTGATGGGCATTAGTTTGTTGCTGGTGAGCTTTTAGGAACTGAAACTTTGTATGTAAACAAAACCAGCTGACATTCACAGCTGAGGTCTTGTATATCCTGTATACTTTATAGTCAAAATTCTACTGGTTTTTTGCAGTGAGGGCCAAGCTGTAAAACTTCAAGCTTTAATCCCAGAAGCTGGGGAGACACTTTTTCTCGAGGGACCCCCAGGAAGTGGGAAGACAACCCTGGCCTTCATCCTGGTCTCATCTTGGACTAAAGGGCCAACCCATGCTCTCTCTAACCTCCTCGATCTCAGCATCCTTAGACTTCTCTTATATGTTGACTGCAGCACTGTAAAGTCGGACTTGTTTCAGGAAATAGTCACTCAACTTTCTCTCACGGAGGAGAGATCAACAGAGGGTGACCTGAGGACTGTGTTAACCAGGTCCAGCGGGGCTCTGCTATTATTGGATGGGTACAGAGAAGGGAACCGACTTTTTGATGAGTCCCTAAAAAGGTTCCTAAGCGAAAAAGGCGAATGCAGGGTGCTGGCCATGGCATGCCCCGGACACTGCCCTGTACTCAAGGAGACAGTTGGACCAGGAGGTGTGCTGAAACTCCAAACATAAACTCTGAAGTACTGAGGGCACAAATGCTTTTCACCAACAAAAACGTTAAGCATTTTTAAATGTTTAAATAATGTTTATATGATGTTTTTTGTGGCTTTTGTTGGTGTTGCACAATGTCTGGTAAGACTTTATATAGTACCAAATATGCTGCAAAAAGTTTTGAATTCAATTTTGTATTCTTTACCTGATGGGCCTGTTTGTTATTTCAATTAAAATCGTTACATGTTATTTACTGTTACATATTAACTCTTTTCAATGAGTTAAAAAAAATAGCCCATCATTTATCTCTTCCCTTAGAGTAAGGAAGGAGAAACTCCACACTGAGATCAATATTCTACATTAACCGTGTTTGCACTCTCCATGAAACCCCTGTGAGTGATCTCAGATTTACCTCAAATACTTGCAGTTGTTTCTGTTTCTGTTCTGTGTCAGTGCAAGAAAAAAGAACGTTGTTATTACGGTCATTTGCAAGACTGCAAGCGAAGCAGCATCAATTTCCTTGTGGTGTTAGTGAAAAGAGAAGTGACTCTGTCAGCTTTCCTGGCAAGAGACTGTGTTGATTCCAGTAACCAAAATAAAAAAAAAAAGTTGTTATTTTTACTTCCATTTTCATTTTTCTCTGGTAAATATTGTATTACTTAGTTTTATTATTAATTCAGATTTTTTCATTCAGCCAGCATTCTGTCCTGTTTTATAATGTGTGTTTTACTCCCTCACTCCTATTCCATTGCACTTCAAAAACTGTAACATCGACCGAACGTTACCAAATGCCTGGTGTTGTGCTGCCGAGCCTCTCTGAGCTCACCCACAGTCAGAAGTGATCAGGATTTTATTCCTTTTTCTTGCTCCTTAAAATCTCTCTGAATGACAGAGAGAGATAATGGCATCCAGATATTCATTGTGGTTGACATACAGTGGTACAGTGAAATACAGTTGAGCAAATTTATTAAAAATCTAAAACTGTAATCTCTCATTTTCAAATGTATTCAGATGCTTAATTCAGTACTTTATAGAAGCCCCTTGGCAGCTACGAGTCTTCTTGGGTAAATCTCTACAAACTTTGCACACGTGGATTAGGACAGTTTATCTCATTCTTTCTTGCAGGTCATCTCTTGCTCTATTTTAAGTCTGGTCTTTGGTTGAGCCACTCAAGGACAGTCAGAGGCTTGTTCCGCAGCCACTCCAGCATTGTCTTAGCTGCATGCCTCTGGTTATTGTTGTGTTTAAAGATGAACTGTCACCTCTGTCTGGAGCAGATTTTCTTCCAGGACCTCTGTGTTTGGCTGCATTAATCCTTCCCTCAGTTCTGACCTGCTTCCCTGTCCCTGCCGCTGAGAAGCCCCCTCATAACAGGATGCTGCCACTACTGTGTTTCAACGTAGAGATGGTATTAGCCAGGTGATGAGCAGTGCCTGCTGTTCATCAGACATAAAATTTTAGTCCTGCCCGAAGGGTTCACTTTATGTCTCATCAGACCAAAGAATATATATAACTCGTTAAGTTACTAGAACTAAACATGGAATAGAATAATGATTTATATAGGTATAATGTGATTATATTAAATTCTGTTAGTGAGACTACATATTTAAAAGGGATAATGCCAATATACAGAGCCATTACTGTTAAAAGATAATCATTAGTTGATACAAACCACTCACTAAGGTTGAAGATTATTATGATTTGTTTGCTTTGTTGTCACACATAAATAGCTGTTGCTTGGAAATAATTTATGCATGACTTTCTCCTCTTAATGCTTGAGCAGTAATCTGCTGAAACCACATTTGCATAGTTCTGTTTATCTTTAGATTTTCTAGTTTGCTCAGCAAGTTGATGAATACATGTTAAAGTGCAATCTTAGCCACCATGAATACACCATCTGTCCTTCAATTTGTTCATGTGAACTGGGAGGACTGTAACAGGTTCTGTTGGACTATGGCAGTTTACTCCTGGTCTAAATGACTGACACATACAATTTATGTAATTAAATTTTCTCTCTTTGCCAATATCAATACAATAGGTCACCAAAAACTAAAAATTTCTCATTATTGCACAGACATGGAATACACCAAAACCACAGTAATCTTAACATCACCACAAATGCTAGAGCTTCATTCTACTTTGGAAAATAGTGTTGCCAAAACTGTAACTGTACATACAATAGAGTTGAGGATGAAAGTAAGACGTATGAATCACTGGGGAATACCAAATATGTTGTGAAATTTTGGAATATTTCAGAAGAGAGACAGAAGAGAATTCATTTAGGATACAAAAGCTGTTGTCTACTGTAAGATGTTTACATCTTTCCACTTCATGATTGTTAATATGAGTAAGGTATTGTTGTAAGCCTTTTTTTAAATCATTCTTTTATGATTCATTTATGCAAGCACTTTGTCTCAAGAGGAAAATGGTGTGGTTCCCTCCCTGCCTGCATCACAGTCTCACTAGATGGTGCCATCTTCCTTTTCATGCAGGCTCAATGTGCAGGCTGTACAAGGTTTCTGCTGTTGGCTGAAAAACGAATCCATGAAAGTGGGTATACTTGTGATGGTAATCTCCGAGGTAAAAGGTTCACAGGGAAATTATTGAGACACAAAACATACAGAATAATGTTTTTTTTCTGACAGTTTCTATTTTATAAAAGGAAGTTTCCTTTTATCAAATGTATATATATATATATATATATATATATATATATATATATATATATATATATATATATATATACATATATATATTTATATATATTTATATTTATAAAACTTAGTCTGTGCCAAAAATATTCTGACAATTGCTTCATTCTGCTGTCAGAAATATTCACATCATCCATTCATGTCTTAAAAATTCTTCCCCCTGAAGATCAATTCCTTAACATAACTTAATCACACAACACGCACATGCAAACACACACACATACACACACATACACACACACACACACACACACACAGAGCTAACCCCATCAAAGAGGACGATCTCCTACATGTGTGGTCTCAACCTCAACTTCCCAGACCAAAGAGGTGGTTTCATCATTCGGTAATTAATTTCTGGGGAAGAAGGGAGCATCAGAAAACAATCATTCAATAATGTATGAATGCAAATGCGCACTATGTCCACCCAAAAAAAAAGGGAGAATTCAAGCACAATTCACAAGTTTGTATGTGTATAAATTATATATAGACACTAACAGGTTTATAGATACTAACAATTACATGACAGTACAAGGTATAGTAAAAGTGGTATTGTACGACATATTCTTACATAAAAGTGCATAAAAACATGATATAACATGACATGGAACAGATTGACAACATATGACGTAATATATCATAAATTTATTCGATATAGCAAGACTTTTTATCACGAGGTATAAGACAATGGTATGACATGACAGAATGGGAGAAGACCAGAGGACATTAAAAAAGATGTATAGACCCTGCACACCATGACATGATACTGATACACAGTATGCTATCACGTGATTTGATGACAACAAGATGCACAGCTGCTTAGAGTCTGCCAGACTTTTAGGAGCACCAGAGATTAAGACAGATTAGATTCCCATTCCAGATACTGTAAGTCACAGGTTTGGTCACCACAACAACTTTATGTTCCACTAAATTGTCCTTGAGCCAGACACTTAAACTATACTTGTTCACTCTTACTAAACCTTAAGACTTGAACTATAAAACAAAAAAAGGGTGAACAAAAGCACTGGTTATAGACATGCATGTATTGGCTTGTATTAAATTACAGATTATTTCTACCTAACTACAGAACAGATGGGGAGGATGTGGCAAGGTGTTTAATGTCGGGTGACGATGTGATGATTTAAGCCAAAATGATGCAACACTTGGGTCCTGGGGTCCATTCTGGTCCTCATTGGAGTTCCAACACACGACTCCAGTCTGTATCCATACTCTCCGCTGGCTCTGACCCAGTCTGTTTGGTAATTGGGATCAGATGAGTGGCAGCAAAAGCGAGGCGACCTGGGTTCTCCAGGACCCACAGTAACCTGGAAGCATTTATTTTATGGAAAAGATGTTTAGTTAAAGTGCAGCGCTGCAGCCTGCAGCCCAGCCCCTCTAATGACTCTCCAGTTCTTTTGCCCAGCCGTGGAGACAGAGCCCTGTGATGGATATGACTGGTGAAACGGACACACACACACACACACACACACAAACTCGCACACACACACGCTTCCATCAACGTGCACTGTGATGGATATGACTGGTGAAAGCTCTGAACACTGTTTCCTGAGCCCTTCACTTCCTTCCTCCCAGGCCCGGGTCAGCCGAGCTGAGACTAGACTAGGATCGGATTGGATTGCAGATTAACAGGCTTCCTGTCCAGTCCGTTGGCTGCGTTCATCTGCTATCCTAACGGTCACTTTTATTTATGAGCAAGCGGTGACGTTACTGAGGATGAATGACTCTCTTCAGGATGGATGAGATGCTGCAGGCTGAAAGGTTGGCGGTGGGTGGGGGGGCTCTTGAGGGGGTTGCAGATATGTGCAGATGTGTCACATTTTTCTGAACAATGACTCAGCCCAGAACAACAATATGTCAATGTATGCGTACATGCATGCTTTTCCTTACCTTCAACAGCTTCAATCCCTCTATTTGTGCCTTGTATATTTTCTTTTGTAGAACTACAGCATGTGGGAGCTCAATTTTCCTCAAGTGGCTACACAACAAAACTTTACCAAGTCATTTTTGTCTATTATTAAGCACTACAAATCTTTTTTTCTAAAAGCAACTTTAAAAATCTGCCAGTGTGGAGAGATATTCCAGTACAACTAATTTAATGCAAGAATTGTCAAGAATCAAGTGTGATTTTTCTTTACTGCGGCCATCTGCATTATTCTCTTTTTTTTCAATAAACTAATCTGGATTTGTATTGAAAGCAGTTTCAGTATTCCTTTAGCCTTTGTTTCAATGTAAGAAAATATGACTTTCAGCCTCAACAAAAGAAGAAAATTACCTGATAAAAGATTTTTACAATGATACTGATGAAATAATCTGTAAAGTGTTCAATATTACAAAAAACTGATTGATCTCTGTTTATTTTTTTTCCTCAAATAACACTTGACTTAGTGCTTACATATTTTTTCATATGGATTTCGACACGGGGATATATTTGTAAATTGGGTCCATTGTCATTCCCTACATAGTCCCATCACTACAGGTCTCCAACACCACCCAACCCACACCTCTCATCCTCCTCCCTCCCTTTTTTCTTCCCCTCTCCTGCTGGCAGCCCTTGATTACACTTGTCTCCTGGGGGAAGGTTTAAACTCCTCAGAGATAGTAATATCGAGGGCACTACTGGCTAGTCACTTCAGATCAGGGCGGGGGGAGGAAATGGCGACGGACATAAAGCTAAATATATAATTCCTCCCATGCTGGTAATCACGATGTCCAGACGATTTGAAATGACAGTTTAACCACTTTAGACTGAGGAACGCTTTGTTCGGATTTGAGAAGCAGGAGGCATGTGTGTGTATGTGTGTGTCAAAGTGTGTGTTTGAGCGTCTGGTTGGTCCCTATGTTGGTTAGGGAGCCTCCTCATGGATATAGCGGCTATCCAAGAGGGGCCCGTGTGGTCCTCTTTAAAAGCACGTGCGGGGGGAGGGAGTGCATGGAGTTAAAATGGCTCACAGACCAGACAGGAGCAATTCTGTGAATGACTGACGTGCCAAGAGCTCCGGAAGGAAACACTCTCACCGCCCAGTATTAGCTTACCTGATTATTAGGATATCCAGCTTCCTCCTAAAATGGCCGGCCATTTCCCTGTTAGAGGCATTAAGAGCACCCACCTGGATTAGGCCCAAACGTGCTCTGCATTACACCAGGCACAACAAAGCATCATGCCACACGGCTTCACCAATTTCATTTATAAATATTAATAGGCTAATCTGCACATATTCTTTTCCTGCAAGTCTGTTACTACATCCCTGAAAGGGTCAGAGATACTCTTGTGAACATCAAATCCATTTAAATTTTAAGTTCACTTTGCATATGCAGGTTTTTTTGCGCTGCAGAAAGGCTCTCTCAATGTCTTTTTTCCCCCATCATCACACTGCAAGAGGAGAGTAGATTTCGTATTCATGTGCTGATTGGATCCTTGATGAAATCTTCAGGGTGGCTTCTCGCACTCTGTAGCTCTTTACTCTCCAGAGGTGATGAGGAGAGAGAGAGAGGGAGAGGGGAATGAGAAGTGTGTGTGTGTTCAGTCCGATTCTGTCTGCACTGAAGTGGCCTGCTCAGTCGTTGCACCCCCTCCCAGGCCTCCTCAGCGGTCCAGCTCCTGCAGGAGCAATGTGGCTTGATGTTCGGGGCATAATAACAGGCGCCACAAAGGGAGGAGAGCAAGCGGTGGGGAATCATATATAAATTATCTCTCCTTTCATGTACACAATGGCCATACAATATAATGTAGATCTCTTTGCCAAACTAGCATTAGACCATTCACACAAGCTTCTCTCAAAAGATATGAATAATGCACTACAGAAATTTACATGAATAGCAGAGATATGGGGCAGACTGAGGAAAGAAAGGATGGAGAGACCGAGATGGTGAGCAGCACCCAAGATATTTTGACCCAACAATGTCAGTGTAAATTTTACTCGACTATTTGAACATCTGATCACAATGAAGGGATTGACTGGGTTCATTAAGCTCAATGAAACAGGAACACTTCAAAAAATTACAATTTTATGATTTAAAGCAAGACTATGCAATTTTTGAAAGAAGAACTAACAATTCAGTCTTCTCACAAATGAGAATTTGGTCCATGAGCATTGATTTGCACTCTTACTCAAATCAAGAAACTCAGTTTTTTTCTGCTTCTTCCTCGTTTGGTCCGGTACGACCTGTAGCTCACTGTATGTTAGTCAATGGTAGCCAACTTAGATGTTGCTGTATAACTGACAATAATAAAAAAACAAAAAAACTGACAAGGTCACATCAGTGATCTTGGACTCTTCTCTATTTGCGCTGTTGCTACATTTTATTTCAGCATTTACGACAGTATCAAAAGCCCACCTTTGCAGCTAATTAGCAAAACTTATGCCCTCAGTTCAACACGAGTTGAACAGTTTTGACTTTTCTTTTGGAATTTTGTTTTCAGTGGTAAATTTTCATATCTATTGGGCAAGACACAAACAAATGATGATTTGTTTTTGTTTTGTTTTTTTTAATGAAGAACTTTTTGTGCATTAAAATTAAAAGTTCCAAGTGTTTACCTCTGGTTATCTTTCATAAAGGCAGCAGCAGTGGATGAAAGGCTAGACTATCAAATCAAATGTTTACCGAACTAATTTACAGTTGTATATTTTGTGAGGACTCACCAAAGGACATACCAGAACTTTCAAAGACAAACCTTTGTTGCTTTCTTGCTTGTACACAAATGTGGTCACACACACACACACACACACACACACACACACACACACACATACACACACACACACACATATATATATGAAAAGGCAGTGCTAGTTGTAGTAAACATTTGGGAGGAACAGGGGTAATTCACTTGATAAATGTCAACCAAAATGAAGCTATCAGCTGAAAGCAATTTCCTTGTGCTTGTCTGTGTTCTGCGCCAGGGACTTGCGAGATTTTCACCCCTCCATCGATCATGAAGCCTCTGTTTTAGGCCAAGGTACACAATGCCCTCAAATTGCTGACATATGGACCTAGAATCACCACAAAAACCTGCCATTTCCACCCCGCCTCTCCTCTGTCTCGACTCAGCCACTCCCCTGCTAAACTCTTGTTTATCCAATGACTCCGGTCTGTTTAGGCCATTAAAGTATAGCCATTCAGGGAGACGGAGGGCCAAGGCAAATGAAATAAAGCCACAATCTGTAGTATTTATGCGGTCCCAAATATGAAAAAACCCACCATGAAATCTACATTGTCAGAATTCCTCAATTCATTTTCTCTATTTTCAGGAAGTCACAAGGCTTTCCGATTAAGACGTAATCAGGAATTTGCAATGTAGCAGCACGGTAACCATTAAATCACCAGGTGGCTATAAGACAAAGTGTTTGGGCAAACTTGGCTGCCTGTGAGCAGTAGCTGAGGAAGCAAAACAAATCATTATGAAGATGATGACACCAACCACATAATAGTATGGAAAGCCTCTAGCTGGTGTAAATAGCAGATACATGAAAGCAGAGCCGTGTATGTGTGTCACTGAGAAGTTTTCTCATTCAAACATTTCGTGTTATTGATCTGGGTTTGAACAACTGCTTGCACTACAATTCCTGACTGTGGCTTTAAAAGTGCAGCTATTTACAAAGAGGGCCAAGCAAAGAACATTAAAAGCCTCTTTTCCTAATGGACAGTTGTGGTGCCAGCAGCCAGGGCCTCGAGGTCTGTACACAGGAAAACTCCATTATCACTCTAACTAATGGAGGAGGGGGCGACTTCAAACCAAAAAAGAAAACAGAGAGAAAGATGACGCAAATGGTACAAAGCAATGTTTTCTTTAATGGAGTCCATCAATAATGTTGCTTTCCCAACTTTACTGTGTTTAGAAGCGGGTAGCCATATTATCAATCCTAGACATGGGCAGGAATTAGAGAGCTTTTGTTTTTTTCCTCTAGTGCATTTTTAACAGACTTTGAATCAATGTGAAACAAATGTTTGGCAACACGCTAATGATATCTGTTCAGTTGGCTCCTGTGTCTCTGGAACAAACTCTTGCTCCCTTTCTCTCTCATCTTGCCACCAAGACAAACCCGCAGCCAGTTTACATTCAGACGGGTGCGCTTGTTTTACGTAAACAGACAGCCCCTGTGGCAAAGGGTTTGATTAGGAGGAGGCTTGCAAATCCCATTAAAAGTCCATTCGTCCCCCACTCAGTTTGTTTGAAGACAGGAAGAGTAACAAGGGAGGAGGGAGGTGACTAGCAGTCTGTCGTTGTTGCCGTTTTCATGCCATTTTCTGTTTATAGAATTTTCTGTTTATAGATATCACCCAGCAGTGAAGAGAAGATCTTTGCCAGTGATGTGGGTAGGAACCAAAGCCCAATGTGTGCCGGAAGAACCCAAACATGTCCTACAAGCCCCAGGACTTGTTTGTCTGTGGGATTCAAAACAACTGCCTCCTAAACGTGATCCAGTCACTGTCTATTATCAACATATAAGACCGACAAGTTTCTGCCATTGTGTATGTCCATCTGTATGTTCAACTATAACCGAATGATACAGTATCAACGAGGAGACTTTTCTTTTTACTGTCAGCCTAACAGCTCCTTGGTCTTGCTTGCAAGCTGTTTGTCAATGTCCGCTGCAATGTTGTCTGCCATCTGCTGTATCTGTGAAAACACAAGGGAAAATGGAAAAAAATATAACTATTCTGAATTGACCTTTTGGACTTTTTACCTGCCTCCAGTAAAGGATGAAATTATGTGGCTGTGATGTGACAGATTGTGGCTTGACTGATGATGAACTTCTCTTTCGTGCTGATTTAGAACTTATAAAGTATAGTAAAATATCACCATTATTATATAAAACTCATTATCAGGCAATGACTTCATGCTTTAATCATAATGTACCTTTAGAAGAGCTGCGCCCTTGGATTGTTTAGGCTGCAGTTTCAATAGTTTCTGGTCTTATTCTTAATCAGATCCAATTATCATTCACCTCCTTAAGTGGTGATTCAAGTTTAGCGATTCAACTCTCACAATTGGCCACTCATCTCAACCTTCCTTCAAACTTCCTTATCACAGTCTGAACTGTCAATTAAGAAGCTTTGTCTCTCTATGCACAACTACACTGCTGTCTTTCTTCTTCTTCCTGTCTCGTACCTGTTTTTCTACGAGTCTTATGGTGTCAGCTGAGTGTCCATCCTTTGCCTTTTTGACCTGTGCCAAAGCGTTAGATCGTGCTCTCCTCAGTGAGTCTTTAGCCTTGTTGCTGAACTGTTTGGCCAGCTTGGTGAGATTCTCTCTGTGCTCCCTTGTTACTCTGCAAGGTAGAGAAGACATTAAATGGGAGAAGAGAGAGAAGACAAAAGACCAAAACAGTGGAGAAAAAAGAAGGAGAAGGATCACTGAGAGACAAGTGAATGGATTAGACCAAATGGAGGAACACACACAGACACAAAGGCACCCATGCTCTTTTTATGTCCCTATATACACCTGGAATGTACTGAAAATAGAAATGCAAAACAATGTGCAGGAGGGATAACAATCAACGAAAATGATGATAAACCATGTTCTCCATTGTGCCAATTGGGTGCTAAATGCTTGTAGGCATTAAGTCTAATCATTTTAGTTCTGACTCTTAGCAACCATATCACAAAAATCTCTCTTGAGGTCTTAGACCAGAGCTGAAACATCCGTCATCCCAACAACTTTCCATTTTTTAATCACTCAGAAAATCCTACTTCCCATTTCACTCTGCCTCTTTGTCCTTAATTGGCTTTTTTTTTCGTTGTTTTTCCTCGAGGGATATTTGCAAACAATCCAAGTGCAGCATCTATTTACTGCAAACAATACAGCCTAATTACTGATTCCAGGGCCAATCAAGGAGTGCCTTCTCTTTGGAAATGCAAATGGAGGCTTGGAGCGTGCCGAGACTGATTGCAGGGGGAAAGCAGTCTGACTCTTGTGTCTCTCCTCTGCCAGACAAACACCTGCTGCTCCATGCATACACACTCACACAAACACACATGCAAGAAGCAAGAACATACATGCACCTAAACATAGGCCGGCGTTTATACATGCAGACCTACATGCGCACATGTGTATATGTAAAAAACATTCTGTATATACTCCCGAGTGGTTTATTGAGTGAGTGACATATGGTTTTGTGTGAAGTTGTTTGACTTGGCAGAGAGAGAGAGAGAGAGAGAGAGGGGTCTAGCAAGAGCAGAGAGAGTCTGACCCAACCATCAAATTAAAACACTGGGTGTCTCTATACATCTACAAGCAAACGTCAATAAATCTGTCAGTTACAGTTTGACGTGTAGAGACTAAGGGATTAATTAAAAGACTGCAATAGGAAACCATGGGTAAGACTTGCTGTAAAGTTTAGCTAATAAAATTTACATAACGTTCAAATTTTTTCATTGTTTTACAATATGTATTAATCATATTGTCCATAATCTCAAAAATAATGTGAAATGAAATGCCTGTCACAGGTTACCAGAACCCAGACACATGTCTTATAATGCGTTCTTTTGTGTGAACAAAAGTTTTTAAAATTATTTCAAAAATCTACCATCATCAATTTTGTCAGTTCAGTCACTGATTAATCTGATCACACAACTGTTGGACCAGTAGAAGGTAATTATATGTTTATATTAAAAAGGAAGTGGAAAAACGAAGGTATAACAGAAGACAAAAAAAGTGAAAGAGAGGGAAAGAAAGGAAAACCTATCTGCCCTTGGGTGTGTGCATGTGTGTGTGTGTGTATAAGAAAAAGACTCACTTGGGAACAGGCACCTTGATGATTGTCCCGTCCACCTCTGGGTTTAGGTTCATGCTACTCTCTCTTAGGGCCCGGGTGGCAGCCGCTGTAGCCTTGGGGCAAATGCACAAACACACACACAAACATACACACAGACACACAGACCCACAGACACATGAATGTGTGCTTCACTTTGAGCACTGGTGTGAACTGAAAAGCAGCACTACAACTGCAGGTAGTGGTTCAGGCCCAGCTGGCAATCATTACGGTGTTATATTGTGTATGTAGTGTGTAAGTGTGTCAGTGTCTGTGTGTGTGTGTGTGTGTGTGTGTGTGTGTGTGTGTGTTTGGCAGGGGAAGCATATGCAGTGTGGAAGTGCCTCGGGCCACTGTCAACGCTCAGGCCTGTGGGACAGGACTGAGAGGTTGCAGGGCAGGGCGTTGACCCCTGGTGACCTCACAGGAGAGTCTGCTTGTGCATGTGTATGATACATGCATGCAGATATATGCACACACAAACACATACACATCTGCGCTGTGTGTGGATTTGATGTTGACACGTCTATTTCCGAAAATATATGAAGCTTTTTGGTAATTTAATGAAGACCTCGTCACATTTGTATGCAAATCAGTAAAAGTATTAGGGTGATAATCTGGATATGTCTGGCCCCATGGTAAAAACATGCACTGGTCAAGTTTGAGACAATTGTCTTAATGTGAGCAGTCAACTGGGGATGCTTCAATGCATGCACAGTGCTTCTTTATGACTTTACTCACTTTGACAAAGAGTATATGTAATCAGTTTTTCTGTATTTCAACCTGGTTTTTCATGCGGCCAGCTCATTGTCTAATTTAGAGCTGAAAGGGAGGTGTTATTTCTACTGGGCTTTGGTGGAGAGCAGGAGTCAATACATTTGGCGTTCAAAAACATTTACATCACCAAGGTTGCAAGACATGGATATCTTGTGTTTATTCAACAGGGACGAGAGCCATGACGTTGACAATTGAACCCAAGGTTGAGCAACAATTTTTGCGACTGACTGAGGCCATTTTCTGTCCATTTGGTTGTATTATATAGGTTAGAAGCCAATTTTACTTCCTCGGATTGATCCAACACTACACAGTCTGCAAAGTGACTATGTGACCAACAAAAGTAATACTCAGGATTAGTTATACATTTGTCTACATTAGGAACAATCATTAAAATATATGTTTCTCATCTACACTGACCAACTACATCAACAGAAATAAACAGATAGCCAAGATATGAAGAAGATAGCCTGAATGTTACTGGATTTTTAAGGCAGATAATGATATTGTTTGGCTGATAGTGATTCATTTTTAACATTAAAGCACAACGTTGACGAACAATCTTGGTGTGGATCCCAAAGTTTTATATTTTTAAAGAACTGTGACCAGGGTACATACCGAGTATGACATTTTACAGTTGAAAAATCCCTTTGGTCTTTGGCTATTTATAGGCCGACACATAAAGCTCAGCATATGCACATCAGCTGATAATGTCAGCTCAGTTCTAGACAAGAATAACTATTTGTCTATTTTAAATTTGGTCTAAACTATCACTCGAAATGAAAACATCTGCACAAAATTACACTCTACTCAGCTGTTTTCCAAAATATCTTCTTTCGAAACTTAAAAAAAAAAAAAGGAAGCTAATATTTCCCAAACACCATCTGTCATTTTCATAAAGGATGGAGATAATTAGAGGGGAATGAAAAGAAGAGCATTATGTGTTTTGTGAGGCAACGAGCGATTCAGTGTCAGTGTGGACACTGGCCGGAAAGACAACTGTGCCGTAAATGCTTCATGATATTGCAACACAATACAAGATGTTGGGAGGTTCTGAGAATGTGTAGATCTACAGTCGTAAACTATTAGATAACTAGTCTAGGGAATTCTTTGTGATTTCATTTAAATTAATATTTTTATTTGCCTGACAGGCATTGCAGGCCGACAGGGAGGCAGTGAAAGAAGCTTGCATGAAACTTGTAAATGTTAAAACAGCATTCACACATGTGAAACATAAAGACATTAACAACGAAATATAACACAATCCCTTGGCACAGCAAACGCAACATTAGAACCAGAGAGCTGACATTCAAATAGTACATACACACAAAGGGGAGGGAGCCAAATCCTTTGAATTGCTGAAAACAAAGTCACACTTCTAAAACCAATTCTACAACCACATGACAATTCCCTTAGCTGAGCTTAACAAAGTGTGCAAATGTGCAATGCAAGGAATAAGAGCATATCATTTCCTCTCTTTTCTTTTTGAAAACCCTTTTCTGCCCTACTCCGCTTTCTCGACAGCTTCCTCTGGCCTTTTCCCATGTGGGGAAAGAAATGGCAGAGAGATTAAAGGAATTTATTTGTGTGCATTAAATCAATTCATGAAGTTTCTTTTGCTTTGTTAAAATCATCCGGGCGCAGGCCTCTGGTTGATCTCTCTGAGCTCAGGGTGATAGATTCGGCCCATACCTATGTTTGATTGTTCTCAGCATCAAATTCATCACCGTTTCCCCTCTCCAACATCCACTCCGGTGGTTACAGAAAACCGAGCGGAATTTCTCTGGAAAGGGCGAGTGGGTTCTGGTTAATATGTTGGAGAGGAAGAGAAATTACACTGAAGTTTCACATCAAACACTGACGGCCTGTTTCAAAGCAAAGAGCCGAGTGTGGAGGAATGTGTACGACAGCTTGTGTGTGTGCGTGTGTGTGCGTGTGTGTGTGTGTGTGTGTTTACAAAGGGAGTCCTGAGGAAAACAAAATTTTACTTTTTGAACAAAGTGGTGGGATGCTTAAGCATGCACACACACATCCTAAAACACATGCACGTACACCAGATTACCTCCTGATCTAAGCATGCTGGTAGCTGTTGTTCCTACGTGTCTTTGCAGGCCGCTTCTAATGAATGAATGGAAAACAATGGTAGGGCCTCAGGAGTGCCTAGTAATGGATAGGCATCATTATAAGCCTATTAGCTCTGGGTACTGAGGACTCACCCCTGTGTGGGACATGGGTAACGTAGGGCACGACAGGGGTAGCCTGTGTATGCATGAGTGTGTCTGTTGGTGTGTGTGTGGTCTGTGGTTAGGAGTTTCGGGGGAGGAAACAGAATCACCGGTCGACCATTCAACCTGATTCAGGTTGAGGGCTGGATCACCAGATTATAGATGCTGATAAATACTTACATTCGCGAGTTGCTTTGTGACATTCGCACACAAGAGAACAAAGCGGTGAAACCACAGCCCTCTGTGTCACAAACCATGACCGGTAGAAAAACAGAAGTTGGAAGAAGATATTTTCAAAAACTGTTTTGTTTTTTTTTAAAAGACAGGTGGTCCTCTAAAATAAAGAGTTGCCTTCGAATGTCATGCACGCTAATGTCTTTGCATTCTTGAAAAAACTAAATTTGTGGACACAGTCTCTAAACTCTGCGACAGGTTTCGATACGGTGTTAGACTGGGTGATCACTTGTCCATAAAGTCTTGATCTCTTGTAATTCCTTCCTCCACCTGTTGTATTGTGTCTATTTTTTGCCAAGCTAGTGTCGTGACTCCAGGGATGGGGTTGTTGGTCTTTCAGTCAGTCCACTTTGGTCCAGACTGAAACATTGAAACAAGTATCAGAATAATTGCCATGAAAGTTTATACAGTCATTCATGGTGCCCACAGGATGATGCCTACCAACTTTGATGATACCCTCACTGTCGCTCTTAGTCTTGTTCTCTATTGAGCCCTTTAAATCATGGTTTTATTGTTCTGCATTTTATTTCTTGCAATTTAATGCATGCATTTGTTTTTGCACTTTTTAAACTACTTTTTTGAATTGTAATCATGAATATATTAGCTTACCTTGGAGTTGAATATTATATATGCAATAATCACTTGTAAGCAAGTGTCATTCATTATTGCAATTCATCTCGACTGATTTCAGTTCTCAGGGGGTGTATTATTATACTTTATCGTTTTCCAGTCCATGTTTGTTATTTTACATTTCCACACTAAAGTGATATATTTGTGTTTGTCACACTTCTACCATACCATGCAAATATATTTATTAAATATATGTTCATTAGGTGGAATCTACCACCGCAACTCTGCATTTAGTCTCTTTGTTTTTTGTCATTCACAAAAATCATTCAAGTATTTCACTATGTGATGCACACTGCGTGTATATTTAAAAAGTTTAACATTTGAACTTGAACTCTACTAACGGTACTTGTGTACTGGCTCAGCTGCTAATGAGATCAAAGAGAACTAATTCATCAGCCATTACCATCTGTGGATATGTGATTGCATAATGTTGTGTTAAATGCTAAAAAAACATATTTAGATTTTCCAGAACACCAGAAAATCTGGCTTTGCCCCCATGTGCGAATTTTCTTTCTGGAGCTCTGATTAGTACGGTGTTGTGTCATCCACAAAGGAAAAGAGGGGGAGAAAAGGGAATGAAAAAAGAAAAATAATCTATTCCTTCCTAACCTGGGGGTAAAATGAGGTCATTTCCTATCCTGTGACAACTCACACGGAGGCATAACCACATCTCATTGCATACACACACACAGACTTTAGGTTCTTATTGCTATCTTTCACTCCAGAACAAAGGGCTCACAGAGTCATCAATCAATTAGCATCTGAGACACAGTTGGAGAGAGAGAGGCAGGTCAGGTTTCATTTTACACAGACTGATGTGGGTTTTGAGTTCTGGTCTGGCTCACTTTTCCCTCAGTGTGAACCGTCTATCTGTCTGTGATTTGGATTATTTTTATAAAGCTTTTAGTTACTGTGCCTTGTCTGTATGTAGCAAACAAATACCAGTAGGGAGAACCTGTACCGGTGTGGGTCCTTGTGTTTTGGTCTTTGTGTGTGTGTGTGTGTGTGTGTGTGTGTGTGTGTGTGTGTGTGTGTGTGTGTGTGTGTGTGTGTGTGTGTGTATAATCGTCTTACCTCGGGGAAGCTGCTCATGTTGACCATAATGAGCTGAGGTGACTTCATGGAGATCTGACCCAGCTGGTTGAGTGGGAACTTTCCATCTTGAGTCGTCACCACGATGTGATCCAGAGCTCCTAAACAAACACAGATAAAGAAATGATAGAATTGTATTATTGACTTTATTTTTCTAAATTCAAGTTGAATATACTTTAGTGGGTATGTTAATATATATATTTTTTAATATCATTGAAATTTCAAATATGTCTACAGTTTGAAGTTTAATGTCACCTTATATATATATATATAATGTCACTGTCATTACTGATAACAAAATTTATTGTTTTATATTATATGTAAAAAATCTTTATTCAAACATATGTATATAACAAAATATAACAAGAAATGTTTTACTCTCAAGCATCTATATTTGTATGTCCCCCAAAAATTGGTCATGCTCTGGTAAATATGGATTTAGGTTTACTCATTTGATGACACCATTTCAGTGAAAACTTAACATAGAGGAAAGCATATAATCCTTCAACCAGACATACAGATTAACAAATAAAGAGACAGACAGACAGACGGATCAATGTGCATTTGAAGCCACAAATTGCATGAGTAAATAAAAAAAAAAAGAGAGACAACTGTCAGGGTGTTAAGAGTTTCCATGATATATTGTCCCTCCTCCCTGTAAACACCGAGGAGCAAAGTTTGCCAACCTAAGCCGATTTCTGTCCCTTCCTCCTACCCTCCCCCTCTATCACCCCCTCCGTCTCTCCTGTTTCTCCATCACTCCACCCATCCACCCCTCTCGCCCTCTCACTCTCCTCCATCTGGCTAACCTCAGATGCAGTTGTTTCCTTCTTCTCCAACTCTGCCTTACATCACTCGCTCCCTGCTTACCCAACGGGGGTTGTGCTGCTGCTGATGGTGTGTACTTGTGTAATTTTCTCTATACGATCAATTTATCATATGATTTAAAGGGCAAGAACTAAAAAAAAAAACAAAACGTAGATATACGGGTCAGAGATTAGACGCAGAAGAAGAAATTAAAAATAAATGGTTGGTATGATGTGATGAATTGGATACCCCGTACTTAAGGGCTGCACCCCAACTGAGTCACTGACAAACTGTCTACCTGCCAATTACTGTCTCCCTCACTGACTTCAAACATCCATTTGTATGCATCTCTGCATATATGCAGCCCATTCTTGTCCATATCTGTGACCTTTTGCCTGTCCATCTCTGTTACCTCTGCCTTGACGATGAGCACCTGCACATCTGTTAAAACTTAAGGGGGGCAGACAGAGAGACACTCATTTCTTTAACTACAAAGACGGAGGGCGATGAGAGGGTAAGGGGGGGGGGGGCTGAGAGACAGACAGAGGAGAAAGGCTAAGAAAGAATCTGCCAAATATCAGAATGGCAAAATTGTTCTTTTTCAAAATCTTACATATGATGTAGTGTGATGATAATGAATTCCATATTATAGCCCGTAAATATAAATGTACAATACACTTATTTTGCCTTGTTTTTGAGTTTCAGTCACTGACGAAACATTAACCTGGCCACATCAATTTTTCAGTGCACATGAGCGTCTGGGTGACCTAGTGGTGATGATGGGTGACACATTTGTACTGTGAAAAATCAACAGTTCAGCCCCGAGACCTCTGATGCATGTCAGCTCCACTTCTCTCCCCTCTCATTTTCTGTCATCTCTCTGCTATCCACCTTGGAATAAAGGTAAAATGCCCAAAAATGCACATACAAACCTGCCAAAATTAGCTGTATGAAGTGGACCATTCATATCAGGTGGTCCTCACCCACCTAAGTTAACTGGACCACATGAGTGAGCATATCAGTTTAAACCGTGCCAGCGAGTTAAGTGTGAACACAGCCATAAAGTGCTCTGTACTTGGGCACAGCTTTACATTGAGATAGTGCTAACACTTCTTAGTTGATGGATTTAGCATGCTAACATTTTCCTAATTAGCTGCTAAAACACCGGCATGTTAATAGTGTCTTTGTCAGCATACTGGCAAGCAGAGGTTAGCATTTAGCTTGAGGAGATGCTGCACCAAAGTAAAGCCTTTTAAAACCACTAGCACAGCTGTAGACTCTTAGTCTTATTAGACATCTTATCCACAAAGAGTTGACTTTTTAAATTCTTCAACCACTTGACTTAACCAACAATTTATTTTGACTTTTGCTTTCCACCAAAGCTTTTTTGAAAACTGTTGTATAAATAACACTTATGATTATTAACCACAAATAGCTCTCATCTTAAACTTAGAGGACCTCTAGGTACAGACAAAGTGTTTTGAGGTATTTAAAAACGAATCTTTCATGTACTGTTGTACAGTCTTTGTCCACTCTGTCTTACATTTTCCTCGGAAACACAGCTAGTTTTCGGGCTAAACAACTCATCTGTGACTGACCACAATATGGTGGTTGTAGCACTGATACCTTCTCTCTGCATTTATCTGTGACTTTCCTCTATATGCCACACACAAACAAATGCACGCACACACACAGTGTGAATTAATTGCAATGCAAAACAATGCATACAGTCATATTCTCTCACACACACACACACACACACACACACACACACACACACACACACTCACACACTCACACACACACACACACACACACACGCAGGCTAAATGAGAGCCAGATGAGAGGTTCATGGAACAAACACACACAATCGCACACACATTCAGACAACTGACGTCATTCCATTCCACCATCTCATCTCTCCTGTCAGCTCTAAGTCCTGCTGCCTCCCTGGATTACTGTGCATCTGGACAGAAGAGAGGGGGATAGACAGACTGGAGGAGAGCAGTGAGGGATACACAAATGAAGGGAGAAGACAGGGAGGATGACAAGATGGAGGGACAGAGGCAAGAATGGCAAGAGACATAGAAAGAGAACAGAAGAAGAGGGAGTGAAGAAGGGAAGTCTCAAAATTCTTGAACTTCTGTTGTTGAGACATAGGTTTAAGAAATTTAATTCATAGGTATGACACAGATATTGAAAATATCTATAGCTGAAGCCAAAATATAAAGCTATGAGTATTTGGGAAAACTAGAGAAGAGTAAGTAAGAGGGATAAAAGACTGGCTGAACATTGAAAGTGATGAATGATGGAAGTAAAAGGAGAGGTCGGGAAAAAAAGGACAACTTGACAGATAAACAAATGAAGAACAGTTGGATGAAGTCTACAAGACGAGTCATTGAGGGCTTAACCATAAAAGTCAAGGTTGCATATGCGCTTCTGTTGCCTGCATGTTGTGTAAAAGAACATGAATACACGGTAAGAAATTAAATATCAGAGAGAGTGAAATTTTAGGTGAGGGGGAAAAGCAGGACAAATTCAAGACACTTTCAGTTTTGAGGTCTGATTCCAGTGGCATCCTCTCCTCCCATGGGAGCTTCCATTATACACCCCACTTTTAACTCCCCTGAGCTCAGCTCCCATTTGTTAGAAATCAGAGGCAAAGGTTCATGACCTGGATGTAGATGGGGAAACAGAGGTCAAACTGGGGTCAAGGTGAGGTTACATGGGACTTTCCTCACTCTCAGCCATTTGGCGATTTGTTAGGTAGATGCAAAGAGGAGGGCTTACTGATATATGTTCTAAAGTATGTGGTGTGGTGTTCAAAATGTCTTCTATAGAGTGACTTAAATTTTAAACCTGTGAGTATTTGTGCAGGTTTTGCCTTTTTGGTAACTTTTCAGTTGTGTGCTTAAGAGTTTGAATATGAAAAACAAAAAGCAAGTGATTTGAGGAGAGACAGGGAGAAAACATGCGAGGGAGTCCAGGAAAGAAATAGAGATAAGCTGAATACCTGGAGAGGTTCGGATGCTGAGGTTGCGTGTGAGGTCATCTTTGAGCGCATTGAGAACAGCTGTCATGTCCTTCTTCACTTCATCCAGACTGATGATGTCCTCCACCAGAGCTGTATTAATATTCACCTTAGCTGACTGGCCCTTTGCCTTAGCTTTGAACACGAAAAACGGAAAAGAAGGAATGAGGATCAAAGACTCATGTCTAAGACAAATAATATCTAAGTAATAGTAACCCACATCCATGGGTTGTAAAGTTTTTAAACTGCCCTTTTTCTAATCTCCTCACTGACCTTTTGCCTTCTTTGTGGCATAGAGCCTGGCGCAAGCAGCAGGGTAACAGCTGGTGCTGGGCCACAGTGGTGTTGCACTGACCCAGGAGGTGGCTGCGAGGGGAGGCCTGACCTGTCGCACCAGGGACTGACACAGCAGCGGTCGCAGCAGGCTCAGATGATTCAAAGCCATGACTAAGAGAGAGCATACATAGAGCATTGATGTTGTTAGAAGACAAATAGAGACAGAGTTCTACTGAGTTCAGAGAAACATTAATGGTTCAATTTCATAGAATCACAGGTTATTCACAGATCATTTGCAATCAGTTGTGATATTTGTTAAAATGAAGTAATAACTCCTATCTGCCAGTAGGAGGTAGGCCTACATCTTGTACTGACTTTCTAGTGCCATATTCTCCTTTTGCCCTTGACAACTATCTGATGATAATTTGCCACAAAAATGACGAAAACAAACAAGCAAACAAATAAAAAACATAGAACTAAAGAAGTCAGTACTATATTTTCTTTATATAGAGAAGTCTATAAGGAGTAAATTTTTTTCTTTAGAGGACCCGGGGTTAATTTTTTTTTTTTAACATATAAAATATATGTAACTATAGCAAATTAATTTACAGATACAGAAAATCAATATATCTTGTGTTTGCCAACTAATCATCAAAAATAGTGGCTTGTTTTGCGGTTTATAAAACCATTAAATGAGTTAGAAAACCTTTCCCGTAGGAGTGGACGATATGGATAAAATCCATTTATGCAATTTATCTAATTTATCATAGCAATTGTAATTTTATATCACAATATCTACATGCACAGTCTAGTGAATGTCCTGCCTTGACAAGCTAAAATTTTGTTTGCTAACAAAATGATTTGTTTGCTTGCCATAAAGAAGGTCTTTCACCTTTTAAAAAAAAAATCAATTCATCATTTAGTCAGAAATGGTGAAAAATGTCTGCTACAATCTCTTAAAGCCCAAGGTGATGTGTTCCAATGTCTTCTTTTGTCTGACCAGCTCCAACACTTGTGATGTTTAGTTTTCCATCATGTAAGATGAACAAAAACCATAATTGAGAAGATAAAACTGGGGAATGGTTGGAATTATTTACACAAGCATGACTCATACATTTAAAATTAAAGATTATTTTTCTGTTGATCAACTAATCGATTGACTGAGTTTCAACAAATGGATCACAGACTTTGCCTTTAAACACAATTTCTCTGAAAACACAAAGCAGAAAGGAGGAAATGAGGTTCTTATAAACCCCATCATACATCCCTGCTGTGGTAGAACTTCCTGCACTCAACTCAACAGGCTACATTTCATGCAGTTAGTCATCATGCTCTTCCTACTCCTCTTACATGCAGACAAATCTATGGGACAAAACTAAGTCTGCACTCAGCCCACGCACAGTTGCTTTGGCATTCCTTAAGTGGAACGTCCCATTCAAAAAAAAAAAGAAAAAAGAAAAAGGAAAAAAAAAAACAACACACATCACCATGAGACCAGCCACGTCTTTTCTATGGCTGAACCACCTCCCACCTTGCAAACTGGCTCTCTAGTGTGAGCTGTGTCATTGAACCTCAGCGTACACACAAGCATGGACAAACTCTGTGATATCCAAGCCCACAGACACAAACATGTACTAAACCTGGTCTTTCACAGTCAGTGGCTGTGAACAGTTCGCGGTGTACTGCATCCTGACTGACACCCTCCATTGTCTGGTGTGTATTTATAACTGTAAACTTTAAGCTGTGAGGAGAAACAAACCATACAGCAGCAGTGAAAACTATCTAGTCACATGTGAGCGGAGCATCATAAATGCATCGTATTTCATCATATTTTTGACATCTTACCATGTGGATCAGTGAATTGACTGTAGACTTCTATATCTATGTTTAAAAATATTTTGAGATGTGAAAATTAATGACAGAATTAGGAATTTCTTGCTATGTCAAGCTATCAAAAGTTATCTGGATGTTTCAGAGAGTGTCACATTATATTATTTCAAGTGAAATTCTGTGTTTTCATGTAGACATGGGGCAAGAAGACTTTTTTTTTCTTGCCAGGAAACAAGAAATTTATTCTGCTGTGTTGCACAATTGACAAATAGTTTGAATATAAAAAGCCAGTAGAGACTTCTCATCACCAGCCATGACTCATAATACCCCCAAGGAAACCCATCTCTCTAAGAAATACATAACTAGTCACCAAAAGAATTCTGGAAAAAGACTTAACCCCTTTAATTTATTGAAATCCAAATGTATTTTGTTTTTTCCCCTGGAAACAAATGCCTTTTGAAGTTTCAAATTTAAAAAAATATATCAGAATCAGCTTACAATAACCCGTTATGTATGATTTATGGACTATAAACAATAACAATCTCTGTGTTCTCGACGCTAGCTACGACCATCCAGTAGTCCCTGATGTTAGTCAAAGATAATTTGCCAAAATACAAACATATCCCAGTGGCAACATTTAGGCGAGACTGTGGACCACCACCTACAACGCAAACCCATAACAGGCATCCATGGCTGGCAGGTTTCCTGTCAGGCTGATATGATACAGTGCACTGCGGCAGAGCAGATCGGCTGGGATGTGGGACAGTGACAGATCTCTTTAGAGGGGAAGTCAAGCAGAAAAAGTGATGCACAGGTGTTCAGTGGGATACTGTAGCCTCATGTCCGGTAGATTTCACACACAGCGGCAGCTGCAGACACACCTCTGCTGCTTCCAGCGGCAGAAGCCAGCTGGTGAGCCCGCACGGTTTCTCCTCTGTACACTTTACAGTTTGAGCAGAAAATAATGCAGCAGAGTATCTGACGATGCAATGCCCTGTCAAACAACCTGCTCACCCTGGGGCAGCCACTGATAATTATTTTAAATGTCAATTAATCCCCCCCTTCTCTTTTTGTTTTTAATTTTATTAAGTCTATACAGTGTCAGAAAGTGCTGAAAATGTTAATTACAGCTTCCCAGAGCCCAGGGTGGAATCTTAAAATTCCTCTTTTTCCTGGTTATGTTTTAAAGCATAAAAAAGCAAAATGTCCTCACATTTAAGACATTTTTGCTTGATAAATGACTTTAATAGATTTCCATAACTGTTGATTAATTTCATCTGCCTCGTGGATGAACCTCTCAGCACTGGGTCACACTATAAACCCACTGTACTATTTAAGAAACAGGGAACTACTTATGTGGTCATGCGGCTTGACTGACTGATGCTTATTACATCTATGATGTGTCTGATTTCCACCAAACTTTATCCCTGAAAACTGAAATCGACGCTTCGGTTTGTTTTGGGGGTTTATTGGTTTTTTTGTTCTAAATTGTTTTGAATGTCATTCAGTCCTCCAGGTGGCACCAGGGTTGACTCGGTTGCTTTATTTTCTAACGGATAAAATTACGAGAAACGTGGCCGTTGTATTTTAAGTAACAGAAACACGAACATGATTGAGGGAACTAAGTGAACCGATGACTTTATATAAGCGCAGCGGCGTGAAGGTCGGAGCTGTGTTGGGGGGTGTGAGGGAAGCACTCCTCCTCCTGCACATGCTATGGGCGCAAAACTGACATAAACCACTTACACGTAGCTGCTAAACATAGCACAACTGTTAATTTCAGAATATAACGTCCTTCGACTGTAAATAATCACAAAAGCTACACTTACTTTGGGGTTTTAAAGTCTTTACAGAAGCTTGTTAGCTGCAGAGAAAAAGCCACATTTGACGCCTATGCTGTCATCATCACGCGACGACGTTTGGCCACTTCCAGGTGTGTGTTTGATACTGCGTATGGGTTTACACCGCATGATGGGGTTTCCCGTCAGGGGCGAGAAATCACATGAGCCGAAACAGACGCGGGCGGGAAGAGGGAGGTTCCAAACTTAAAACCGAGCGCCCCCTCTCCGATACGCACGCAGCTAAACAAACTACAGCATCACCCCGCGCCTTTGTTGATAGACGGCGTCCGCTAATCAGCCGAGCTAGCTAAACTGTCCTGTTAAATAGAAGGGATTCGTAAAAGAAAAGATGCTTGAAATGATTAATCTTACGTTTTGACGTAGCTAAATCATCCCTTAAGTGGGATCGGTAGCAAGTTGAGCCGAGGAAACCAGTCGCTACAAGAGGAAGTCTGAGGAGGTAAGGTGGTACTGTATACGCTAGCTTACTGCTAGCAACCCCCTGCTAGTCCAAAACGGACTGTTAACTGTTTAGTGGATAAGTTTAGATAATCTTGACTGAATACTTTACTCCCTGGACGATTTAGATTGGTCTCACCTTACACAGTCGGATCCATCTTAATCAGCTAAGGCCAACAACGAGCAGATAACGGTGGATCGATCAGTCTGCCCCTAGCTAAGCTAAAGTTAGCTCAGGGCATATCAACGAGAGAACTTAAGATTTGTTATTTTCTGAGTTTTTGCGGGGAGCAATTGCTTTTCGTGACGCCGTAAATAACAGTAACTCACCCTGCATCGTTTCCTGATTGTGTTCAAAATGATTTCCGAAGAGGCTTGGTATCTAAACCGCAAATGAGAACCAAAGACGGTGTGTTTTAGACCACCGTCCCATCTCTGCTTTACACAAATACGGTATGTTTACATGAAACATACTTTCTATCTGACATTTATAGTATGGCATAACATTTTGGTTAAACCTCAAACAATGTGCTCTTCGTAAATAACTAAAAATGAGAGAGGAATTCGTCTGAGTGAATTGACAATTACTTTCTATTTTAGTGACCTAGATCAGATTAGAAACAGCTTCACTTCTGTCACTCTATAAAGAAGATCAGATCTTTTCTGAGCGTTTTTTCTTCATTTCCCAGATGCCTTCTGATCAATAATGTAAGTCACAGTTCTCAGATACTTGAGTATGTAGTGCTAATCTTTCTGTAAGGCAATATTTTAGTCCACCACTTAAAAACCTGACTTTTCTGAACTGGGTCATTTGCTGTTATTAATAGCTTTTGAATATTGCAGGGGTCATACGTTACTGACACCATGCTCTAAACAGTCCTAATCGTTCCACTCTGACATAAATGCAGAAATGGTCATTTATCTCTGCCTTTTCTTTGGAAACCCAATTTCTCTGTCTTCTGTTTCTAACTCCCGCAGAGTACACATGTCGTCTGCAGCAGAGACGGTGGAAAATGCCTCCATCATTTCAGAGAGTGTTGCCCATGATGGAAATCGCTTGTGGATAGGCAACATCGATCCCAAAATCACAGAGTGAGTAAATCCGCTGTTATTTAGGAAACCTCAGCATTGTGGTGAGTGTGCAACTGTCGGTTAAAAAAGAAATCCCTGTCGGTTTGTTGCAACTTGATACATATATGCTTCAGCTTAGATTAGAGCTCAAAAGTACCGGAGCAACATTGTGATTACTGTCCACTACAGTCTAGTCATCACATTTTAAAACATTAAAAGTTATTAGAATAGTAAACAAATGTATATTTCATTACAAATCTTCATACTCAAACATGTGAACTGGGCAGCTGAATGAACAACAAAGTTAGTGTTTGATTTGACAAAGTGTTCAGTCTGAGGTGGCTGTTAGTCAGTCCATGTTATGAACCTGATTCAGTGCTTTTTAACTTGTCCAGCTCTGCCTCATAGAGAGGCAATACACTGTGCTCACACATATGATTGATTAACTACATGCGTACTGTGTGTGTGTGTGTGTGTGTGTGTGTGTGTGTGTGTGTGTGTGTGTGTGTGTGTGTGTGTGTGTGTGTGTGTGTCTCGCAGGCTGAGACTGAGCAGGCAGAGCTGGGTGTGTGAAAGAGAGGCAGCGAGGCGTGGAGACCTGCTGTGCTAAGGAGTAGCCATCATTCCTCACTCACCTGCCCTGTTTACTCTCTCTGTGTCAGTCTGGTGCTGATTGTGTGTGTCTGTGTGTGTGTGTGTGTGTGTGTGTGTGTGTGTGTGTGTGTGTGTGTCTTAAAGTATGTTTAAGTACACAGTTGATGTTTGGGTCGCAGCTGTTTAGAGGTGCAAGCTTCAACACACTGAGGTGTCTGTGTTCATTATTAGTGCGTCTCGCTTTACACGACATCATATTGTATCATATACCAGCAAACATCCTTCACTTGTTGCATTAGTGTGTGGGGATGTATGTGCGGCAGAGTGTGCAAACCCCCAAATGTGAGAGTGGAGAGCCCCCTTACGTACCATGTGATAGAGAGGAGGTAGTTTTTCGGGGTGTGTCTGTGTGCCTGTGGGGGCTGCTGGAGAATGTATGGCCCACAGCTCTGGTGGGAGTCTAGACAGGCATTTCCTTCCCCTTTTCCCTGCTCTGCTCTACTTCTCCTTAAATAGCCCACTGCTTCACAGTATGGAGGGAAAACAAGAGAAATGCCCGTGGACCCTGATGCTGATTGGGAAGATTAATTAGCTCCTGGATAGCATTTGTAGTGCTCCCTCTGTTTGTCCCGGTAAGCCAAACCAAAACTCAGTGAAGAGGAAGAATGTAGACCTCAAACATGCATGGTGCTGATTATGAGTACACAAGGCAAAAAAAATGAACAATACAAATTGCTTTCAACAAAAAAAATGAATAGTGAATTAAACTTGTTTTTTTGTGCAAGAATTTTTTGTTAGCTAATTCAATACTTAAAATTCTGTGCTAGATGTTGGTATCTGAATCATTAAATATTGCCTAGACATTGACCAGTGAATTTTTAGGTGTAACTAAATGTGACATTCTATTACTTTGAGGGGTATTGATTCCATATTTTAAGTTATTTGGAAGAACAATTGGTCAATTTGAAAATAGCAGTATTAAATAGAAGTTGTTTTTGTTTTTTTGTTTTTTTTAATTCCCCCTGTCAGATGGATGGATTTTGTGTGTTATGGCAAATCTCAGATTTCCTCTCTGGAATAGGGATGAAAGTTTCCTGTAAGGCTCATAGTTTAAAATGATGTGATTTAGAGCTTGAGAAAAATTGAGCATGTGATTAGGAAAAATGTCTTCATTTGTCTTTGTGTTGCAACCTCTTCTTTTATCCTCTCTCTCTCTGCATCTCTATTATGAGACAACTGTAATCCTCTTCCTGTTGCCCAATTAAATGCTCAGTAGAGATGATTGATGTAAATCTGTTATAGGACAAGTTATCTCTTTTACTCTTCACCGCCTATACGGTCTTCCCATGGCTTAGATAGACATCCCTTATTCTAGCTGGTTAGATTTTTTCATCTTTCCTTTCCCTGCTCACAGAGAAGAAAACACAGCAGGTGTAACCCCAGTTTTCACCACATATTCATGTTTTTGTGCTTTTGGCTGCTCAGAGAGGGAATTTCTCATTAGTGGTGATCAATCACCTTCTTCTCTTTGTTGTCCCCTTTGCCCTCTTGCTACATGGTAGGTTCTGTATCTGGAGTTTGTCACAAATTTTTACGAAAGCACTTGTAACCATCATCTTGCTCAGACTGCAGCCTTAGATTTTTATAAAATATGTATAAGTTGCAGTTAGTTGCCCCGTCAGAGAGTCCTCCCCCTAATTTTTTCCCCTCAGACCTACACCTTTCTAGAGCAAATCTTGTGGCCCATCTCCCCTTTCCTTCCTTCCTCCCCTGTGCAACCCAGCTCTTGTATCTCTCCTACCTGGCTTCTCACCTCCTCTCTTCTTTTGGCTTCTCCTCCTTCAACCTTTCACCTTGCCTTCAACATCCCCTCACTGAACTTTAGTCTCCCTCTCCCCCACCTTTCCCTCCCTTTCCTTGCCCCCTCTCCTCCTCTTCCTCCGGTGGTTTTTACAACCCCCAGGAGGAGCAACCCATTGTGGTTCAGCTCACCCGCATCCAAAAATGTTCTTAGAGTGTCTGGCAACTAATCTCTCTCATATTTACACATATGCACAAACATGCAGTATGTATTTATTTCAACACATAGCAGTATCAAAAGGCAACACATAATGCATTACAACATTTTTGCATGGTTGGATTTGACATAGATAACTGCCTCTCTCATTTCCTGATCAGTGTTGCAGAATTTCAAAGGAGTACAAAGCACAAAGGCAAACAATTTGGGTACAGTAGAGCAAATAAATGCTATGAGTAATATGGTAAACTTTATTTCAGTTGAGGTTTTTCTGTTTAAATGCGCCTATTTCAGAAGGCGCCCCCTTCACATGAGAGGCTCACAGGGTGTTGTCTGGGAAAAGCAGAAATTCTCTTTGGCCTAAAGCCCTCCAGGGACTCGTAGAAGGGTGGAAGACATAAGTACAACCTGTAGCTTGAACCTACACTTCACCCTTGGTGTGCCACACTGAGTCCCATCCACGCATATAAATGCACACTGGCTAATTAAATACATACATACATTTATGTTTGTGGAGAGGCACAGTGAAACACACACACACACACACACACACACACACACACACACACAAGCAAGCATGCACAAACGCACGCATGCACACACATACCAACCACCTCAGGATTAAAATAACAATCAACTAAACAATAAAAGGCTGAATCATTAATTCCTCTTGGACAGTTATACAAAACACCTGGGGTCATTCTGGGGTCTGGACAGTCACACAAGGTAACCGCCCTGGAACAAAAACACAGGAAGATGCCTGTTGATTTTATTAATTAATTATCTATGTATGTTTGTTTATTTAATTATTGTATTTGTTATATTGTATAAAATCAATGATGGTTGGATACCATCTAGCTGCTTCAGGATCAGGGTCCTGGTGTTGTACATGCTGGATCACTGTCATGGCTTACTTGGACAATTAAATAGAATGGAGCCACTTCTAATGCTTTTCCTAACATGACAGGTCAAAAAGTCTGCTCTGAAAAAGGTTTCTCACCAGATGCATCACGGAAGTTATTTCCATCAAATATATGAATTAATTTGGGAATATTCACATTGACAGACATAAGTAAATTAGTTTGACAAATTCTGCCAAAGTATGACTTATGGTCTTGAGGAAGTATAATGGACATTCCATAATATTCTCTTACCGGTTACAGACCACACTATTAATCAAGAAAATAAACTGCAGATTAATCGATAATGAAAATAGTCATAAGGTGCAGCCCTACATGGTATTTCCCATCAACTGGAAGAACAGGCCTCAGACCATCACATATTCTACCTGAACAAAAATAAGAATATGGCATTTTGATAGAATTTCACACACAAGAACTTTGAAGATTAATGACATCGGAAAGCACTTCCTGCTTGGCATGTGATGCAAACGTGCTGTCAGCACCTGTTATTTACAGTCATTTTCAGTTGCAATGAATATAGTCTACATGTGAGCCTGAACTCGCTGTTCTACTCACACTGTCACAAGAAATATTTGCATTCCCATGATTCCCTAGTGGTCAGTTACACGTAGACCTACAGACTCACACGCTCTGCATATCTCTTCAATGACCACATCTATATTCGTTTGTAGCCCAACAGTCCCAGGCAGGTCCACACAGCCAGTGGATGTTGTTTGTGCAGAGCTCGGTGCTCAGGGGGGATTTGAGGCTTCCTCTGTTTTATTCCCTCATTGTCCTGCTACTGTATCCTCAGCATTGTCTCAATAAGAGATTTACTGTCAAAGGCCTGCCACACCAGCTGGCCCACTGCTAAAAAGGTGTCAGGGAGAGAAAGCTGTCATTCTCATTAGCCCCGACTGACACATTCACAGACTGTAAGGTGGCAAATATGGTATGGAACAGATCATTGTGGCTGTTTCACAGGATAGGCCGACTGTACATGGTGCATGTTGTATTTCATAATCGATATGTAGAATAAATATCATCTGTTGTTGGACATTTTTACAAAATATTGATATTTGTATTACTTGTTGTAATTTAATTAACATTAACAATAAATATTTAAAATCTCAACCTGAATTTTTCTCATTATTTGATTCTGCCCTGTTTTCCGTTTCTGTCTTTTTCTCACATTCTTTTGTGCTCTCTTTCACATGATATCTCTCTTGGCAGGTATCACCTGGTGAAGTTGCTGGAGAGGTTTGGCAAAGTGAAACAGTTTGACTTCCTGTTCCATAAGTCTGGGCCTTTAGAGGGACAGCCACGGGGCTACTGCTTTGTCAACTTTAGCACCAGAGAGGTACATGGAAGATAAAGTTTGTAATTTAGATTATTTAAATTTGATTTTAATTTAAGTTATACTATTTTGCTACAGTATTTATTGTTGTAAACTGATCTTAGATGTGTGAATTGCTATGTCGTCTAATCATGCCTATCTATTTGAGCTCTAATATTTTTTAGAAAAACAATGTGTTTTTGTTTTTTAAGTAAAACTCTTAGCCAAAGACCACAATAACTGCAACTAATTAACAGAATTCTAGTAGAACTCTTGACAGTAATATTAATATTTGGCCAATACTGATTTGTGTTACATAAACTCCTCTCACAAGGTTGATTTCATCAGGTCAAGTTGCTTAATTGGGAATAATAATGCCTCGTGTACTCAAATGGCCCACAACAAACATTATGAGACATCTCTAAGCAGTCAGGTCCGGATTGTGTGTCTTATTAAAGTTTCTAAAAAAAAAAAAAAGGACTTAGATGGAGTCCGCTCAGCTTCACAGGTTCAGCGGGCAGTATTTTTTTTGGCATGTGCCTGGGGATCATGATAAACATCTAGTTTCACACAGTGTCTATCAGCGGGATATGAAGCCCTCCCAGAAGGATTATACGCAGGAAGTGTGTGTTTATCTTACGCACTTGCACACACTCAGACACTCTCACATACAGATAGAAGTACTCCATTAATGTAATTTAGAATCAAAGCCATTTACTCATTTGATCAGACAAAATTTCTCGCACTGCTCTTCAAATACACTTCAGAGACACACACGCATCACTTGCGGTCTATCTGCAGGCAGAGTGGCACATCATTATCTGTTATTGTTTTTGCCATCTCTCTATCGTAATGATACAAGGACTCGAGTGCAATCATCAAGGCTGATTTTTAATCATGACTGTTAAAAGTCTGTTACTCTTTTTCTCTGTGCGAACGTCTGCAGGAGGCAGAAAGGGCGATCCAGTGCTTAAATGGGAAGCTGGCGTTGTCCAAGAAGTTGGTCGTGCGCTGGGCGCACGCACAGGTGAGGGTGAGTGTCCAAATCCTGTTCCATTTCATAAAACTACAAAGCCTATACATCCTGATGGCTCAGTGGAGTAAGGCACATAAAAATGTAATTATTACACTGTGAGTATGGCTGTGGTGTAGTTTGACAGACTAAATATATATCTGTGCATTAGCAAAATTTTATTACTGACTTTCAGAGATAAAGAAAAAAAGGTTAAGGTAACAATGTCTTTTGTAGTCATAGATGGAAACAAGTCTGGAAATTTTAGATAAATATAACCAATAGTTCTCAAGATGAAGAACATGTTTGACTTTGCCAGCACTTGTACCATTGGTAAACTATTACAAACTGATTTTAGTTGTTTTGTTTTGGGTTTTTTTTTCACATTACTACTGCAGCAGTCAGTGCTTATGCCTGTCTCTTAACAATGGACAGCCTACTGGCAGTGGGTTAAGGGATATCCTGTATAGAGACGAATCACGCCCTACACACACACACACAAACACATAGTAGAGTGAGGTCAAGGTCAACCCTGCCGCCTCTGAGACAGCACGTCGTAGGATAAATCTGCTCACAGATTCATTGTGGCAGGGCTCATTCCACCATTCCAACCAAAAATAGTAGCCCTGGTTATTGATGCTGTTATAAACCTAGAACCTTAGCTGTTTATAACTCAACTGTTCCATTAATACCGGTCTGTCTGTCCAGGTGATTTGAATGCAAAAATTAGGTTCCTACTGCTTCATTCAGTGTCAGCACCTTCTTCACGCTGTTCCCTCATACTTGCCAATGGCCTCGGCTCATTTCTACTATGAATGGAGTTTTCTCAAATTCAGTACCGTACTTACATACTGGAAGTACTGTTAGGGCTCCATGCATAAAATTTAAAGCATGTAGCAGCCCATCAACATCTCTGCCTTGGAGAAAATGATTCGCTGCACCCTCTTACGTATGTGTTTGTCAAGCTCCTGCTTGACGAAGCTGGCGGGATGGGCATCTTTCTTTTTTGAATGTGCTTTTAGTTTTTGAAACTGCCTCAGTAAGGGTGTGAAAGCCACTGTTACAGTTTAGTTTCAGAGCCTCCTCATCTTTCATCCTTATGCTTTAAATGTTCAGTTATCCTGAAAAGAGTTAGATATCAGACTGTTCCAGCGGCTGTATTTTGATGTACATCAGGATCCTTGACATATAGAGGGCAGTGTTTAATATGATGTTACAACCACTTCAACCAGGTATGAGCATAGCTGCACCGCAGGAATTTGATTTTTTTTCTCCCTCGCCACCAGTAGCAGTAGCTCCATGCAGCCTGCTGTCGAGCTGCTCAACGGGACCACTCTTTCTGTCATGTCATCATGCCTTAACAAGCAAGAGATGAATATTTCAGTAAGAATTATCCTCACATTGACCATTACTATGATCGTGAACACAAGTTTGTTTTGCTGTCACTGTTGAGTACCAAGGGAAGAAAGGCTGAGGGGCTTATGAATGATTGTCCCCAAACTTGCCTGTCAGGTCCTATGCTGAAGCGCAGTCCCGATAGCTCCTGTTGCTGAAGATAATGTCAGCCTGTGAAACTGCTACTGTCACCAATTTTTACAGTGTAATCTTTATTATACCAGTAAGATTTCAGGAATTTTCCACCCATGGGTCCCGCTAAAGTTCAGCTGAATGTTATAATTTTATTTTTTAGTGAGCCTGTCTTCCCTGACCCTAACCCAGAAGTGACATGTCAGGATTAGTGAGTCAGAGACAGTTGCAGCTGAAGTCGTCAGATATCCAGGCTTACATCTTGACTTTATTATGTTGCTTTGAAACAGAGGAAATCACATTGATGAATGAAAGTATTGAAATATTTGGTCCAACTCTTTGAAAACATCCATGAATATCCAAATCTACTATTTCCATGGTTTAAAAATTATGTCTCAATTAATTACTGTATTGTTTAATATTTATTAAAGTATAGTTTAGATATTTTGTCTGTTATGCATGTCAGATGATTAGATGAAAAATGGATGTCTCTTCTAATAATTGATTAAAGGTTTGTCTTTTTTCAGCTAAATGACAAATTTTGAATCTAAAAGTTTGAATATTTGCTTGTTTTTTTTTAAGTCTTCTGTTTTTGAACTGCTGAAAAAAAACAAGCAAATATTCAAACTTTTAGATTCAAAATTTGTCATGTCATAATTTCAACTTGGACTTTGGGAAATTGCAAAGGACATTTTTCCCCTTATTCTCACACTTCAATAGAGCAAATAATTAACAGATTAATTGAGAAAATACCTAATTGGAAATGAAAATAAACGTTATCTGTGGCCCTAGTTAAATAATTTGTATATAAAACTGACTATAATTAGAATCTCATCATCACTAGCCCTGTATAATAACATTCTGCACAGTCCCGTGACTATATTCATTGTTTAGCCCAAAATCCACTGATGTATAATCTGTTAAACACTTAAGTCCAACTCTGAGCAATTTATAGTGTAGGCCAATCGAAATCTAAAGTGCAACCATTGGGACGTTTTTTCATGCATTCCAGCTACATGCCTTTAGAAATAGGTGGAAGGGAAGGGTCCTGCCTGATGGAATGGTCATTGTTTTAGACCTATTCTTGGCTATACATGTTATTTATTTCTTGGGAACAGAGTGCAAGATCGTGTGTGTGCTTTTGTGCATGTATGTAACTAAATGTAACGTCATTCATTGCCACTTTCACCACCTGCAGCCTAGTCAGTTGATTTTCTAAGCAACATATTCCTGCCAAGTGCTGCTGCTGCAGCAGCACCAGATGCTGTAGTCTCTCATACCCATCATGTGACTTTTGTTTTTGTCTTTCTTTTTTTTTTTTTTTGTTTCTCCGCAGGTTTCAAGAATTCTGTGTTGGCTGGTGGAGATGTTTGGAAGGTGGTTTTGAAAGAAATGAGTGCAGACGTTGGTTGTTGCTTTGCAGCTGCTCCCAGTTTATCCTCCTTCATGCCGTAGGGTGTCACTATGAACTGGACACACGGTCCTGTTTGGTTTCTGACTATTTGACGAGACCAAAACAAAATCAATGCTATAGTTTAGTAACTTTGTGGGAGGAAGCTTGAGTTGGCTCTCCGGAGAAGTGCTGTCAGTATTTATTAGGTCTAATGTTCTTTACTTCTCAGGCTGACCTGATTCCTTCTTAGTCTCTGTTTTCTTCTCTTGCTTTGCTGGTATTGGTCCTTTTAAACTTAGCACTAATATGTATTTCAGGTGCACCTAAATGCAGTTTTCCATTGCTTTCAAAACCCCTTTGACAGTATAGTTATGACTGCGTCATAAGCTCAGTTACAGAAAAGCAAGTGATGCCCATGTTTTGTGCATTCAGAAGTAAAGCATACAAGGTGTGAACTGGACAGAAGTTGATCTTTAGTCCCACTCAGCCTGCCTATGATTTCCCTGTGTATTCTGGGACTTTCAAAGTCTCTGTCTTACCTGTTATTTTATCCATTTGTTTGTCTCTCTCTCTCCATCACTGTTTGTCTGGGTCATTGTTGTATTGGGTTTTTTTTTTTGTTTGTTTTGTTTTTTTTCTTTGCCATGTGTATCATCTACAGAGGTTTGAAGGTTTCCGTAACGACAAGACAATGCCACCGAGCCTGGAACCGTCATGCAGCGGTGCGGCAGACGAAGGACCCGTAACAACCAATCACCTCAGGTCGGGACAGAACACACATACACACATTCACACACACACATCATAAGTATAAGTAGCACACTAATATATAAGTATAAGTAGCCACACTAAGATTGCTACATATGAAGAGTCTTTTTCCTGTCATGTCTTCATGCCCAGACTAAGCTGGTAGTTTTTATACCCAAAACCTAAGGCTTTTGAAAACAGTCTCCAGAGTGGCTAAATTTGAAACATCAGCCTCGCCTTTTAACGAGAACAATGAAAACTGAACCCTTTGAAAACAATTACGTACGCCTCACAGACTTGGTCAAAGGCTGTGTAGCAGTAGAGTTGGAAGTAGAATTAAAGGTTTTGCCTCTAATTTTTCCTACAAGGTGAGTAGGGCCAATTACCCAAGACTGAAGTTGTAAAACTGGCCATGTGCTTCAACTAAAGGGCTTGATGGATTGTCAAAAAACCTCTGAACCCCCCTCCCCCTACATCTTCGTAACATTGGAATTGAGGGAGGGCCTGAACCTGATAATTTCAGTACCTTTCTGGAACTGACACGTGATGCAGCGACTTCCTGGGTTTATGGAGATGAGAAAGTACGCAGGGCTTTAAACTACTCTCTCAACCGCTCTCTTTCATTTTTCACAAAATACTTCTGTCACTTTTTATGAATGCAATGCCCCAGATGCCCTCAAGGAAACATTGTCCATAAGTGTGTACTGTTATCCCCATGTGAACAATTATCACATCTTGGGATCAGCTATGAACAATTTAACCGTTGTTCATACTCGGTCAGCTGGTAAACTGTACAAGCAAGTTTTCTCTGAGCATACCGATACCTTGGTTAACGTGGATAGCACATCTACCATCACACGTTTTCCATTGTACCCAAGCGTGGTCCGGAAATTATTGCAGGAGAGCTTGTGGGCTTGTTGCTTTCACCACAAACCTCAGTTCAAGTTGAGTTCATCTGGACTAACCCTTTGGTTACGAAAATATCTTGGTGGAAGTGTTGAAATTCTGTCAAATGATTATAACACATTCCCTTAATGTGGCTACACTTGCAACCAAACATTCGTCCATGCACACACACACACACACACACACACTCAAACTCTTGAGTATGCCAGTCAAATGGAGCACTGTTAAGTCAGTAAAAGGCCTCTTGTTCTTACAATGTCAGCTCTTGCCGAGACAATCCAGTGTGTGTAGCAAACCATCGGCTAACAGGGTTTTTTCTCAGGAAAGGGTGCACACTACGGTCCTAGTGTAAACTTCAAAATCACTCTCTGCAAAGCGAAAGAGAGGAAATATAAACAGTCTTTCCCTGATGCCACCTCTAGATGTTCCCTTTCACTCATTCTCACATGCTCACTTGTTACCTCATTCACTCTTCCCTTCACCTGGACTGTAATTTTTCATACAGCCTCCTCTCAATTTCTCCTTCAACTTCTGTTCTGCTATTCAAATACAGATTTTCCTCCTCTTTCCCGCAGCACAACTGGTAATCTCATGCTTTTTTTCTTTTTTTCCCATTTGTCTCCCCTAATACTCTTCTCCTTTTCCCCTTGAGCCAGAGATCTGTCCATCACTCAGCTCGTCTCTCAACCTCAGTACCATCACTGGTATTTCCTCCTCACATCTCCTGTTTTTTTTTTCTTTTTCTCTTCCCTCCCCCCTCCAGTACGAGTGCTAAAATCCGCGCCATCGAGGCCAAGCTCCAAATGATGGAGGAGAATCCAGACGATGACTACTCAGGCCCATCGGCCTACGCACAACAAAACAAAAGAAAAAGAAGGGAAAAGCGCTGGGCCCTAACACACACCACACACCACAATAACCAGAGCAGGCCCTTCCTTAAGGACCCCCCCCACCTCCATCTCCTCCCCCCCCCCCCCCCCCCCCCACCACCAACCACCCCCCCACCCACCCACACCCACACACACACAAAAAGATCTCCAGTAAACTATATACAAACTTTATAATACTAAAAAAATTGAAAAAGATTACTTTTCTTTTTGGGAATCATCAGCAATCATCAGTTCAATGCTGTTTTTGTTTTTTTTTTTTTTTGTTTTTGGGGTTATATATGCCCACTATATGCCCCACACCTGACTGTTGTGCAGGTTGGATCCCTCATCAGTCTGCTTTTCTCACTTTTGCAGAGATTTAACGCAGGTGAATCATACAGCTGTGAGTCATGATGCACAGCTGCTAAAGAAAAAAATAAAATGTTATTATTGAGGAGTCTAAATGCTGATTCTCTTATTGTTTTTGACAAGTGTTTTTTTTTTTTTTATTTCAGATAATATTTAATGGGGGGGTAAAGGCCTTATTTTCAGTGTTTGTCATTATTGAAGCAGCAGTGAAGGGGAAGGAATTCCAAGATTTATATCAGCTTTGTATTAATGGAGTTTTAAGCCACAGGCCATTCAGCTACACTTAGTGAAGTTCCTTGCTCTTCTCCTAATAGTTCGCCTTTGTTTTCTTGGATCCAATTTTTATACAACTGTGGTCAAATTCTTTTCACTGACTTTTGTGTGGTGTGTAGAGTGTGGTATTTCCCTTGCTGCGCTCTTTATTTTAATTTTTCAATTAAAAGTAATTGAATCTCATCTGTAATGTGTTGTTTTATGACATTTTATAGCTTGCTCTCAAAGTACGGGATTCATTTACATGATTTGTCAGTAAACTCAATGCTACAAATCATTATTAGCAAAATTTAAAAGCTCTCAGTCCACACACCCTTGCTGATGTTATAGTATTGGTTAATAAAAAATTTGCTAAACCAGCTGCATCCCATTAATGGCAGATGTTTTTTTTAGAATAAGAGCAAAAAAATGTATGGTGTCCTGAAATATCAGAATTTTTACAAATCCACACAAAATTAACACAATGTCCCAACATTTTCTGTAATAATTGATAATTCTACTTATTGTACTATCCATATCGTTTTGAGGTCTTGTTACCTTTTTTCCCCTCCAGACATAGTGAATATTAAATGTTTTGCTCATTTTCTGCAGTTCCCCAAAACGTTGTAAATACTTGGAATATTTTGCAACCTTTGTGCACACCAGCTTAATGTGGTAACACGTAATTTTAAAATTTAAATTTTGTCCATGATTTCTCTGTATGTTGTCACAATGGAGCACAGTGCTTTTGATGTGATCTGAGTAGCAGTGTGTGGCTATAAACCCTTTTTTTAAAATGCAAATAGACAAAATATGTTGGTCGAAGTTACTAGTCTGAGTTAGTTTGTGTGAAAAATGAATTTGCCAGCCAAATGTCTTCAGCAGAGCCACTGTTTTGTTTGAGAGTTTACCGAGAATATTTAACTGGCATATCAGACCAGATAACATGGGAAAGAGATCGGTAGAATAACTGCAAAGTTAAAGAGCATAACTTCTATCGAACGGAAGAAATCAAATCCTACCTCTTGACATTACCCAGTTTTTCTTTTTTGATTATAATTTCTTTGTTGTAAAATCGCTCACCTGATTGCAGAATATTTCTAATGTTCTTTAGATCATCTCAACGATTTCTTCTCCATGTGTGTATTTATCTGTTTTCAATAAAAGGCCTATTCGGTAAAAAACAAACAAACAAACAAACAAACAAACAAAACCCATTCATTTTTCCTCTAGAATAATGAAGTTTATTATTGTTATTAATATTATTTTGGCTTATTTTGATAGGCTGGTTTCTGAGCTATAGATTTACAGCTAATTGTGGGATCCATGCGGATCGCCTGATGATTAACACACCGACCTAAACCGGTGCACATCCTGTAATTATCAGGCTTCACTTTCTTTAAAAGACTCCGAGAGGTTTTTTTTTTTTTTGTTAGTTTGTTTGTTTTGTTTTTTTGGGTTTTTTTTTTAGCATTTGGTTTCGTCTGCATCCAACATCATCTCTACTGTTTGCTTAAATATTAATAACCTCTCTTTTTTCATCATTATTATTTTTTTTATTTCGCAGGGTTAAATAACCTGAAACAATTGTCATAATAAAAGACGATCCATAAGGACTTAAAAATATATATATGTAAATCTCACCATGTGTGGTTATTTTTATCCGCCTTATTAAGCCTCAATATGCTACTGCACACATTCATTATGAATTTGCAGAATTTTAATATTTTGAATTTGTTTAATAACTACACAAAAATTTCTTTTTTGTCGATGCAAACCAGGACTTATATCGTGTAGATAATAGGAATTTTAATACGTACACAAATATGAATCAATTCTATTTTACACAGTGTAATCTTAAGAAATCTATCATGATTATTTTTCTGTTGTATTTTGAATCCTCTTTATTACTTTTTTTCCTCCCAGCCCAGGTTTTGTTGAACTTGAATGTAAAGTAAGGGTCTATTTATGTGCGCGAGTATCTAATTATCGCGTTGCTGCCTATACATTCTGCACCAGTTGTATATTTCTAGTAGCAAATAAATGACAATTATATAACTGACTATAATGGGGTATTTTTTTCCCCCCTCCAACACACACGGCAGAGTTTGAGTAAGTTTCTGTCATGACTGTGTCCACCCTTCTCACGCATATGAAACCCTGTCCTCGCCCTCCCCCTTCTTTAACTATAAGGCAAGGCCAGGGAGCTGCAGAAAGTCACTACAGCTCTGCAGCGGCAGCCCCGGTTCTCCTTCTGTTGCGCTCTCGTCGTCTTTGCAGCCCTGCAGCCTCCCTCCCTGCACCTATGAAGCCTCGGAGTAAAGCTGCCAACCCCTCCGTTTGATTCACTTCCTGTAGTCATACTCCTTCCCAAAAGTGGAGAGAGGGGGGAAACGGGGAAAGGACGAAATCTTTCTGTTCTAAATAAGGCTCTCTGAGGAGCAGCAGGCAAAAACCCTCGTCTCTGCATAGCTTCAGAACTTTTCTAGTGTTGTGTGAGCGGCAATCAGACCATCGCGCACGGCGGTGTTTCAAGTAGAGAAAACATTTTGCGTAAAAACAAAACAAAACAAAAACAAAAAACCAAAAACCAGTGGGTCAGTTACACCAGAATCCATGCACGGTACGGATGGTACAAGTTTTGACGCTCAACGCCGATTCTTCCCCTGATTCCACGCACCGAGTTTGGAGACACTGTTCGCTGTGAGGCTCCAGGGGTTCATGTACTGGAAAAATGAAGTTTTGTCCCCTCTCTCAGAGGGAAATAAGATTCTGTCCGACGGAATTCCCACGAAGCAGGTAGTAACACTGTGGAAACAGCCGCCTTAAGCTGCAACTTTGTGCGTAAAAAAGCTTCGAATTGGAGATGTAAATTATTTATGCACTGCATGGGCCTTTACTGAATTGGCTTTTTATACGTGCTGCACGTAGGCTACCGGCGATTTGCGGTGTAACGATGCACAAGTGGCCTCAACGTGCGATCATTCTGATGCGCCAAATTGTGTCTTCTCTTTTGGACCGATCCGCCATTCGCAGTCTATCCACAGCCCGCAGCGTCGCGCGCGGGCGCGTGTGTGTGCGTGTGTGTGCGTGTGTGTGCGTGTAAGAAAGAGTTTTTGTTTTGTCTCCCTGTGATGTCACAAGAATCACTGCTTGTGTACTGAGATCAGCTGCACGCGCCGGCCGCTGTGAAGAGGCACGCGCCTCTCTGTTATGAATAGCGTGATTTGCGGTCCGCGAGCCTCTCGAGCGCTGCCAAATTCGCCTGAGAAAAATTAGATTTTAATTACAGCCATTAAAAATCAAATTTGCAATTCTTTGGGTGACCCGTTGCCTTTCCCTGATTGACAGTTGAAATTGACACTCCTGGTCCCTCTTATCCGCTTCGTTTCAAGCTATTTGTAATTACAGGTAGTTTTTTTTTTCTACCCCCTCCACTCTTGTGTCCTGGATTGCGAAGAAAATACTATTATTCTGAGAGGCATGGGTTGAGGGCAGGGAAAAATCAATCCAAATTGAAACAGCTTCATTAAAATGTGCCTTTTGTTGCGGGGGGCCCTTTTAGCGGTTTTAACCGGGCTTTATTGTCTGGGCCACTTTATATAGGAGTAGCCTTGGAGAGCTGTCTGCAAATGTCTCCCGAGGATTTCTCATCTGAAAATGAGACGGGAGAAGTGATGAAGACTTGCCGTTCACTGAACGTTGTCTTGTAGGTGATCTCTACGGAGCATCAGAGTACACCGGGAGCCTCGCGCTGCAGTGTGGACTCTAAACACGCGCCAATGGTGAGAGCTTTATTGCCTATTTATGCTATGAAATTTTAATGGATCATTCGGTGCGCACATTGCGCGCAGCAGAAGCCCCGTTTGCCCCGTGCGCATCCGCGCCGCGCGGAAATACGGTTTGGATTCGTGCAGATGTAAATTTTTTAAATGTGTGAATTGTGCTCGGGCTGTTATAGACTTCCATCATAAAAAAAACAAACAAAACAAAACAAGAGAAAAAAACCCAACAAAAAACAAAAAGGGGCGAAATCGGGGATGAGGATTAGTCGGCGTGTGTTACTGAGCTGTGCCCATGTCCTCTTGCAGTCTCACTCGGACGGAGAATCCCAGCGGTCCAACATGGAGCGGGAGGACACCCGCTCGTCCCCGAGCACGCCGTCCACCCCCTCCGTGTGCTCGCCGACCTCCAGCGCCAGCTCGGTGCCGTCCACCGGGAAGAACGTGTGCGCCAGCTGCGGTCTGGAGATCCTGGACAGATACTTGCTGAAGGTGAGGGGGCCCTTCCTCGGCTAAAACGGGCTAAGAAAGAAAAATAAATAAATGCCCGTCTGCTCAGGCAGGAAGTTATTTTATTTTGGTAGCGTCTCATTTTATTTGTTGTTGTTTCGGTTTTGTTTTGGGTTTTTTTTTGTTTGTTTTTTTTTTTTTAACGTCGGTATTAAACATAGACAGCAAAGAGCTTGACTCCACAAAACGAGCAGGACCGAGGG